>JAWLRI010000345.1:96510-133853 GCA_034781795.1 Crypturellus tataupa | reverse complement strand
TGGCGCTGCCGGCAGGTCCGTGCGGGGCCGCTCCGCACTCCGCGGCGCCTCTGTCTCTGTCTCCGGATACCCAGAACCTCGCGCCGAGGCTGGGGCTTCCGCCTGCTCCGCGTCCTGCGAGGCGGCCGCTGCGGATGGAGGCTGTTCTGGGCCTCGAGTCCCATCCGAAATGGGGGAAAATCGACCTTTATCCCAGGCCAGCCTGGAAGGTGGCTCTGTGTGTCGGTGTTTACACCCGCGGGTGAGCGGTGGGATGTTGGAGCAGAGGCTGCTCTGCCTCCTCATCCGCGGCTTCCCGCTTCCTGCTGGGACTCGTGGCGTTTTCCCTAAGGAATCCTTATCCATGGGCGGTTATGTTCGCCCACCTGTAAAGTCCCAGAGGGTTTAGGGCAGAGCAAACCTCTGGACACCAGACCCAGCAGGTGGGTCTGCCCCTCTGCACTGGGGACTAGGGCTGCATCCCGTCGAGTCGGGAGCTTTTGTGTGCTTGAAAATGACCTGCTGGGTGGACTTGGCTCTCCCCTGTCCCCAGTAAAGCATCCTCGGCGCAGTGCTCATGAACTGGGCGTTATGGAACCGTGAGGCTTTCTCCAACCCGAAGTTTTCAGGCATGAAGAGCCTTCTTTTCTGAGATGGACTTATTACCGTGGGAAGCTCCGTCTTGATGAGTTTTGTATTTAATAGTTCATCCTGGCTGCTCTCCTGTTGCTTCTCCAGAGATGTTTCTTTGTTGTGTCCTCTGGAAAGAGCATTTGAGGGAAGACGGGAGCTGAGGAGGTTGATTTAAAGTTTTAAAGCTCCTCTGTCTTCCTTAAGCAAGACTCTAGGCCATTTTATTTGGTTTCCCTTTGGACCTGATGGTGTTTCTACTTGTCAGATCTGAAAGGGTTAATAGAGGGTTCCCTTTTTCCCCCCTCTCCCCCCCTTTAAAATTATTAACTTTTCGCAATAAAGTTAAGCACGCGGTGGCTTTGAAGAACAGAAAGCAGTAAATTGGCTGATTTTGATAACCCCACCCTGAACTGACTGCCATCCAAGATAAGCTTTTAATATTCCTTCATGATCTCAGAGCTAAGTGGGGAGAACTGTTACAGTCCTCGCCTTGCTGTAGGGATTGGGGGGGAAATGCAGTTCATTTCGCTTGGGGAATATTACGTTATACTCTCCCCCTCTGCAGGGCTGTAACTACCATAATTCCTACCCAAACAGCCATTCTCAACAGGCAGGAGAACTAAGATGCTCTTGGGATGAAGATGCCAAGAAATACAGTCTGGCAGGAAGGGGAACGTTCAGCAGATCCAGACCTGCAATTTAAGGTGGTTTCTTTACAACTCGCTAGTGAGGCACAGCTCCGTGCACGACAGGATCCTTTCAGCCCTTGAACTGAGGGTGCGAATGGAGCGAGGCTAATCCATCGAGGCCCGGAGCTGCTCTGGGTGCGTCAGCTGCTGCTGCTGAATGTGGGTGGCGTTGTAGCCCTGAAGAATACGCTGTGGCTCGGCTGCTGATTCAGAGCCCCATCTACAAGCCAGGGCCGGGCTTTGTTATTCAGAGCTCCCATTCTTTGCTCTAGAATGGATTAAATATTTAGTCTTGACTGCAGAGTCACCCTACAATCAAAGAAATTGGCTCCGTTATTTAGTAATCACGTTTTGAGCGGGGGGTGTTTGGATTAACAAAAAAAAAAAAATCACTTCTTACCTCTGCCTGTTTCTTGTCACAAAATTTCTTGGGTTATTGCTTTCGAAAGCAGAAGCAATTGAAGGCCAAACAGCACATGCCACGGTCAGAGTTCTTCCTTATTTCTCATTTACTAAGTGAATTTAAGAGGTCATTCCGGAGTTGCCGTACTGCTCCTCCCTCCGTGCATGCAGCAGTGTGGAAGGGAACGAGCTGCAGAGGGTGCCCAGACCTCAGTGTCTCTTCTAGTTTTCTCCGACAGGACCAAGTCTGCTGCGCGAGTCGGCAGGCCCGTCCCGTCCCCAGGGCAATTCCTGAAAATGGGCGTGTGGGTTTTGGTGAGCCGGAGGCCGGCCTCGTGCTCCCCTGGCTGATGCGTGGGAGATGCACAAGTTCCAGCTAGGTTTTCCTTTGCGTTTCCCGAGACTTGGCCCAGGCGTTTGTCAGAAATAACAAACCGTGGGTTTTTGGGTTATTCTTTATACCAGGGGATAGGTGGAGGGCTGTGAGGCCCCCGCATGCATCTCGTGTGCCGTGGTCGTTCCCATCTGTTTGTTTTAACGCTCTCTCCCGCAGATAGCGCCCTGAGCCCGAGTGAGGCCGAACGGCGCCGGGTTCAGCTGCCAGGCAGAATGAGGCAGTTCCTGCATTAGCACTGCCCGTCTCCGGCTGATACCCTGCGCCTGGCATCCCTGTCGCAGCCGCAGGGTCGTGTTTCTCCCTGAGCATGCCGAGGAATCCAAACTCCTCCTGCACGCGGCGTGCTTGGCTTCTGAAGGCGGTTTTGGTGAGGTTCCCTTGGCCCTGCAGTTTGGAGGACTTTCAGGACTGCCTGTCACCAGGGGGGATTTCTTTGGCTGAGCTCTGGAGCCACGTGCTGCTCTTTGCCACAGTGGTACAAGCAGCCCCGTGAGCTGGTTTTTTGCTTTGCGACACCCCGTTATCTACAGATAACAGCAGATGTTGTGCCTGAGGTGGTACCCGTAACCCTCACCTCCCCCAAATCCCTGGGATTTGTGCACCTACGTTGGTTGTTGGTGAATGCTCAGGATACGTCTTGGTAACCTGCATCTTCCCTAGCTGAGCAGCAGCTTTGAGAGTCTCCCTCACATAGGTCTGTGTTACAAAACCTGTCTGAAATGTTTGCTTTCCTTTCTGGAGCCTTCCTGCAGCTCTGAAAGACGAGTTTTCAGCAAAACGTGATAGCACATCTTGGTGACACTCAAGTAAGTGCTTCCAGCGGGCCATTTCTCCTCCTTGGCTTTGGTGGCTCCGTGTGAAGCGCAGGTTCTAGCAGAGCAGATCGTCATGTACCGCTCACTTACCACTGGTTACTGAAACTTCCTCCTGAACAGGGCTGGAGAATCAGAAACCCTCTAAGCAAAAGTCACAAAGCCCCTTGGTGGTCTGCAAGAAATCACAGCAACTTGGTACAAACCCATATTCCATCCTTCAGTGTGAGCCATCCCAATAAATTCACAAAGAAGGGACCGGAGATGAAGTAGGCATTGCTAAGGTGCTATTTATTTAACTTTATCCCCAATATCTGGATTGAAGGCAGAACTTGGAGCTTGTCTGAAGTTCCTGTTTTCCTTGGTTGGACCCCGAGGCGCTCTGCTTGGTTCGGGACAGAATCCAGGCTCTGAAGTCTGTTCAGGATGGTTGTTGCTCATTTGGGTTTTGGTGCTTTATTTAAAAAGGGCCTTTTCAAGCTGCCGTTTGTCAGTGTCAGCGAATCATGGACCTGGGCACTCCTTGTTGGTGCCTGGAGACACGGTGGGTGACCCACTCAACCCTGCTGCTTCCCTCTCTGTGTAACCTAGAGAAACGGCCGCTCGCGGAGCTGTTGCGACACGCAGGACTGCACGGGAGTCGTCAGGCACTGAGCTCTGCCGTTATTTCCCTTTGCAGATTCCAGAGACTTGCTAAAGGAATTCCCACAGCCCAAGAACTTGCTCAACAGCGTGATTGGACGAGCCCTGGGTATTTCTCATGCAAGGGACAAGCTGGTGTACATCCACACTAACGGGCCAAGAAAAAAGGTAATTTTGCAGGGTTATAAGTGCATGGTGGGTGGGTATGTTGTACACAGCAGAAAGTGAGCCAAGGATGCTGCCAAACCTGATAGCAACTCCTTAATGTATAAAACAGCATCAGTGCTGCCATTCCAGATTCAGACTGTATGATAATCCTTTAAGCCAAGGATTTCCCCTGCTTTCTCTTTATTTTACACTCTTTAATGGGGGTTTCGGTGTAGGTCCTGTCCCTTTCCTTTCGTTTGTGGAAGGCTGATGGTTTTTCTCTTCTCCCTTCTAAGTAGCTCGCTGTAAGTGGCTTCTCTCAGCAAAAGGACACATAGTCTGCTCTGGAATGTGTTGGGATAGCTACCTCACTCTCTTAAAAATATTTTAAAATGTGTTTTTTTTTGTGACCGTAGTAGGTCTAGATTGTATTCCTTTTAGATTCAGATGGAACAGATGCTGAAAATGTTTGAGCAATCTTACTAAAAAATTAAATCGTGAAGAAAGGTGGTAGAAAAGGGAGTGAAGGAAGACATCAAATACTACTTAATGCAGAAAGAAATGTTCCTTTAGTATTTGCATTTTTTGTATTGCTTGTTTTCTCAAGCAGTAGTGCGGCTTCCTGACTTACGTTTTGGAAAGCCTTGACATCTTAGGTTGCATAATTAGTTCAGATTCTTGCTAGCGTTTAGATTAACACTGAGCATAACTTCAGACTCCTTAAAAAATAAAATAAAAAATAGAGGCGCCCTTGGAGAAAAGGAAGCTTGGGTAGAGGGAGAAAAATAAAGGAGAAGATGTGCGTGAGGATGGAAGGACAGGTGAGACACACTGGAGAAGCCTTGGTTGGGAAGGGGACAAGGCTTTTGTGAGCACTGGGTAACTTTTATTTTTATTCCTATTCTTTCCCTGGAATTCAGAGTTGTTTGAAGTGACTTGCTGGTGGAGAAGAGTTGTTTTGTATTGCCTCACCGGTTACCCTTGCTTTTCAGAAAGTCACTCTGCACATAAAGTGGCCTAAGAATGTGGAAGTGGAAGGCTATGGGACCAAGAAGATTGATGCGGAACGGCAGGCAGCAGCCGCTGCATGTCAGCTCTTCAAGGTGAGCTCCTCCTGCCCTGCCCTGTGTGGAGGAACAGGCCTTGGAAAGGGCAGGCCTGCTCCTTCTGTGCTGGGGCATTTTATGCTGCTCTCTCCCTGTTTGCTTGCTGAACGGGGGTACTTGTTAATTCAGCATCAAGAGCGACTTCTTCAGCTGTCTAAATCCATTTGAGCTTAAGGCCCGCTTGCTTCCCCAGCCAGGCAAGAGCTCCAGAATTTCTTTTGGTTTTTCATTTTTTATGTCTTTAACCAGCTTCTGTCTCCGGCTCAGCACATACGGTGAGATGCAGATCTGCCCTCCGGTGTATTTGGTGCTGTTACCACCTTGCCCTTTCTCTCCATCCCCTGAATGTGTTGCCAACTTGTAGCCCATGTAAACCAAGGAGTGGCAGTTACCTGTGTCTGCTCTGCAACTCCACTAATCGCTCACTTGTTCGTGCTGAAAATGATCACCATAGATGTGCAGCCAGCAGCAGACAAGTGCAGCGAGGTTATAAAGGGCACTGCTTAAGGGACAGTGTTAAATAGCAGCTGTTGGGAATAAGGTACTGTCCTCAGCCGTGTAGCTGACCTGCTGTGCAACACGAGTATGCGAGTTTGCTTCTTGCAATTTTGTTTTCTCGTCTGTAAAGTAGAAGAACTTCTAATGTCCTGTTAAGGAGCCTTACAAGGATGCTCTGACAGTAAAGAGGTGTTTTGATCTGTTTATAGATGAAGAAAGCTACAAAACAATGTAGTGTTTAAGCTAAGCCTTCAGAAGTTAATGCAGCCTGAAAGCAAGCAGTTTCTTTAACTGCATGATTGGTGAAACTTGTTCCCCAGACTGACTTCATTCCACCCGAAGCGGGTGCTCATTCAGCTGGCATTCACTGAACATACATTTTTGTTTTATCCTCCCTCTTCAGCGTGCAGTGAAAGCCTTGTTGCCTGCTCTATTTGTGTGTCTGGAAGTGTTAAGACTTTTTTCAAAGAGCAAAAAAAAAAAATCCTATCTACATTTAAAAGTATTTTTGCTGAGTTTTGGGAAGTGGCTCAACTCAACTTTCTGTTCAGAACTAAGAAGCCAAAAAGCTGACAGATGAAGCACAGGAACATTTTAAGGCAGATGTTAGGGAGCCCTTGCTACTCCGTATGGAAACGACCATCCTTAGGGAAGGAGAAGAAACATTCTCTGAACTTGCATCTTGGGTTATCCCAGCTTATACTCGTTCAGACTTAGGCTTCCCCAAAAAAGAGGCATTTCATGCTCTGGGGCAGGTGTTTGAACTTCTCAACACTGCTTTGTAAAGTACCACTACATCCTGCTCCTTGCTTTTTAACTAGCACCAGGCAAACCAGGTGCTGAGAAGTGAAGTTAGTGAACAGATTTCTTTCTCCCCTGGTCTGTGGGATATGAAAATAAGTGTTTCTCAATTTCTCCTCTTCACCGTGTGTGTTTGGTGCCGAGAAGCCCAGTTCTGGCTCTGTTCTGCAGCAGTCTGACTCCTGCCCTCCTCTGTTTCAGGGCTGGGGTTTGCTGGGACCCAGAAACGAACTGTTTGATGCTGCCAAGTACCGGCTGCTGGCCGACCAGCTGGGCTGTCCCGACGAGAGGTGGTGCTCCGAGGGCAAGTGGCGCTCCAAGTCCGGGCCTTCCCTCGCGGACCTGTCGACCTGCTGGCGCCGCATGGAGCCGGATGACTCCATCCAGGCCATGGAGCAAGGCAGGATGCCCAAAGCGATGAGGAGAGAAGAGCTGGAGGAAGGGGAGCTGGAGGAAGGGGAGCTGGAGGAAGGGGAGCTGGAAGAAGAAGCAATTGATGTTTCTGACTATCTACCCATGGCACATCAGGATGCTCGAACCCCAGGCAGGGATGCGAGGTACTGCTCTGCTACGGGGTTGGCACCACAAGGGAATGCAGAGGCTTCTGCTCTGGAGTCGGGCTCCTTGGAGAGGCTGCCGCGTAGCTGGCTGCTGCCTTTCTTTTCTGTCTGGGTCCAAAGAGATTTTCATCCCCAGAAGCCACCCATGTGCATTTTATCAATCTCTTTTAAACTGGGTATTAAATCTGCTCCTTTCCCTTACTCTAGTGGCTTGCTTGACTTTGTTTTTTATGAACACAAATGTTTATTAGCAATTTATTACCAATTACCAATATTTAATATGCAGGAATAGGATCAGTATTGACCTGGTTGTTAAATGTTTAGACCTACTCTTTGGAGGTAACTTGGCATTGTGAAAAGTCAGTAAAAGCTGTTGATGCTGTCTGGTTTGTGAACGTGTGATTGCTTTTTAGTAGATGTGCGATTATTTTGTCTGTCATATTTCAGTAGCAAGGTAAGGCTTGACTTTTCAGATAACTAAAGTGATCTGTGTCTTTACCTGCTTGGTGGGGGACCCCAGCAGAAAACCCAAAGGGAGATAGGTCTGAGCGTGGAGGTGGGCAGAGTGGGTGTTTGTGTGTGAGCTGTTCTTCTCTTCCCTTTAGCAGGGGAGGGAGTTCCATTGAAATGACGGATGACAACACTGCCATCCGTGCCCTGACACAGTTCCCGCTTCCCAAAAACCTGCTGGCCCAAGTGATTCAAATTGCAACCTCTTCCTCCACAGTCAAGGTAAGGAGCTGCTTGACTGGTCCTGCCAGGGACCTTCTGGGAAGGGGGATCAGAGACTCCGGCTGGATTCTCTTCGGTTGCCCTTTTGGGCAGCTGAGAATCATGGAGAGGTGGGAGGTTGAAACTAGACCAAGAAAAAAATAATCTGAAGAGCAAAACTGACTCCTCCATGGGAACTGAGGCAGTTTCAAGCACCAAAAATATTATTACTGGGGTGGAGCAATGGAAGCGGTTAATGTATGAATGAGGGAGTATGTTCTCTAAGGCTTGCAATTCCTCTAGTGCCTGCAGAAACTAGAAACACAATTTGGTGTTGCTCAGACGAATGTGTAATTTCTCTGCTGACAGAATCTTTCCAGAACTCAATTCTTGCCAGTATCCGATGATTCTCCTGCTTGTATGTGTCACCCCCCTCCTTTCCAGACCTGGTGTGCTAACAAACATGACTGTGCTCCACCTGGGACGTTTGCGGGGACGCTCTCCACGCAGCAGCCTGTGTCCTCTCACTTCTGCTTAGCCTGTGATTGGGCTCTGGCTGGTGTTCAGTGCAGTAAACCTGGTCTAGTGCAGAGTGCTCCGATTTCAGCTCTACTGAGAAATACCAGGGCATGTTTGGAGGTATCTGCCTGCACAAGCACCCCAGCCTGATGTTGTGTCCGTGTCCTCTAGGAGTACATGCAGTTCCGCACGGTGGGCACCAAGACCAAGATCTGCAAGCTCACGCTGCGCTGGCCCTGCCCAATGACTTTTGCTGCCAAGGGCCGTCGCAAGGTGGAGGCGGAAAACAAAGCAGCGGCTCTGGCCTGTCAGAAGCTTAAGGTAGGTGTAGGTGGCTCCTGCAGCCGTGTGCTGTGTGTCCAGATGCTGCTTGCCGCTGGCTTCCCATGTTTGAGTCCCAACGGGCTGAGCCTGTCCGGTCTTTGACGTGATGCTCTACAGATTGAGCCTCAGGATCCAGTCCGAATTGTCACTGTACCCCTCAGAGGCTGCCGTGCTTGTTTGTGCCCTCAGCAGAGCGAGCTTAGGGATCATCATGCGAGTAATAGTTTCTTCTCTTGGCCTCTCACTGCTGCCTGATGAGATGGGCGACATTCCTGCCCTCGGAGGTGGCCTAATCCAGCCCCACTGCTGCGTTAGCTTTGCTGCAGGCTACGGTCAGCCGAGGGGAGGTCCAAGGAAACAGCGTAGGGTTTATTACTGAGCTGTCACACACATGGCAGAACCATAGCAAGAGTATTAACAGGGTAAGGAATTGGCCCGTCTGAACTGTGCTGTGGGAGAGTGTGGCTTGTGTGTGGACTGACTCTGAAGGTGCCAGACTTCCAGGCCTTTCCTAGGCCTCCGCTTTCCATAAACCAGCACTTCATCGGCAGCGGTCCCGTGTCTGATGCGTGTTTGCCTCTTCTCTTTGCAGAGCCTTGGCTTAGTGGACAAGAACAACAACCCGCTGAGCCATGCCATGTACAACATGACTTCCCTCCGGGAGCTCGGCGAGAACCAGAGGAAGCCCTGCCACATCAAAGTCCCCGAGGCCACTCTGCGCAAGATCGAGAACTACCTGAACCACGTAAGGCTTGCTCGGCCTCTCGGAACCGCCTTCATCGCATCTCACTTACAAAATTGAGCAGGGGTTGAGAGCTTGGTGTCAGAGTGGTGAAGGAGTTTGTGGCTTGGTGGTCGATTTCCAGAATTCCTGCGGAGAGACACTGTGTTTTGCCATGGAATTGATGAGTTGTTGCTGCCCCTTGGGGAAGGGAGTCCCTTTCTGGGCAGTGGGCCCTCACTGCCCACTGGTCTCTGTTACTTGGCCCTTGGGGGTGTCGGGGAGTGTAGTTTTGACCTGCCTACAGCTTGCTTTATAGGCTGGCCACTGCTGCCTCTTGCAGCGGGAGCTGCTTTGGTGCAAACCGAGTTTCACCTTATTGCTCTGCAGTGCCCAGGTGCCAGTGCCTGGAGCTTTCCTATGAGAGGAGCAGTTGTGCTGCTGGGTGCAGCTCTCCTGAGAGTCCCACCCGGCAGCGCTTTCACCCAGGACATCCCGTCCCTGGCATGTGGGGAAGCTGGTGCTGCACAAGCAGAGATCACGTTCCCTAGGAGCACTCGCTGTCAAAGCAGGATGAGAGCTGAGGTGGAGTGAGGTTGAGCGTAGCGAAGGTACCAGTGTGGCTTTCACTGAAATCGTTTAAAATAGAGCACAGAAATGATGATCTCCTGCACAGGGGCATCTTGCACCAAGCCTGGAAGGCCTGGTTTTGAAATAAGACTGAATCCAAAAGAACTGATTTGTAGCTGAACTTCTAATTCTGTGGACATCTGGGCTAACGCTTTGGTTTGTGTTCCAGACGATTCCTGACCTGCTGTTGCTCTTTTTAGTTCCTGTGGGACGTGAAATTCTTTTTCTTGTGCCAAAATGGAATATTTCTGACTTAGCTGAACACTTGCATTTTGTGCAAGTTGCATGTCTTGACTTTTTGAGAGAGAAGAAGGGTGGTAGTGTTGCTTGATAGTTCCCAAAAGTTGCCTTTGGGAGGCAATTCCATCACTTGCATACAGTGGAGCCCCTGACCCGGACACCTTAAGGCGTGGACTCCAAAATCTCTGTTGCAAAGTCTTCAAACTTTAGGGGACAGTGAGGAAAATGCTGGGAACTGCCCAAATTAGACGCTGAATTAGGGTTGTTTCAAGTGAGCATTAAGGGTTTATGTTGCCCGAGGCTTGGAGGTGGCTTTGAGAAAGCTCTGTGGTCACCGCAGAGCTGGTTTGACTGAGTCCATTTGCGGCGCTCGTTTCTGTTCCCTAAACTTTTTCTCCCTGCAAACATTGTCTCCCGCAGTATCCAGTGGATATTCGGGAATCCAGGCCCCGGATTGCAGATGACATGATGAACCTGAGCAAGGAGTCTGGCGCCATCAGCGACGCGATCACGGGCAAGACCTACATCCCCATGCTGGAGGCCGAGGAAGTGCGCCTTAGCCAGAACCTCCTGGCCCTCTGGAAGAGGAGAGGAGCCTCGTGGCAGGAGAGCCACCCGCTGCCGGTGGATCCTCACAAGGACACCATCCTGTCGGCCATAGAGCAGAACCCCGTGGTGGTCATAGCGGGAGACACGGGCTGCGGGAAGACCACGCGAATCCCTCAGCTCCTGCTGGAGCACTACATCCTGGAGGGCCGCGGCGCCCGCTGCAACGTGGTCATCACCCAGCCCAGGAGGATCAGCGCCATCTCGGTCGCCCAGCGCGTGGCACAAGAGTTGGGGCCCAACATGAGGAAGAACGTGGGCTACCAGGTGCGCCTGGAGAGCAAGCCCCCTGCGCGGGGCGGCGCTCTGCTCTTCTGCACCGTGGGCATCCTGCTGCGGAAGCTGCAGGGCAACCCCAGCCTCGAGGGCGTCTCCCACGTCGTGGTCGACGAGGTGCACGAGCGCGACGTCAACACGGATTTCCTGCTCATCCTGCTGAAGGGCATCCAGAAGTTCAACCCCGACCTGCGCCTGGTTCTCATGAGCGCCACGGGAGACAACCAGCGCTTCTCGCACTACTTCGGGGACTGCCCCGTGGTCAAGGTGCCGGGCTTCATGTATCCCGTGAAGGAGTACTACCTGGAGGAGATCCTGGCCAAGCTGGGCCGACACCGGCACCGGCACTACGAGATCAAGGTAGGCAGCGTGGTG
The DNA here is from genome assembly GCA_034781795.1 of Crypturellus tataupa. Classification (NCBI taxonomy): domain Eukaryota; kingdom Metazoa; phylum Chordata; class Aves; order Tinamiformes; family Tinamidae; genus Crypturellus; species Crypturellus tataupa. Next base: position 122,785 of record JAWLRI010000345.1, on the reverse strand, counting down.
TTTGAGCTGCTCTCCTTTGGTTGAGTCTCCTGCTGTGTCATCAGGGAGTTTGGCACGGGGATAGGTCCCTCTTTCCTCTAGTTCTTTGGCTGTGCTTGCTTAGGCTTAACTCCGAGTCACATTGATCAACTGAAATCTAGTTAGTAGAATTAGTAGTAATTTATGGTTAAAGAAGACTTCAGATTTGGGTCTAAATTACTTTTGTTCCTCCTTAATGCGTAGTTTGTGCTTGAGTCAGCTAACGGCTTGCTGTGCACGTGTATACATACGTGTGCAGACTTGCGCATCTTTTGTTTGTGCCTTTTTTTGCAACTAATCTTACTGCCCTAAACTGTTCCTCTGGAAGACACGCTCCCAGACTTGGATTTTTTGCTGTGGGCGATCATCCTCCCCTTGCAGGGCACAGAATTGTAGAGGCGCAAGGATCTCTAGAGAACACGCAGTCCAACCTCCCTGCTCAAAGCAGGGTCGGCTGGAGCAGCTTGCTCGGGACTTTGTCCAGCAGGTTTGGGATCACTCCTAAGGATGGAGACTCCACAGCCTCTCTGGACAACACGTTCCAGTGCTTGACCACTCTCGCAGGAGTGGTTATGTTTAAACAGAGGTTTTTGTCATTGCCTCTTGTCCCAGGGTACCACGGAGAAGAGTCTGGCTCGGTGTTCATCGTATTTATACTCATTGATAAGATCTCCTGAGCTGTCTCTTCTCTAGTGTGAGCAATCCCAGCTCTCTCAGCTTCTCCTCATACTGCAGGTGCTCCAGGTCCCTAATCAACTTTGTGGTTCTTTGCTGGACTCATTCCAATAAATCCTTGTCTGTCTTATGCTGGGGAAACCAGCCCTAGATCCCGGATTCCCTGATGTGGCTGCATGGAGGGGCAGGATCCCCTCCCTGGACCTGCTGGCAACATCTTCCTGATGCAGCCCGGGTGCCATTGGCCAGCTCGACATCCTGCTGGTGCCTGGGGACATTGCACTCCCTTTGGTGAATGTCCTGAGGTTCTCCAGCGCCGATGGCAGCCCACCCATCTGGTGCTGAGGACACCTGCCTTCAGGGCAGCCTTCCTCTCCGTTTTGGGACAGGCTTTTTTCCTGCTCCTTTTAAGCTGGCCTGATGCGTGTGTTCTGCCAGAGACACCCAAAAGATGCTGTGCTGTACCAAGTGGATTTGAAGTCCTAATTGCACAAAGCGTGATTTTGTCCCCAAAAGTTTCATTTTAACGTCTTGTTGCGTGTTGTTCAGTAGAGGTGCACAAATCTCAGCTAGCTTCCAAGTCTGGAGAAGAGGAAAGGGACCGTGTTGCCACTGCACGACAGAGGAGACCGGCAGCAGCTGAGACCAGAGCAGGTTACAGATGGAACCAGAAGCAGGTTCCTGGCTCCTGGGCATGGGCAGGCAGTCCAGGTGTAGACATTTGCTCTTTCCAGAAGGTGCTTTGGGAAGCTTTGGCCCTTTCTGCTGTCTGCTAGACTGCCTCATTTATCTGCGTGTGTCCTCCTGTGTTATCTAGCAATCGGATGATGAATGTGTCCTTGACCTTGATCTGATCACTGACCTTGTACTCCAGATTGACGCCCACGGAGAACCAGGTAGGTGCTGCGTTGCCCACTCTCCCTCTCCTTTTGCTGAGATGAGAAAAAATAGCTGCAGAACCCAGGTCCTTGTAGAGAAGATGGGGAGTTCAGCTGGCTCCTGCAAGGCCACCTTGGGTCCCCGTTGAGCTGGGCGCTCCTGAGCAGCGTGGCAGGACCAAGCTCTGAGTCCTCGTGCCTCACGTGGAGGCTGAGGTGAACAGTGCTTAAAATGGCCGTGTAATCCTGGGGTTTTTTTTGGACTTTGGAAAAATAATCTGGAAGCATCTGGCTGCGTGCTGGTTCCTGGGCTGGTAAGTCTCCGAAAGTCAGTGCCTACGATACCCAGCTCTTCTTGGGGTGAAGTGCCAGAGTTGTCTGTGCATCAGCGCCATGCAGCTCCGTCCTGCACGATAGGCAGGACGTCTGGTGGGTTTTGATTTGTTGGAGACCTGCACCCACAAAACGTCTTTCCCTGGGAGATGATGTCTCTGTGCTGAGGGGTGGCTTCTCACACGACCTGTAAGTTCTCCGTGTTTCCAAGCCAGCAGAAGGTGTTCGCTCCCCAAGGAGCAGCAGGAAGGCTGTTCTCTTCCTGCCACTAAACTCTTGCCAGGCAAGATTGTAGAAGTGGGAGCACTTCAGCAGGTATGAAATCTCCCAGATGTTCCTTGAGTTCCTGTAAGAACTGTATCGCCATGAATATGATGCAGGGTTCTTTAGTGATCGCCTGGCAGGGAGTAGCAGAGACTTTGAGACTGCGCCTCCTTTCTTGGAGCCTTTTGAGCTAAAGGCTGCTGAGGGCTAAGGGAGATAATAGGTACCCTGGAGTTTTCCCTCTGTGCAGTAGAAGTGGTTTTGGTGTCTTGGCCAAAGAAGAGCACCTGGATTTTAGGATCACTGGTTTTTTTTTGCTCTTGCTCTGTTGCAGGCGGGATCCTCTGCTTCCTTCCTGGCTGGCAGGAAATCAAAGGGGTGCAGCAGCGCCTGCTGGAGATGCTCGGATCTCAGAACAGCCGGTACCTCGTCTTGCCAGGTGAGGTGGCACTGCCAGCCCTTTTCTGCACGGGCTTCAGGAGAAAGACTGAGGCAAATAATGACCCGAGGGGCTCCTTCAGCGCTGGCACGCAGTTGCAGAGCAAGTTTGTGTGCTCTGATGCATCTGCACATTGCATAATTTTGCATGTAAAACACAACTTTTAGATCCAAACCATTTTGAGATCAAAAAACCCTCTGTCTGCTTCCAACAACTCAGAATTAGGCAAGTAGGAAACTGCAAAATTCTGCATTCCTGTAGCTGTGTGCTGAGCCTGATTAGAAAAGACCTGTTTTGTCTGAAGGAGGTGTATGGTTGTATGGAGGTGTATGTGCTTCGTAGCTCAGCTTTAATTAGTGAATTTAACTTTTTATATCCTGAGAGGAAATGTAAAATGGAAGGTCAGAAGTATCCAAGGCTTGTGAATTTTTATTATTTTTTTTCTTTATTAACATAGTTCCCTATTCAAATAGATTAGCCGGGAGCACAGCTTTGAACAGCTCAGCTGCAAATAAATGCTGATGCTGTCTGCAGAAGTCTGAGTGTTTGTCCTTGTGCCGCCCTGATGACATATAGAGACATCACCTTTACCACCAGGAACTTCTCCTTCGTCCCTGATCTGTAATATAGAAAATATGGGATATAAAAGAGTTAGGCCTTCATTAGTAACTATTGCTGACTGAGAGATCAAAGAGGGTACTGCGTTCCCCTACTCTGCGGCGTCTGGGAAAGGAGGAGCTGCAGAACTGGACTTCTTGGAGGGCAGGGATGTTCTGGTGGTGCCAGTAGCCTCTGTGGGGCAGGTGGTGGTCAGAGCTCCTGCTAGTACTGAGCCGTAGGTAAAAGTTAACTGGAAAGATGTTACTGGTGGTGTTTGGGAGTGATGTCTGGTGGTGAGGTCTGGAAGTTCTTCCTGGGAAGTCAGGAACGCAGCGGCAATCAATACTGTAGGTGCCCCTATCCCTGGCCTCCATCCCTGGAGGCAGGGAGGATGCTGCGGGGAAGACGAGTGTCTCTGTCCTGTGCTGTTGGGGCAGGATTGACTTTGTCCTTACCTGCCAGTGCACTCCAACATCCCCATGATGGACCAGCAAAACATCTTCCAGCGGCCTCCGCCCGGCGTCAGAAAGATCGTCCTGGCCACCAACATTGCCGAGACCTCCATCACCATCAACGACATCGTCCACGTGGTGGACAGCGGCACGCACAAGGAGGAACGCTACGACCTGAAGACCAAGGTAGTGCTGCCTCCTGGCCTGTGCCGAGCGCGTTCAGGACGTGCTGGAGCATGAGTAGAGCAGCCTTTGAAGTCATTGATGGGGGGAGAGTACTCAAAGCCGTGTCCTCTTTGGCCCCGAGGTGCTGGGACATTGTCCCTGTTGGTGGACTGAACTCCTCACTCATCATTTGGGAAGGGTTTATGTTTAGCCAGCTTCCTCTTCAACTTTTGCTGCCCAGGCAGAAATCTGGTGTCTTCAAAGAAACCTAGAGCAAATCCTGCTCCCTTCCCACTCCTGCGTGCTAACTTTTGTAGCTTTTTCATTTGCTTTTTGCCTTTTTCTGCGGTCTCCATCGTAAGCTTCTTCCTAGCCAAAGTCTGTTGAGTTGCCAGCTCAGTGCTAGATACTACTGTTAGCTGAAGCCACCTCGGCGCCGGTGTCCCGGCTGTCTGGTTGGAGAGCAGGGTGTTCCGTGGGAACAGGACTGGCACGGGGAGGTTGGGCTGGCAGCTCCTGGCAGGACCTTGCTGAGTGCCACCACTCGGGGACAAGGCAGGTGTCCAGCAGATGGCATCAGGGTCTCACTCCTGCAGCAAGTGGCTTTTGTCCTGCTCCGTGGCAGAGCCTGGCGGTGCAGGATTTAGGAGAACGGGAAGCGTTGCCCGAAGCTTTAGAGGGATGGTTCACTGGTCACGAGATGTTTCCTGAGTCCCTGGAATGGAGGTGAAGCTTCAGCTGAAGCAGGTTGGAGAGCCCTGAGAGCATCCGTGTCTAACGCTCGTGTTCCTAGGTGTCCTGCCTGGAGACGGTGTGGGTGTCCAAGTCGAACGTCGTGCAGAGGCGAGGGCGCGCCGGCCGCTGCCAGTCAGGATTTGCCTATCACCTCTTCCCTCGCAGCCGCCTGGACAAGATGCCCACCTACCAGGTGCCCGAGATCCTCCGCACTCCGCTGGAGAACCTGGTGGTTCAGGCCAAGATCCACATGCCAGAGAAAACGGTAAGTGCAGGATGTGGCCCCGAGACTGCCGTGGGCTGCAGCAGCAGGAGGCGGCCTGCCTGGGGAGTCCCGAAGGGGGAATCCGACCACAGGTTTGAGCAGGAAAAATCCAAGATGCCGACGACTCTAGTTCTTGCTTTCACGAACCAGAGTTATCTAGGGAGGCCCAGGGAGTGTACAGGTTGCCTAGATCACAGACCAAGTCTAAAAGACTGTGCAAGGAGGGAGAGGACAGGGCTCATCTACCTGTGGGCACACAAAGGGTGGGATCTGTGCCACAGTCTAGTCCTGGGGCATGGTGGTGGCATCCTGAGGGCTTTTCCACGTTCTTGTTGGAGAATCGCGTCTCACCTTTTCACCGTGTGTTGCAGGCAGTTGAATTTCTCTCCAAGGCTCTGGACAGCCCTGACATTAAAGCTGTGGATGAAGCAGTGATCTTGCTGCAGGAGATCGGTGAGCTAACGCTGTGTCCTCGGCGTGGGCACGAGGGGAGCGTGTTTGCCATCTCGGCGTGGGAAGTGGGAATTGGCACAGGATCCGCAGGGATAGACTGGGCAGGGCTGGTTCCCAGCCCACAAATCGGGATGACGGCAGACAGGGACTCTCCAAACTGCCCGTGCAGTGCTGTGTTTGAGGAATGGAGAAAGCTCCACTTATATGGAGCTTACAAAGATGGCCAGGGAAGGGAAGCTGTGACCGGGAGCTCCTAGCTGGGGGTTGGTGATTCTCTTTGGGCTGGTAGAGCCATCCAGAGAGGCCTCGTTTAGCCCCGCATGGATCGGGGTGCTCGTTGCCACGTGCCTCTTCTGGCGCTCGCGCCAGCTCTCCCAAACCCCGTGGGAAGGTTCTCCCGGCAGCTGCCTGGAGCTCCCGGCCACCCCGTTGGAACTCACGGACGTGGCTCTCTTGCAGGAGTGCTGGACCAGCGAGAAGCCCTCACGACTCTGGGCAAGCGCCTGGCCCAGATTTCCACAGACCCTCGGCTGGCCAAGGCCATCGTCTTGGCCTCCATCTACCGCTGCCTCCACCCGCTGCTCGTCATCGTGTCCTGCCTCACCCGGGACCCGTTCAGCAGCAGCCTGCAGAACCGCGCCGAGGTGGACAAGGTGGGCGCCGCTCCGCGCGGAAGGCGGCAGCGCGCGGGGAAGGGGCTGGTGGCGCCTCACGCCCGCCTCTCGCCCCCAGGCCAAGGCTGTTCTGAGCCGGGAGAGCGGCAGCGACCACCTGGCCTTTGTCAGGGCCGTGGCGGGCTGGGAGGAGGTGCTGCGGCGCAGGGACAGTCGTGCCAGAGATAACTACCTGCAGGACTATTATCTCTACGGCCCCAGCCTCCGCTTCATAAATGGTGAGTCCTGCAGGCCCAGTCTCCTCCCTTCTGGTCCCGGAAAGCATCTGGGAAAGGCGTAGCGCAGGGGTGGGATGGACGTGGTGCTGCGGCGCCCAGGAGCACCGAGGTGGCCACACAGGCAGGGAGGTCTCTTGTCCTCGGGGCTCCGAGGCCGGAGCTGGTGCCCTGCTGGTGCCCCTTGTTTTCCTGGGAGTAAAGGGAAGCCCGGCTCTCACTGCTGGACTCTCCCTCCAGGCCTTGTCAAGCAGTTCTCGGAGAACCTCTACGAAGCCTTCCTGGTGTCGTCACCGTCCGACTGCACCATGCCCTCGTCGGTGTGCAACCAGTACAGCGAGGAGGAGGAGCTGGTCAAGGGAGTCCTCATGGCCGGGCTCTACCCCAACCTCATCCAGGTACCGGCTCCGCGCTCTGCTTCCCGGATGCTCTTCCCCGTCGCGTGCCTGGCGGGGCGGCTCGGGGCAGGGGAGCGGGACCGTGGGCAGCAGCTGCCAGGTGCGTGGGTGCTCGCTGAGCTGTCCCCCGTGTCGCAGGTGAGGCAAGGCAAGGTGACCCGCCAGGGCAAGTTCAAGCCCACCAGCTACGCGTACCGGACAACGGCCGGCACGGTGCTGCTGCACAAGTCGACCATCAACAGGTGAGCGACGCGCGGGGCGGCGCGCTCGGGGTTCGTCCGCGCCTGGCGGGCTCGCGGCTGTTCTGACACGCAGTGACGGCAGGTGCTTCACGCGCCGTGGTGACATGGGGACTTGCAGCTGTTGCAGAGGGCACACGTGCAGGGATCCTACGGCTCGCTGCAAGCAATCGCACCGGCCCGGCCCCACTGCGGCTTTGCTTTACCCCTCAGCTGGGGCGGGCAGTGGCAAGATCGGTCGGCTTCAGCTCATGGGAGCCAGAAAACACCTTTGCTGCGGGAAGAGGCTGCAGGTGCACATGAGTTTGCAACCCCTAGTCTGATGCTGAAGATCTGTTTCCAAGCTGGCGCACACCTTAGGACCTTTGCGGAGCACTTGTTTTCCTCCGTGCACCTTCCGCCTCCTCGCTCAGAGTTAACAAGTGCAGCCGCGAGCAGCCTCTCTCCGGTGACGCCAGGCTCTGGTTTGTTTGCATTGCTCGTTATAGATTTTTCCTAATTGCAGGCATTTTTCAGAGGAGCGAGCGGCTCATGCAGACGTGCGGGCCGTGGCCGTGGCTGCTGCGCTGCGGGGGCCGCTGCATCCGCAGCTGGAGGGCAGGACCCGGCCGGGGGAGCACCCGCCTCCTTCCTGCTGCCACGGCCAAGGAAAACGGCTTTTCCGGAGACACGAGCGGAAGGGAGGCCGGTGCGGCAGCCCCTGGAGCTGGAGGAGCTGGGAAGAGACTTCAAGACTCCCCTTCCTCAGACTAAGGGCTGAACCAGAGGCAGAGCAGGCCGGGAGCCCCAGCTTTGCAGGGAACCGCGGAGCATCCCCTCGCGTTTAGCTAAAGCAGCCGGTGGCCCCGCGCGCGCGGCCTGGCTGGTGGGTGCCGCGGCCGCAGCAAAGCAGCCCAGAATGGCAGGGCTGCACTTTATCCCCTCCCTCCGCAAGCAGCGGGCGAGAGGCTGGCGATGCGACGCTAACGACGTTAGGGCCCCGTTGCCGAGTCCCCGCGCGCTCGCGCTCGATGCACCTCGATGCAGCGCGTTGCGTTAGGCAGCAAAGAGCCGCCGGGCCCGCGCCTCGGGTGCTCTGCAGCCCGCGGTGTTTACAGAGCCGGCCCTGCCGCCGCCCTGCGCCCGAGCAGATGTTCTGCACGCGCGGGTGTGCAAACAGCGCCGGAGATCCGGGATAAACCACCCCGGAGCCCGGCATGCGGCTGCACACGGTGCCGGGCACCTCTGCTGGGTGCCACCATGCACTGCTGTGCACCCGCATGCACTGCTGTGCAGCAGCGCTGCCACCACCATGCACTGCTGTGCAGCAGCACCGTGACGCAGGGCTGGGCACCCCCACGCGCTGCCGTGCACCGCCGCGATAGTCACCCTGGGTATTTGCCACGCAGTGTTTTGAATTGAAATATTAAACTCTTCATCTTGTCATACTGAATAATGCTAAAAGAGAACAAAAGAGAAGAAATGCTGGTGCACGGCCGGGGTTCAAGACATTAACAGAGGTTTATGCCGAGAAGTCGCGGCGAGGGGAAAAGCCCCGATGGAACAGGTCGGGTTCCGAGGAGCTGCAAAGTCGCGGACCAACCTGGCAGTGCGTGAAACCCTTCCTCTTGGAAGGGTCATTCTGCAGGAGACGAGTCCCTTCCCAAAGTGTCCCCAGGTTTGGGGACTTTGTTTGCAGCGCAGAGCCCGGGCGCCTCCTCCAGCGCTGAAGCGGTGGTGGTGGCAGCGGGGCCGCTGTCCCCTCCGCTGGCAGCCGGCCTGGAAGGTGCCCGGGGCAGGACACGCTGTTTCCCAGCCCCATTCTCATGATAATGACCGTGGCCCTTCTGATCCTTCTCCTCCTTTCATTCCTTGGGCCTGTCCCCGGGTCCCCCCAAGGGAGCAGGATCCCTGTGGGCTGCCCAGAGCCCGGGCACACGGGCGGCTCCGTCTCCACGGCGCTCGCCCCTCTCGGGAGCAGCAGTACCCCAATTTTGCACTAAATTCTCCTAATTTTGCTGTCTCTTCCGGGACCCCTGCAGATGCCCGGACGCAGCAATGAGCCCACAAAGCGCCCAGCATCTCCCGCAAAGGGGCTTTGCAGCGCGGCCGCGGCGCGGGCCGAGCTCTGCGGGAGCAGCCGGGGCTGCAGCGAGGAGCCTGCGGCCGCGTGAGGAGGGGGGATGCGGCGAGAGCCGGGAGAGGCGGCAGCCGGCGCTGCCGACGGCAGCTGATCCGGCCTCTCCATCGAGCGAGTCCTGCTGGGCAAACTGGAGTCGTGTTAACTCCCCCAAACCCCCTGCCACAGAAGTTGAAGAATCCTTTCATTCGGTGTCTCTGCATCTATTTTAGGATGAAACTTTTGATTCAGCACAGATGTTCAGAATTGGGTTTTATGCAGCAGCAATCTTTTCACATCAGCCCCCCCACACTCTTTTTTTTTTTTTTTTTTGCATCAGAAATTACGAAGCCAGCGAGGGGCTGTAGCCAGAACTAGTTGTCAGAGGCTGGCTAAAACCTCACATACATTTATTTATCTCCTCCCTTTGCTTGCCATTTCCTTCTTTTCTTTGAACTGTTCCTACTCAAATCCTTTTGTCCGTACGCTGCATGGGCGCAGCCTGCACTCACACTGCGTGCGCCCATGCTGCATGCACCCGTACCGCACGCACCCACACTGAATGCACGCACAGCGTGCACCTCGCTGCGTGCACCCGCGCTGTGTGCACGGGTGCTGCGTGCGCCACCCCGAGCACCCGCGCTGCGTGCGCCTGCACGTGCAGCCCTGCTGCATGCACCGAGCCCGGCCTCGTGTGCGGTGCTGCCCTGCGCCCCGTCCCCAGCCCCCTGCCCTCCCGCTCGCAGCGCCCGGCTCTGCTCCCAGCACTCGGTTCCAGGCAGGAGCGATCGCTCGCGGTATTTAGCTCTGCAGCAGCCTGCTGGGTGTAAGTCACTGCTTTTGCCTGGCATATTTAATGAGAGAACGAACAGTCTGAATAAAATTTATAATTAAAAAATGCAGTCACGCCGCCTACGAGGAGGTAGATGGCTGCTCGCAGCTGAAGACGAGCGCGAAGCGGCGGCGACGCCGGGGCAGCGGCGCGCGGCTCCTGCACGGTTGGTCCCGCCGCGGCCGGGGCGAGGGCCGAGCGGCTCCTCCGTCGGCGGCTTCTGCTCTTTGTAGGCGGCACATATTTAATTCAAAGTTTCCTCACTTTTGTTCAGGAAAAATCTACAGATCACATCCTTCGTGAGGCTGCTCTGCCTGAATTCCTCTTCCCTCTGTTTGGAACTAAAAAAAGCTAAGGCAGATGGAGCTCACAGGAAAGTGATCCCAGAAAGATCAGCTAGTGAAAAAAAAAAAAAAACCCCAAACTCAAGAAAAAAAAATGCTTAAAATCTGCTTTTCCCTTCCACTGAGCCCCTTCCCTGCATCCTGGCGACCTGCAGGGGATGGTGCCCAACCCAGGCGCACGCCCCGGCCCCTCTCCAGCATGAGGATGCGGCACTGCCAGGACGGTGCGTTGCAAAGGTGTAGCATTGTGAGGATGCAGCACTGCAAGGATACGGATACACTGCAAGGATACGGATACACTGCAAGGATGCCGGGTTGCAGCACTGCAAGGGCACTGGCTTGCAGGGATGCAGCGCTGCACGGATGCCGCCACGCTGCAAGGACCCTGCTGTGCTGCATGGGTGCCACGCTGCAAGAATGCAGCCTGTGAGGACACAGCACTGCACAGGCACCGCGTGCAGCGGCGCAGCTCCGCGGGGCTGCAGCGGACACCAGGTTGCAGGGGCACCATGGCAAGAGCTGCGGTGTGTCAGGAGAGCAGCTGATGGGCGGGTTACGGGCACAGCTCCCGCCGCGCAGCCGGGCCGGCTCCCTGCCCAGCTGCAAGTGCTCCGCAGAGCCCCGGCGACGCCGAAACGCGGCAGCTCCTGCAGCATCACGCGGGCCCGGCGCTGCTCCGAGCCCACAGCCGCTCGTGCTGGCCCTGCAGCGCACTGCACGTCGGGGGCAGCGGCAGCCGCCCAGCCCCACGGTATCCCTGCGCTATCGGCAGGATGCAGCCACTCCGCCTGCCCGCGTGTCCTGCGCTGGTTGGGATGTCAGCGCTTCCCCCGAGATGCAGCGTGGCGTTAATGCTAAAAATACAAGGTGGGGTCGTCTGGCTCTCAGCATGCGTCTCAGGGCTCTGCAGAGCGCACAGCCCCCAGGGCCCGGAGCCGCACGCTGCAGCTCCCGAGCCTGCCTGGGGGCGCAAGGGGCCGTGGTCAAGGGCAAGTCCGTCCCTGCTTGGCTCTGCTCGGCCCTGCTGGGCCCCGCTGGGCTCTGTGCGGGGCTGCAGCCGCTCGGCCCCACTGGGCAGGAGTGCGAGAGGCAGCACGTCCCGCTGAGGGCGTTTGGGAGGAAGAACCGCCCGAGGCAGAGGGAGACCAGCCCTTACGGCTGGGGCTCCCGCGGGGATCGTGCAGAGCGCGGCCCGCGCAGGGCAGCGCCTCCCACCGCACGCGCGGTGCTGCTGAGCGGAGCCTGTGCCTGGCTGCTCCCTCTCGGCGTGGGCCCTGCGCCCCCCTCACCCATGTCTTGGGCACTGGGGTCTCTCCTCGAGCAGGCAGCCCCTCTCTGCCTCTTTGGGAAGAGTCTCCACCAGCCAGTGCTGGAAGAGCTGGAGGGCTGCACCGACAGGCCGGGCTGGGCAGCTCCGTCCCCTGGTAGCCCTGCTCCAGCCCTGCTCCGGCCCTGCTCCAGTCCTGCTCCAGCCCTGCTCGCACCTGCAGTGCCGTTCCACCCAGGGAGCCGCCGCGGTGCCCTCCGAGGAGAGGCTGGTGCATCCTCTGCCCCTTCCCGAGCTGGGGGCTTCTGCACCTAGGGCTGTGCTGGGCTCTCATCTCACCGCAGGGATCCTGCGTGGGACGTGCCCAGGGCTGCTGCAGCACACGGTGGTGCCGGCGGGCACGAGCTCTGGGCACGAGCTCCGGGCATGAGCTCTGAGTGCGCTCCAGGCAGCAGCTCCAGGCATGAGATACGGGCACGGGCTCCGGGCGAGCCCCAGGCAGCAGCTCCAGGCAGCAGCTCCAGGCACGAGCCCCAGGCAGTAGCTCCAGGCACGAGCCCCAGGCAGCAGCTCCAGGCACGAGCTCCAGGCGTGACATACGGCCATGGGCCCCAGGCGCGCTCCGGGCGCTGGCAGCAGCGGCGCGGGCCCCTCCTGCAGGAGGAGCGCGGCACTGCCCGGGCTCCCTCGCGGCTGCAGCACAAGTGCAGCCCGAGCGCCCGAGCGTGCCCGGCCGCGGCAGCCCCGCGAGGCCGGACCTGCGTCTGGCTGCTCCGCGGGCACCAGCACCTGGGAGAACGCGCCGGGAGCAGCACCCCTGGAAGCAGGAAGCCCTGTCCCAACCCCGGCGGATCCGCGCTGCGGAGCCCGGCAGCTCGGTGGGGTCTCGGTGAGCCCGTGCGGGGGTACCCGGCCTCCGCGCACGGTACCTGGGCAGGTAACGGGCCTTTCCTGCACGAGCAGCGCTCCTCCTCGCCGGCCGCTGCCCTCAGCTCGGCGGGGAGCAGAGAGCAGGCGCTCCGGGCAGCGCTGCCTCGCGCGGGGCTCGCACATGAACCCCGGAGCCTCCACCAGCCGCAGATCCAGCTCTAGCTGCCCACTCTTGTTTCACCTGCCAGAACAGGTCTGCCGTACAGATTTTTCCCCTGCAATAAATCCTGTCCCTTCAGTTACGCATATAAGTGCATAAAATAAAAAAAAAATGCATGCAAAAGAAAGCGGTGGAGCTTCCTAAACCTGGCAGAGAAGGATGAAATTAAGAAAGAGAACTTTTATTAGGGCAATTTCACTTTATTTTTTCCATACAGCAAGGTCAACTATAGCGGTAATAATAAAATAAGCATAAAAACAAATTGCAGCCCAGGACAGAGTACATAATTTGGAGCAACTACAAGCAAAAAGTAAGTCTGTGATTACATAATAGTAAAACCAAGCACATCTGTCCTTTCAGCAGATGAAAGTTGCAGGGTTGCAGGTAAGTGCAACTTCAGTAATTATTCGGTGTGAATACTGGAGACACCAGGTAAAATAACGGCCAAATCAGTTTGTCTTTCCAGCTTTGGCATGTATAAGGACACGGTTTCCTGAATGTTTTCAGTTAAAACAGTAAAACTCCAGAGGGTTTTTCTTTTCACCTGCTAAAAGAACAGGACCACTACAGCAATAAAAAATAATCACATAACAACTACAGCTACGGTGTGCTGTTCCGTTTGCCTGTTCATGATTCGACTCCTTTGTGAAAGTCAGTATTGGTTTTGAAGGATTTTTTTTCTTTTGTGAACAATAAACCACTGAAATTGTCAGAAACTGGTTTGAATAGTATATATCTTTAATATAGTTTTTTGATACTTTAAACATGCAGTAGTTTTTGAATAATGTACGGAATATTTGATCCATGATTTCACCTTGATGGTTTGAAGTACCTGTTTTTTTTTTTCTTTTTCTTTTTTTTTTCTTTTTTTTTCATTAATGGTTTTCAGGCAGATTTGAACCAGTGGAGCTTTTGTCAGTCATGAGATCTTGGAAGGATGGCCTATCTTTCCAGCTGAAAAAATCCTGGCAAACTACAAGCTGTCCACATAAAGCAAAGCAACTTTTTGAAGGGGAATGGAGTGCTAACTCTGTGCCACTTTTGCAAGCAATTTTGTTCAGCCTGTCATTTTATTAGCCTTAACAAAACTCCTTGTAATTATAGACATTTTTATTCAAAATAAGATCTTACTATTATACAGGTTTCTCTCTTTTTTGACTATATACAGAAGTGCAAAAAGTCAACCTTCTCTCTATACGTTCCCACATGCTAAACTGCAGCATAATCAACCCTCAAGAGTTTGCACACACACACTATAATTCTTGTTACGTAAACTTTGAGTATTTGGATTATCAACAAAAAGTCCCTTGATCTATTGATTATGCAGCTTATTTATAACAAGGCCTGATATTCAGGGATTTCAAAAAATATTTAAACAATATTTTAACATTTGAAATGGATACAGTAGAAAATAAATTTTATTCTAATATCTAGGAACTAGATTTTCTCATAATAACTAATTACAAACAAAATAAATCATCAAAATATTACTCAATTGTCTGCCAGGATTGTTGCGATAGCAACAACTTAACTCCTTACTTAGCAATGATTATATAATTATAAGATATCCATATAAAAGATCTTTGTTCTTTTAATGAAAACTAGACAAGAACTAACAATGACTGACATTCTTACATTGTAATATTAAATCAGTAAAATATAAATCATTTAGTTAACAATAATACGAATACTCATATGACACTACATGTAAATTCAAAACTGAGTATGTTATGAAGAAAACTACTTTTTTTGTATTTTGAAAAAGTCATCAGTAAACTCTATTAAAACAAAATTCTAAAAACTGAAATGGTATTCAACTGGTAATAGAAAATTAAAACAATCTAATAAATGTAAGAAATAAAAACTACATTTTTAACAAGAAAAAGTAAGTAATATTCTATAATGTTAAGTAACTACAATAACATGTGAAGTCACCTATACTTTCTTAACACGATTGAAATTACATTGGTAAGGGTTTTAACCCGTAATGTAATAATCTAAGGCTTTAATAGATGTACAGTACAATCAGTAAAATCAACACATCATTCTTATACTATAAAGCGTCTCTCTCAAGCGTAAAAACTCGCAGTAAACGTGGAAGTATGGAGGGTTCTACAACCGAACCCGCGCTTCTTCCGCCCCGCCGCGCCACCAGTGACCTGGCCCCACTTCAGCACTTTGCTGAACAGAGCAAAAATATCCTTTACTAGCTGCAACATCCAAACCACAAAAAGGAATTCCTTTGGATGAATCCATTCTTAAAACTTGAATGCACATCTATTTTTTTTTGTTTTTATTTTGTAAAGGCTTTCTAAGGCTATAAGCAGTTAATCTGAACAAAAAAAATCACATATAAAACTCACCCGAGTATTTAACCCACCCACTTTCTATGCTAATTAACATCTCCATTTTTTCATATTTTGGTTTGTCATGCATCTGATGTCAGTGCTTCTTTTGTCTTTGTTTAGAGTCACCATTTAAAGCGTGACTGTGATGAAGTAAAAGTGAAACCCAGCTCTGCAAAGCATTTATAGTCCTTTTGACTTTTGACAGAGGCTATAAATAGAAGCAAAATAAGTTCCTCAGACATTTGTTACTGTGTCTCAGAAATGGCTTCTCCCTTTCGTATATCATGTTATACAGTAAAATATGCATAAATATTACACTACAATGCCTTAAAATAGTCTATATATATGTCCAGTATGTGTTAATTTGTACGGATAGAGTATCTTTCTGTGCTGCCTACTGTTACTGTAAGGAATAATTGGCCATTTCTGAGACAGCTTTGGTTTTGAAACAGAATGGTGCCCTTTGACTGATTAGTAAAGTAAGTGAAAATGTGGCTCTGAAAATAACACTGCAGAAATAATACTCTAATCTGATGTACAGTCTATGGCACTTCATGAGAATCCTTAACAACATGGTACTTAAAGCCATTGATGTGCTTTAAAATATACACAGTTGTGGTTTTGCTTGGCACATTCATCTCTGTCAGATACCTCTCTTACCATTTCTTACAATCTATTACATTAAAAATATTACTCTTAAACAAAAATTACTGTGCATGCACGCTCTCGTCTATAATGGCAATTTTAAATACAAGGTGCACCTTTGTTATTTGTAAACCTTGAAAGAAATAAACTTATTTTAAAAAATTATATCTTGGTCTACAGACGTACCAATACATAGTAGATTTATGGTTACATCATAGTCTGTCTTTTCAAGGTGACATACATGATTATGTAGGAAATAGACTACATATGCATATTCAAATACATATGCATACTTTCTGTGCTAGAAAAGATAGACAATGCTGTAGTTTTAGACAATAAGATCACCTCAGCACAAATATCAATTAAATGTACAAAGTATATAGGCAACAGTGTGCAGTGGATCCGAGTTCTCGTCTCTTCTCGCTAACATGCAATGTGTGGATGTCGCTGCTGAGGGAGCTCCCGGTGCTGCTGACGGTATTTACATTATGGCTAATGAGCTGCTCGTTCCTCAACCTGAACACACTGTCCTTTTCTCTTTAGTTATGATCTAGAAGGGGGAAAAAAGAGAAACAATTTTCAGCATTTTATTTAAGGATTTCACTTAGCACCACATAGGCTCAAACTTTGCAGCTGCAACACAACGGAAAACTCACTGAACATGGGGCAACTTTGCAACCAAAACCTGCAGTGTCCCTGCAAATCATGCACTCATAGCAAAGGTTCACTTTACACACACAAATCAGGCAGTGACAAAAGCACAAAACGAAACGTCCTCCCAGCATTCTCCAGCTGACCACGGTGTCACCGTCTGGGGGAACAGCTCCCCAGCTCCAAGGCCAGGACCAGGCAGAGATTCCCACACAAACTGCTGGCAAAGCCATAGGCCTCTCTCTTCCCCGGCCCTGCTGCCTCTGGCCATGCAAACCCGGGAACCCAACCAGCACCTGAGGCGCTAACATGTAGCCCCAGGACACGCTTCCTACACGGTGACCCAGTTAGTATGGCCATTTCTGTGGGCTCTCCTGCCTATCCCATGGGAGAGGCCTCTCGAGGGGCTCCTGCTCCGCCCGGGAGGTGTCTGGAGCGGGGACACTGGCCCAGCTGGGGGGGAACGCGCTCCCCGGGCCGCTGGGGCTGCTCACACGTGGCTACGCTCGTCTGAAAGCAAAACTAGCAGTCTAAACCTACTAAGAAAACCAGTTAGGTCTTATCTTAAATAACAACTGCAATCTGACCAAACCATCCCATAATAACACAGCAGAAATGCAGTACAGGAGACAGAACACTAATGCGAATCACCAGCTCCCCTACGGGAGGTGATGCTGCAGCTGACGGCCTTGATTACAAGATGCAATTTAGCGACAGATGGGAAACTCATAGAAAGAGAGAGGAGAAAAAAACTCTTCCAAGCTGCAGCACGCAACCCCAGACCCCAAGCCCCGTGGGCAGAACGCCTGCAGGAGGAAAGACTGACGGGGCCGCCGAGAGCCCAGCTCACGGCGCGGGCAGGCGGGTGCGCGCGAGGCTGCTCCGCCGGCCGCAGAAGCGCTGCAGGCGCGCGCCGCCGCAGCCGGTGCCCACAGGAACCCGGCTGGGTGACTAAGCCCATCGTCTCACAGATGCCGGCTTTGGGGGGGTGTAAAATTAGTGCTTTCTGAAGAGGGCTTGATGTAGCCACCTACCGCCTAGCCCTGGCCCTGGCTCGTGTCACTGGCTGCAGCCATCCCCTACGTGGCAGGCTAATTTGAGAGCCTCTGATTTCACTAGTGCAGCTTCACAAACAACGTGTTCCTTCTATAGGTACACAGCACTACCCACAGCTGGTCTAACGCACCCGCTAATGGGGTCACTGCTAATTACGGGATCTCCATTCAGTCAGGAGTTATGCAAAAATCCCAATTAACATGGAGCCTAACAGCTCTGCATCGCAGACTGCGAGATCCCAGCCAGAGCCTCACAACACAACGCGCTGCCACTTCTGGGAAAAAAAAAAAAAAAAAAAATCGGACAACACCTCTGTAGAGTAAAGCTGCAGTCCATAAATTTCTGTCCCTGGCTAGTGTCAGGAATGTGCATGTCAATGGGATTTCAGTCACTTCCCCAAATTTTATAAGATTTTTAAAAAAGAAAATAAAGACACTGTGTCTCTGAACAAGACAATTATGCACACACACAGAGCACAACAACTGCAAGCAACAACACATCGGAAACTTACTGTTTGATGACAAAATGTCTACATCTGTGTAACATACTTGTGGCTAGTCAGATGTTCGGCAGATATTATGGGTATCTACAGGTAAAAAATTTAAACAATGAGTAACATGTGCAACGAGCCCACCCAGACAGAGCATTCTGCTATAGAACATAACAGTTCAGAAACGTGAGGATCAGCTGTGAGTTGGTGGATTTTATATTGTAACTATAAGTTAAAGTCAACTTAAGTGCTACAGTAGCAACTTAAAACTGGAAAACATTGTGTTAAGCACTATTTGACAAATACACATAAGTATTACTGTTTGTTTAGAACATAAGAGAAGTTAAAATCCACAAAAGTCCATGCAGTGCAGTAATTGAAAACAGCCCTTTTTGTTGGCCTACACAAGGTTCCGTGATATCGGTGCGTCACCGAACATGGTAAATTCTCTAATGACATTGTGTCAGCCTGGTTTCGAGCAGTGCTCCCTGCTCTCGCTGCCTCGGGTTGAACGCCACCCTACGGTGCCTGGAGCTCGGCTTTCCCGACGGGTGAAACCCAAGGGCTGCGAGGAGCCGTGCGCCCTTCCCACAGCGCCAGGGCATCACAGCACACCGGCTGGAAAGCCAAGACTGCCCAAATCAGCGGAACAATCCCCAAAACGTTAGTTCGTGCAAACAGAACTCACTACACGGCTCTCCTGAAACGTCCCATCAACAATAAACCTTTAAAACCCAGTATATTACAAGCGTTACAAATAACCGAGTGTATATTCTACACCTCCCTCTTGGATGCCAGTCTTGCAACGCTCTGATGTGGTACCCAGATAAAATCAATGGGGCTGCATCTAACCAGACCTGCAGGCCAGGCCCTTGGCACGGGACAACAGTGCACACAAGTACCAGAACTGCAATCATCTGGCGCTGCAAACAGGACCAGGAAGTCCAGCTGAGCAAGCAAACAGAGTACAGGAAAACATGCTTGGGCATATGACATAAAATCGATTTGTATGATTACAAGCAGCTGTCAAACTTGAAAAGATTCTTTTTTTCCTAATGGATATTTAGGCTGATCTGTTAATCATGTCACATGAGAAAGGGACAGTGGAGGAATATTCTTAACTAAACACCTTAGGGGTCTAGGTGTTTTTTCCACCCCTTGCGCCCTCTCCTCCCCTCGCAACTTCACACAACTCTGCAACACCGCCAGCTTGTACAGAAAGGTGCTTCAAGCAGAATGAAGCTTCTCGTACCATTTTTCCTACTGCTGCAGGAGAGGCTGCTGCACCCAAAGTGTAGAAGCATCAGGGATAGGGCTGCTGTCGAGACACACCAAGGACCTTCAACGCCAGGCCGGGAGGATGAAGGGCCACATCTTACGACTGTCGGCATGCATGCACATTGCATCGTGTGGCATTAAATAACTTCAGCATTGCTCACATAGTATATACATATATCGGTTATATATGTATATATTGAGGCTTGGCTGCAGGCCTTCACTACGTGTGTTATGAAGTTCCAGGGAGGATACGCATGAAATGGTCAGATTCTACAACAGAAAGTTTCCCTCTGCTCTACTTGGGTAAGTGCATAGTAATTTAGACAGAGGAGATTTATAAAAATAGAGATTTTTTTCCTGTGGTTCGGCTTGCTCCTGCCTCTGGACTTACAGGGGACATAAACACAAACACTTCAATGCACTGTGCTGGGCAATAAAGTACAGCATTATGGTACTTCAGCACACAAGCGGTCGGTTGCTGCGTTACTCAGAAGTAATCAGGCCTATCAGCTGGTTTGCCAAGACACCAGGCAGGTCTTAGGCTGGTTTAAACATGACAGACTCTTACCCAGCCAAACTCTCCTCCCAGCACCGAGTGCTGCTGCCCAAGCAGGGGGCAGCTGGGCCTGGAGAGCTGCCCTGGCCCGGCTGGTGCCTCCTTACCGGCCCGACGGCCCCTTCCCGGGCTGGTGCAGCCCCAGTGCAGCCCGGTGCAGCCGGCGGCCGCAGCAGCCCTCGCCCGGCCTCGTGCTGCCCTCACGGCTCTCCGTGCAGGCAGCCCTGCAGCCTCCGCGGGTCAGGGCGCAGCCTGCCGCAAACGCTGACATTTAGCCCCAGAATGTGACCGTTTCATGACATGAGGCAATTCTGACCTTCTAGGAAACCTTACAAATTAACGGGTGTTCATAAGAGAAAGCAGAAGGTCTTGTGAAAGTTTTTACTGTTGCATTTTCAGGTAGATATACTACAAAAACTGGCATTTTTGAGAAACTAGTTAAATAAAAATAGGTGAATTCTATGCTCAGGTGAAGCTTTGGTTGGTATGTGTAGAAACTGCACCTAGTCTGGCCCTTAATGCTTATCTTTAGAGTATAGTTTGTGGCTTCCCAGGAGGATTTTCACTTACTTATTTAGTAAAGCACTACTTTTTGTTTTCCCTTAAATATATCCAAACATGGCAAGAATCAGGATAGCTATTTACACATAAAACTAGATTTTAATGCACGTTTTTATTAACTGAAATTTGCGTTTTGGAGAAGAGTAATCAGCCCTTCCCTGCAGAATCACAAGTTGAAACAAAGGCTTAATATGTGTTTCTGTGTGGCCCACGCTCAAATGTTTTTGTTTTGCTTTTGGGAGAGCTGAAGAGAGCCAGAACATGCTCAGACTGTTAAAATTCTGATCCCGTAATCCCTCGGCACAATTTTTTACTGGTTCTGATTGGTGTTCTGCATTAAGGGGAACTGTGGGCTTCATGTAAATAGAGATGACTAATGGTTCCGTGTATTATCCCTTTCTCTTTACATCTGTGAGAGCAGAAATAAGCAGCACGGCCCATAAATGTTAAGACTGAGTCAGAAACTCTATTTTCCATTATTTTTAGCATCAGAGATGGAACTGCAGCACCTTTTGAGCATGGATAAAGGCTTATTAAGCTACGCTGCAGATCTGAGAGAGAATGTGTAGGCCAACAAGAGGTAAAATCAAAACCCCCATGCTCATTAAAAGCACCGATTCAAGTTGTCTGTAAGGAACAAAGCTGTAAATTAGCAAACCTGGTTGGCTGTGGCTGTTGCAGCGAAGGGGACACTTGTGGCAGATGTTGTTGCTGCAGACACAGTGGCGGGCGTAGCACCGTGCACCATGGGAACTTTCGGGAGGAAAATCACATAAGCAAACGTACGGAGGAGTGTGCAGGATGGGGACCAGCACGGGGCGGCGCGGCGCGCACCACCGAGCATGGTGTTTACCACAGCGGAAAGCCCGAGACACCGAGGCCAGCGCGTGACATGCAACACAGTGCAAAGCAGGACAACATTCCAGGGAGAGAGAGGGAAGGAGAATGAAAGAGAAAAAAAGGGGAAAATGCTTGTTACCATCAAATCAAGAAACTGACACAAACAAGCTTAATCATTGCAATACAAAAATCAATAGATTTTTAAAATGCCCTTATAATTACATTCTTTTTCTATTAAAAATTCAACCCAAATATTTACTGCACACAAAAATTAATCTTGTTGAAGGACAGTATATTTCTAAGTCGCTCTAGTAAGATACAGTCTGTTATTTAACACCAGATAGTCTAAACACTGGAACTCATAGTCCAATCAAAATCCACCAAGGAACATGTGCAATTCAAATGACTACTATACAAAATCAGCGACGTCTACGCATCCGTGTCAATTAAATAAAACAATCGCATTTAATTGACAGGCGTTAGTGCAGGTGCTGCGGGCGCTGCATTGGCACAGAGCTGCAGGTCACAGCCTAGCAGTGGATTTTGAGGGTCCGTGAGCTGGACACAGGTTTAAGAGAGTCAAGAAACAAAGCTGGCACCTACCAACACTCGCAGCGGGTGTCATGCACAATATTGAGCCTGCCCATCATGCATTGCAACAGGAAGGTGGATTTGGAAAGGGAAGAGAATTAAAACAACCCATCACACGTGTCATTAGGAAATTTCATTGGAACAAAGAGAAAAATTGTTATTATGGGAACAGCGGCATGTAACTGTCAGCACAATCAAACACACAATAGCACAGTGATCCATTAGAACTAGTCTCCAGCGAAGGGGAAAGCCGAGGGAACTGTGTGCCGGGGTATTTTGTTTGTCTTTATCTCAGTCTAACATTGGTAGATATTAGTATGAGCAAGAAAGCTTTTTTAGTCTGGTTGTATAATTTTTTGGTCTCAGCTGCTTTGCCTTTGACACAAGGGTTGCAATGGCCTTGGGCTTGGTCCCCTCACCCGAAGGGACACGTCCGGCTGCAGCTCTCCCGCTCCTGCTCCCCGCACGGCCGCGCTCCGCGGGAGCAGGAGGATGGGGGGCTGCAGCGGGGCCTTCCTGTCGGCGCGCAGGAGGCGACTGACCCCGCAGGGAAATCTCCCTGGCTTGGGCAGCCGCCTCCCGGGCTGCGACAGGCCCTTCCTCATGGACAGCAACCTGGCTGTGTGACGGCATCGCTGACGCTGACCTCTGCGGCACCTTCAGGGAATGCACAGGCCAAAAGGGAACGGGAGGGTGAACCTGGCACCCGGGGCTGTCCCTGTGTTTGCAGCCCCGCTGGGAGGTGCCAGGGACGTGCCCGTGTGCTGCTGGCTGTGCCCATGTGCCTGGCGCACAGCAGGGATCGGCCGCCGGGCGCCCCGAGCGGCACCCAGCTCTGCAGGGGCTCCTTACCCCTGCACGGGGTGTATTCAAATCCTCCCGTGCCTGGGCCACTGCACTACAGAGAATGGCACCAATTCTGTGCTAGTGGCCCTGCAAAACCAACGGGCTCACGACCTGCAGCTCCCTGCAGCTCCACAAAAACAAGGTGCCGGCATCCCGCGGACTCGTCATTGCAACACAGAGCCAACAGGAGCACGGCAGTTTCTGAAACATTAACGTGTCAAATTCCAAATTCACTGAATTAGTAATTCTATTTATTTACTAAGCAAGGTGCCTTCCTCCACACTGAATTCAGAATTTTTGATTTTTGATTTCAATAATTTAGATAAAGAATTCAAATGATTATATTTCAGAATATCCATTTTTAATAATAGATTTGCTTTTTTATTTAGTGCACATTTGATTTATTAATACTGCTGATTATTCTGACAGAGCAGAAATTCTGAATAAGTTCTGAAATCTAGGAACAGAGATTGCAATGAAACTAGAAATATATTCTGGAAGAGTAGTGGGAGCTGCCGCAGTACGGCGTCCTTGGCGCTGTGTGACAGTAACAAGGGACAGGAAATTGCTAGAGCTGGCGCCAAGTAGTGTAGAGCCTTGTGCAATCTCAGGAGCATTTAACTCCAGCACTAAGCAAGGAAAATGTCAGTATTATTAGCGCTGAAGACAAGGTGACTGTCTGTCATCACTGCATCTTTGGGGATAAGATGAAAATGGCGTAATGACGTTTTCTAGTAGCGCTCCTATTTCTGTGTCATGGAAAAGAGCGAAAATATTCAGGAAGAAGGGCTAAAAGGACAGCTTTCCTGACTTCTCCAGAAGTGACTCATTGCTGAAGGGAAGGGAACTGCTTATAAGATAAAGAAATGGAGAAAAATTTGGCTTAAAGGGCAAAGAGTAAGACTACTTTCTCTATCACACTTATAACTCCTCTATGGTTCCAGCGAAGTTGTGAAGAAGAATATTTGAATTTTGTATCTCTAAAGAAGTGCCCTATTTATAAGGTTGTGCATATAACTTCCTTATATCTAGAATATTACATCACTCCATGCGTTATTAAGTTTACATGCTAAAACAAGTGAGATTTTCATAATCACTCTGAAATGTCACTGCAAAGCTTTTGAGCTCAAAATTCTAGTTTGAGTTATTGACATTAACCTCATAACCAGTGCACACAGTTTTGAAAGGGAAGTGCAGCAAAAGAGCATAAGGCAGCAATGAGAATACTAGCTAGGGTGCAATAACTTGTAAATGTGAAGACAAAGTGCTGTATGACCCTCTTACCAATAATAAAAATAATTTCTGCTATGACCTTAATATTTATCTTGACTTCAGAAGCTTTGACAAACTAATGAGAATGTATGAGTGGTAAATGTGCTGTTTCAGATGCTCCCCACGTTTTCAGCACAAGGCAGAACTCAAGCGTGTGCTTGGCTAAGTGAAGGTAGATTCACAACTAGAAGATTTCTGCAGTGTAATAAAGCTATTTTGATGAGAATTCCACTTTCACCGGTACTGTAAGCAGTTTGGTCTCTCCCCTCTCACTGTTCCTCTCAGCCTGTACCTTACATCAGTGCAGCCTACAGAATCCTACGTAAAAGCACCGCCGTGGGCAGCGTCACTGCTGGCACCCGGGTGAACAGCGGAGATGGGGGCTGCTCCTGCCCTCCCTGACTCTTGGGGAGCGGCCGTTTTACACGTCCCGTGGAGAGGGACACCTGAACGGGAATCCCTCTGGGAGAGCATCTGCGGCTGGAGGGAGCCCGACAACGAGCACCCCAGTTCTGTCATGCTGAAGCAGCAGCAGTACCTGGATCTGCAGGGACCCGGCTCAGTGGCACAGCTGTGTGAGCCGTTGCACTAGTGGCTACTTGTATCTGCAGCTAAAACACTCGCTCCTCCTTTAGACTGCTTTAGGAGTCACAGAATTGCTAAAACTAACCCCCAGACCAGGCTCGAGAGCCCTGCAGGGTTCAGACTCTCCCCCTGTGAATCGTGCAGCAGCTCTGCTGTTCAAACCTGCCCTAGACATGGATGGGAGTGAGGCAGCATCTGCAGCCCAGCTGCAGCCGCAGCTCCTCTCCACGCCTGCAGGCCCTGCCCCACGCTCCCCTTGCTGCACAGGACAGCCCTTCACAGCACCTCGAGAACAGCTTTCCTCAAGGGATGCAACCCACCCCCTGCCACAGATGCTCCCATCGTCAGCCTTTGCACGCCCTGCACCCAGGCAGCCCAAACCAAGCAGAGAGCTTGAGAGGCATCTGGTTTTTGGAACAGAATGGAAAATTTCTAGGGTGAAACAGCGAGTGTGAACTGCCCTACAGACAAGAAGGTCCAGCTGAGACCCTCGAGCGAAGCACACGTGCGACACGGAGCGTGTGGGAGCACCGCTGCCCTCCAGGCCCACCGTGTCCGGGGACACAGCAGATGAGGCACCTGAGGTGCCACACTGTAATGACACCTGGGCGTCTGGACTTGGCGCATGTTGCTTTAACGCAGACTCCAAGGAACTAACCTGTCCCGTTCCACAGCAGCAGCCTGCAGGACACCCCTAAGGTCTGGGTTCCCTTCTGGGCTCTGCGGTATGGACAGAGAAACTCTCTTCCCAGAGCTGTGCCCAATGGGATGAGAACGCACAAACGGGACTGATGCTAGCTAGCTTTAGCTCACAACATAACTGGAAAAAATAAAAGCAATAAAGTGGAAAGAACACAAACTTCTGGAAAGGTACTAGACTATTGGAGAGCAAAAACTTATGCTATTTGAAAAATGTAAAACTCGAATTAGTAGGGTAGCTCTGGCTCAGAAAACTCTGGCCCTTCTTTGGTTGACTGCTTTGGTGGCCAAGTGCATTCAAAGGAGGCATCAAGAACCGCTGGGCAAACTCCCCCAGGGGGCTGCAGTGCAGATGTGCCCGGGTGAGAACTGGGTAATGCTCAGTAATGCCTGTGTGCATTACTGACAAGGAAGACCCTGGCGAGTTATGTGAGGCAAGCAAGCTCTGAGGCATACGGAAACGTAAGAGTGTATCATTTATACTATAGTACATAACGACCAGTCAAAGTCTGTAAGCTCAGAGGGCCGTGGTGTGGTGTAGCAGTGTTGAGCACCTCTGGAAACCATCCCAACCCCATGGATTTAATGGAAGTGGGAAATGGGTGCAGTTCATCAGGGCTTTGCCAAACCAAACCCGTGCAGTTGCTCAGGGCCACACGGTGGGCTGGGATTGCACACACGCTTCCCTATGGATTTTAACAAGGGGGCTACACGCCTGGCCTCACTTAATCAGAGGCTGTTGGGGTACTGACCCAACGAGCTTTGCAAAAGCTCTATTTAGTAACACATTTTAGCGATTGCAATGAATTTGGGGAATTTTAATAGGAGATTGTCACGTACTGCATCAAGCACCTATTCTTTCTGTGCCATTTAAATTATGTTGATTATATGACAGACTGTGCCATTAAGGAAGAATGGTAAAAAGCTACTATATATAAAAGCTGCTGTTCCAAATGCCTCGGCACATACTTATCAAAAATGTTTAAATCTTTACATTTGCTGGGGTAAAGGTTCAATAGTTCAGTTTGCTTATTTCCCTGCCCAGCTACTCTGCATTACAAAGTGCAGAATTTGTGGACATCTTCACTTTTTTTTTTGCATGCAGATGTGCCAGATTTCTTCTCTTTATTACATACCTCCTGGAATGACAGCGGCATTTTATAGAAGGTTCACGTGCAAACAGCTACCTGATGTGTTAACAGAGCTATGAAGCCAGGTAACGCATTGGAAGTCTGCTCTTTCTCGTGGAGTCCCGCTTGCAGCAAGTCTCCACGGCACAAGACTCGCCCCGGCGCAGCGGGACGTCCGCGCATGTGCGTAGGCATCGGTTCTGCAGCAGCTGCCGGGCCGCTCGCGGGCAGCGCAGGGCTCCCGGCACGCGCTCCCGCGAGAGCAGGTCGGCACCGCGGCGCCCGCCGCGCGG
>JAWLRI010000345.1:22314-50610 GCA_034781795.1 Crypturellus tataupa | reverse complement strand
GTCGCGCCGCGCAGGAGCACGCGGGGCGAGCGGGAGCACGGGCGGCAGAGCCATCTCGTGGCCATGCGCTCGGCGGCAGCGCCGCGGACGGCCCCGTGCGCCCTGCGCTCCCCCGAGCCGGTGCCGCGAGTTGCAGGGAATCCCACGCACACGGAGGCTGCACGAGGCCATGGGGACGCTGATATGGGAGCAGGTATCCGCCTCGCCTCGGGAAAACACCGCTTAGCCACGTTAAGCTCTAACAGGATCAGACGCCACCAGCGGCCTGCGGTAAAGTGACACCGCACACAGCGGCCGCCGACGCGCGCCGTCCCGCGGCATCGCCGCCTCCTGCCGCCAGCCTCTCCCTTTGCTCCCCACGATATTCCAAGGCCACTCCTGATTCTCCTGCTGGAAGGCACAAAGCGGCTCCCTGGGGAACGAGTGCGGGAAGCCCTTCCCCAGGCAGCGTCGGCGAGTGCGCGGCACCGGGCGAGACGTGCGGGCGCAGGAGGAGCAGGACGCCCGGCCCCGCGGCGCGCGCTGCCCGCACGGCCACAGCCACTTACTCACTTATCTAACGCAGGCGGTTTAGGGAACCTGAAGCAGCAGCCAAGCCCGAAAGAGCTCGCGAGCACGAGCCGTAACGCAGAGCAAGGCCGCAGTTCTGGCATCCGAACGCTGCCGGGGAAGCCCTCGGCCAGCGCGGGAGGTTCCGGCACGCAGAACGCACCACACAGTCTGCAAACAACTGCTGGGAACCCAGAAGCTGTTACCGAACCTCGCCGCCTTCCTGCTGCTGCAGCACAAAACGGGCCGGCCGTCAGCGGGACGAGCGCACGCGGACGGTGAAAGCGCAGTGTTGGGTGAGCTCCGACCCGCCTCCTTCCCACCGCGGTGTTTCTGCAATCTAATACATCGCTAGCAGCAAAATCCTCAAATTCCATTTTTTTTCTGTAGCACAGGGGCAGGGGACACTGCTGAACAACGCAGAGAAGTGCCTTCCGCAGCCCAGAAAATCCTGCCGCGTAAATTCACGCCCCGCTCTGTGGCCAAGGAGGTCCCGTTCGTTCTCACGGGCGATTACGATGGGTCTGCGGTGATTATCCTGCTTACGGGCGATTATTATAGCTCCTTCGTAGCTCCCGCTCGTGAGCCTTGCTGATCCCCGAGGGGAAGGCTCCACTCTGAGGACGTGACCAGGTGGCCCCTCCGGAGCAGCTCAGAATGAGCCTGGAAGCCCTGGGTCTCGCAGGGATGAGCTCCGGTTTGGAAAGAAACCAAGAGCGAAAGCAGCTGAACTGCCCCGGAGACGGCAGTGCCATGGGGAGGCCCGAGGCATCTACCGGGCAGGGAAGCAGCCTCTGTCTCGGCCTCCCTTGGCTGTGCCGTCACCTGGAGAGCAAGTCACCAAGTTCAGCAAGTTTGGGTCCACCCTGGCGTGATGGAAAGTGCTGGATAAATGTGAGAACAATGCAACATTCACACCTCGGGGCAGCAAATGCAACGCACTGAAGAGCTCAACAGAACCCAGGCCAAGAAAGCAAGACAGAAAAGTTGAGCTGGCTCTTAAAACAAAGCGAGCAGCCTAGAGCAAGCAGCAGCGGCAACAGTGCGGAGAGCGTGTGCTGCTCCGCGGCCTCGCCGGACACTTACGCTCCCCATGAACAGCATCCGGGTGGGCCTTGCTCCGCGGCTCCTGGCTCCCAGCCGTGCCGTCCTCGTCATCGTCCAGCAGCGGGACATAGTCCGTTTTGTCGACCGTTTCTCCGACCACGTCGTCAAACTTCTCGGCCTCCAGCGTGGCGATGAAGTCCCTCTTCACCTCCTCCTCGATCTCGGGGGGCGGCTCCGTGAGCGCGTCCGCCAGGCTCAGGTTGTGCTCCAGCTCAGCCATGCTGCCGCCGCTGCGCAACCTGGAGGAGGCAAAACAGAAAGAGAAAAGGGGATTTTTATGAAGAAAAATAGATTGTTTTACTACGAGATCGCTCTGGAGCGGCGCCAGGAGCGGGAGAACACGGGAACACGCACCCGAGCATGTTAGGGGCAAAGTCGCTCCCGACGAGACGGAGGAAAGCAGCCAAAATCCCGCAGAGGAGCCAGACCGGCACCCACGGAGGGAGCGACCGGCCCGGGGAGCGCCCAAGGCCCTAAGCAGGTGCCGGCCGTGGCCGGGCTGGGCTCCACGAGCCGAGTCCGGCTGAGCCGCAACCGTTCCCTTGCGCAATGGTTCCCTCGGGAAGCTCCTTGGGGTCCTGATTGATGTGGCAAACAGCGCTCGGACGTCCCCGCTGGGCGGCTGCAGCGAGCTGCACGGCGGCGGGAGCAGCGACACCGGACGGGTCCTCGGCTGCGCCTACCCTGCCCTGGGCTGCACAGCCCAGGCACCGAGCGCGGCCCCAAAGGGCCCGTTTGCTTTTTGGCAGCAAACGCAGCACTTGTACCGAGGGCACGAAGATCCCAGCCGGGACCACCCAGCCCCAAGCCCTGCGCCCGGCTCCTGGGGACGCCCGGGCGTCCCAAAGCCATCAGGCCACGGGCACCTGGAAAGGGGAAACCCACGGTATTTCCTGGCCTTTACCTTATTCCTGCTTTAAGGAGACAGCCCGTATGCTGATGTGCCAAACGCGGGTGTTTTATCTCGCCAGCCCCCGAATCAGCGGGGCTGCAGACGGACGTGGTACGGCCGTGGAAAAACCCCGTCCCTTCCCGCACGAGGCAGGGAAGCAGCACACGGGGCTGCGGAAGGCGCATTTGCTGGTTTGAAGCCCAGACTGCTGTGTCATGCGGTTTCCCTTTCAATATCAGGTCACCCGCGGCTCTCTGGCTGATTTTAAATGCATGAAAGGGCTGAAGGTCTCAAGCTACATGTTCCGGTAAATCCCTGAGGGGCCTGGGGATGCGGCAGAGGCTCCCAGCGAGCCCAGCCTTCCGCAGGGGCCGGGGCAAAGGACCAGGTGCCCAGAGCCCCAGGTTAAAGCAGTCCCAGCGCCGCCGCGGGCTCTGCCCGCAGGGAAGCACTCGGACCCTCCGCAGCCTCTGCGGCCCTGGATGCGGGAGGCGCTGCCCGTGAAACGCAAGCAGGGAGCCACGACGGAGCCGGAGACACCGACACGAGCTCGAGAGCTCCGCACGGCTGCCCCTGCAGCAGGGAGAGCGCACGCACAAGGCCCCGGAGCGGGCAGGACCACGAGCAAAACGCAGACGGCGGCGAAACCCTGCACCTGACATGGACTGGATACAGGGGAAAACAACGCAGGAGGAAAGGGAAACAGGCCTAGGAAAGGAGAAGGGGCCTCCTCCCTGTTGGAAGCAAAGCCCTGCCCTGGCTGCCCGGGGACAGTGCAGAGCCCCAGCTTCCACGGCCCTTCTGAAGGCTTTACTGACTGTTTCGGCTCCACAAGCTGGAGCCATTTCCACCCCTCGAGCCCATTTCCATGCCCTGGGCACGCGCGGGAATGCGGGTGTCCCACGGCGCAGCGGGACGACACGTGGGATGGTCTCTGCACGGCAGCAGGAGCATGAGTGGGATCTCCGCGTGCTCCGGAGCCCTGCAGAACTCCTCTCTTCCCCCAGGTTTCTCCTCCTTGAACAGCTCAGCGAAACGCCCCAGCCCGCGGGATGCGGGGCAGAGCCGGGGGAGAGGCTCCTCTCCGCACGCTCACTGCTCGTGGCCAACGTAAAAGCTGTAAAATCCATCTGCAAGTCCATATGTTTTGGGTGTGTTGACTCCTAAAGCTGTGTTTCAATTGATGGCAGCTCTTTTTAGACACATTCACTTCAGTTACAACTGTCTGCACTTGATTTGAAAGAGGAGAAAGCACCTTGTCTTTAACACCAAACCCAGGGACCAGAAGAGCATCCATCCTGCTGAGCGAACAGCAGTGCGGATCATCCGAAACTGCTCTGCTCGGAAGGACAGACAGACCAGCGCTAGCGTGAAGGAAACTGCGAGACTTTCCTTGCTGCAGAGCACGGTGCACATCTGAACCGAGACAACGGGAGGGACACGGCGGTTCAATCTGCACTAGAGCGATTCCACGTCTTTTACCGCAGCCTGCGCTGCAAAGTGCGCTAAGAGGTGCATTCGAGGTGAGTTACGCAATGGCCACCAGCACAAGCGGTGGAAAGCTCCCGAATTCAAAGCAAGAAGTTCTGCGGCGGGGGAGACCCGGCCTCGGCCTCCCCATGCTCCGCGGCCGGCCCAGGCGGGCGCCTCCGGGATCCGGCCACGGGGAGCCGTGGGGCTCCGTAACGCGCAAGTTCCCAAACCCTCGAGCCGATTTTTTTCTCCTTACGGGGCGCTCTAGACAAACGAATCTCTTATTATTCAATTATCTAACTCCAGTTTGAACTCGCAGACTCCTTCCCGTAAGCATTAGAAAAAGAAAAGCCTTCCTCTGTGCGTGACATAAGATGCTCCACGCCGACTCGTCACATCACATTTTGCAGAAATTAAGCAGAGATGACATCAAGTTTTATTTATGCATTCATACATTTCCTCTTGAAAATCTGTTCCTAAAAATACTGCTTGGAGGAAGTCGAGAAGATCATGAAATAGGGTCACGTATTGCTCTGGACGGGGCTGCGGAGGGCAGCGCTGGCTCCTCTGCCCGGTCCCAGCACGACGGGGACGTGGAGGTGCTGGAGAGGGGCCAGCGCGGAGCGAGGAAGAGGAAGATGGGACTGGAGCATCGACCGCGTGAGGAAGGACTGAGCAAGCGGGGTCTGTTTTAGTCCTGAGGAGAGGGGATCGAGAGGGACCCGAGCAACGTGTTCGAGTACCTGAGGGGAGGATGCAGGCGCCAGGCTCTTCTCAGGGGTGGCCGGTGCCAGGACAAGGGGTAACGGGGCCAGCTGAAGCCCGGGCAGCTCCGTCTCCACGGCAGGAGGAACTTTGCTGCACACAGGCTCCAGCGCCAGGAAACAGGGGCCGAGCCGCCCGGCCACGATGGCCTCCAAGGAAGAGCCGGGCGCCCGCACGGGCCCGGGGAGCCCCAAGGCCCCCCGCTGCTCCGCTAACCGAGGGGGACCCCCGTGGCACCAAATAAGGAGGTTTCGGCGAGGGCTCCGGGCGCGGGCCGGCCCCGGAGCGGCTCCGGGCGCCGGCGCGCAGCTGTGCTGGCAGCTGCTTTCCCTTAATAGCACCCGCGCCGCGGGGGGCGGCCGCGCGGGCGCGCGTGGGGGCCCCTGGCCGCTGCAGGGGCTCGCTCCATCCTCCCCGTTTCGGTGGGCAGGTTTGATGCCTCCTCCGTTCTCCCCCGCGGCGCAGGAAGCGGCAGCGTCGGGAGCCCTCGTGACGGCCACCCCTCGGCGAGGCCGTGCGGGCCCCGAGCACCGGGGACAGCACAGGCTGTGTCACCACCCGCCGGCACCCGCGTGGGGAGGGCCAGCACCTGCGCACGCAGAGATACCAGCGCGAGGAAGGAGCCGGAGCTGCCGGTGCCACGTGCGGAGCAGAGCAGTGCGGAGCTAACGCCACGGCGCTCGGCTGGATGCGAGGCCGGGCAGCCCGGCTGCTGCTTTGCCCGGTTCCTCCGCTTCCACCTTCCGGAGTCCTCCCGTTCCAGGGAATCTTGAGGCACCCGGTTAGACGGGGTGTGCGGGAAAGACAAGGAAGGAATTGCCCAGGAAGCAGCCTGTGAGCCGCACGCAGGCTCCGCTGTCCTCAGCACGAGAAACCTCCCCAAAAGGGTGCAAAACCAGCAGGAACATCGAACACCTTCCAAACGTGTCTGCTCTGCGCCAGCTCAAGGCACGCTCCGTCCCAAGCCCCATAAAGACTGGGGATCCCCCGACCCCACGCACATCCCCGGGCCCACCGGGCTTTGCTCCCGGGGCTCCACACGCGGTTCTGGAGGCTCCGCTCCGTGCAGAGCAGACGCAGCCCCAGCCGCCGGCGCGGCTCCATCCCACGTCCGCAGCGGGTCGTACCTCGGAAGCAGGCGGTCCCTTCAGCCGGTCCTTCGGTCTCCACGAGCCGCTTATCTGCAAGAGACAACGCGGGGCAGGTGAGAGGCGGCCGCTGCCGGAGCCCAGGGTCCAAGGCAGCAGGGCTCGGGCTGCCGCTCCGCATCCCGCAGCGCCCCAAGGCTCCTCGGGACCCGCTGCGGGGAGCCCGGGCGCCCGCCCCAACCTTCTCCGGACAGGCCGCACGGGCCAGGAAGCAGCCACGGAGCTGCCCTCATCCCGGAACGGCTCTCATCACCGGGCCCTTCTCCGTGTTTCCCAACTACAAGGTGGAATCGGTTGCCACGTTATTAATTAACCTATTAATTAACCTGTGAATGCGTTGTTATATGTGTTACCCAACCAGAAAAGCACGGGTTCTGCTGTTTTAGAGACTCCCGTCACGATATTTGGATGAACCCTTAGGTATGATACCTGAACCAGGTGCCAGGGGAACATGTTCCCCGGGTGTCAGCACTATATATTTCCATAGATGCTTCCGTGATTCGATCCCCGCCTCATCTGATAAGAAACGCTTATTCTTGCGGGCGAGCAGTAACGCAGCTGAGAAGCCTCAGCTCCTCGCTGCGTGCGGGACGTTGCACCCTTCGGTATTCCGAGGCGGCAGAGCAGCGAGCGCCGATTTGGGACCCTGCTGCCTCCAGCAGTGAACCCGGAGCGCTCGGCTTGGGCACGGGCAGCCCGTCCTCGTGCAGACCTGCCCCTCGGCTGCTCTGCAGCAGCCCCCAAAGCAGAGGGCTCGGGCGCTGCTGAGGTCCCAGCAGCAGCCAACAGCAGCAGGGATTTACTTTTCCCCTTAAACATTGGGCACTCTTGATCAAGAAGCAAGAAAATCCCCAAAAAGCAAAAAAATCCCCCCAAAGCAACCCTTCCTGCCCCACAGAGGTTTCGGGAACAACGGCTCCCAGGTCCTGCACGACTCGCACGGATATCACCTGTGCGCATCCAATACCAAACCGAGCGAGACCCCAACCACTCCGTTTACTGAGTCGCTCGTGAGTGGAGAAAAAAACAGAATTAAGAGCAAATCGTGATTACTCTGCAGGAATCGGAGCTCCGCGCTGCCTAGGCAATGTCGCACGGGTGCTGCATTGGTGCGACTGCAGGAGCAGCCCGGGGATGCGCCCGCTGCCCGGCGCTGCAGTCCCTGCCCCGCTGGGACTCCGGGCTCATCCCGAGCGCTCTGCGACGGGAGCGAGGAGGGACGCCCCGTGTCCCGTATTTACACGCGGACAGGGCATAAACCAGCTGCCTTGGCTGCTCTCTAGCCCCACAGCGAGAGCGGCCGTTTCCCCGCATCCCGGGAGAGAAAACTACTCAGTCTTGAAGCTCCTGCCGGCTCTCGCCCTTCATGCTTTATTTACAGGGCTCTGCTTTAAATACCTCCCTGCGTGAAATATGTATGTGCGCGCGGCGGCCGCGGAGCGGGGATGGCACGCAAGGCGCGGGGGACACGCAGCCCCACGAGCGGGGATGGCACGCAAGGCGCAGGGGATACACGAGGCTCCGCGCACGGAGCCCACGCACGGATCTGCGTTCGGTTCGGCCCCGCGTTGCTGGCAGGGCTGCTGCTCCCAGGCACGAGGAGAGCCCCGGGTTCGGTCTGCGGGTGCCACAGGGAGCGCCACCAAATTCCATGGTCTCCTCGGGAAAGCCCGGAGGCTACGATTCCCAACAAGCAGGGCCTGGCACAGGGCGGCCACGAGCACGGCAGCGGCAGGACCGACAAACGCCAAGAGGGGCAGAAAAGGGCCCGAAAGCACCAGCACTGGGTGGTCAACAAAGAGATCAGGGCCTGCTCCCAGCAAGGCTTTCACGTATAGGTTTAAAACAGAGACAAGGAAAAAGCAGATGTGCCCCAAATGAAACAGAGTTGTTCGTGTCCTCAGGGAGAAACAGCAAGGATAAAACAACTTGCACGGGAAGCGCCCTTAAAAGAAGTGATTTGGGCGAGAGCAGAGTCTGCCTTCACAGCTGAAGAGCCAAGAGGCCCCAATGAGCCGGAATCGGCTCCCTCAGGGCAGCAGCCCCTCGACGTCGCTGCAGCTTCGGCAGGAGCCGCTCACCGCGAACCCGGGCCCCGCCGACCCGGAGAGAGGACGAGTGCTGCGCGGCTCCTGCCGCGAGCGCCGAGGAAACGCCGGCCTGTCTCCACGCCGTTCCCATCAGGAAGAAACATCCTTCGCATCCAGAAGAATCACATCAAACCCCCCACAGAACTGGTTATTTTTGGAGCAACGCGCTGAACACCAACCTCGAGCCCAGCTGAACTCGATCGCAAAGATGAAGCTACCCGAGCGCAGTATTTCCTGCCTGCTGCTCCACGGCACCCGTATGGATCCACGCTGTTCCAGCCCGGCGTCCGTCAGAGCGCAGCCCCGCACACCGTTTGGTCAGCGCTGCCCGACACGCAGCCTGCGACTGTTGGGAAAACAGGGAGCAAAGCCAGACAGTTTTGGTGATTTCTTCTAAGGGAGATTCATGGTTACAGGTTGGCTCACCTGCGTGCTTGAGGACACCGTAAAACCAAACGGAATGAAGCCCCTGCTTTAACATCTCCTCCACGCAGCAGCAAAAGCAGCGGAAGACGAGGCGCACCCAGACGCTCTTCCACCTCTCCAGGTCGCGGCGCAGCTGCTCAGGCCTTCGCACTGCTTTGCCGCGTGGTTATTTAGTGCTCCCGTTCCGGGGGGCCAAACCCGCGCTGCCACCGTCGGCTCTCGCTCTCCAGAGCAGGGTGACCAGCACCACCGCGTCTCGAGAGGGCCCTTGCCGCGTCCACGGCCAAAACCAGCGCGCCCGGCGCCAGCCCGTCCCCAGCGTCACCTCTGCACCGCTCGCGCTGCAGATAAGCTCGAGAGGCGGCCGGCTCCGAGAGCCCTCTCGCCGCCAAAGCAAAGTCTCCGTCCCCTCCTCGTTTCCCCCGCGTCTGGCTCTTTTTCACATCACGAGTGATCCGAAGAACGGAGCTGGCGATGCCCAAGGAGCCCGGCACCGCAGACGCCACTTGACGCTCCAGCACAGGCAAACCAGAGAGGAGCCGGATCGCCCCACTCCCTGGGACACACAAGGCGTCTCGGCCGTGACAAGCTGCCGCGGGCCGAGTTTTAAAGCCATTAACTGTGGGATAGGAACGGGGGCCCTGGGGAGGCCCCTCTGCTGTAAGAACGCGTGAGAATTCGTGACGCTTCAACAAATCCGCTTGTGTTTGCAAGGGCAACAGCAGCCAGCTCTGAACCCCCAGAACCGCAGGGAACGGCCTGGCGTGCGACCCCCTGCACGGGGCATCAGCCTCTTCTCCCCCGACCATGCAGAGATGCTGTGGCTTGTGTGACTTCTCTCTCCTTAAGAGAAATAATGACCCACGCGCAGAACAGGAGGCGGCCCTTGAAGTTCAAGTGTTTGTTAATGGGTCATTTTGCTGGGACTTGAGCTTGGATGAGCCTGAATCCCCAATCAGCAACGAGCTCCGTCTTGGAGAGATTTGTTGCTCATTCCATTCCTCCGCGCGCGGTCTGCACAGAAGGTTTTAGCACCTTTAGTTCTTGGGGCAGGGGGGACAAAAGACCGGAGAAACCCACCAAATTCCTCCGTGGAGTTGCAGCCAGGCGGCAGCCCAGCTCCAAAGCCCCCGCAGGTTCCTGCTGCTATTCTTGCAGGAGACTGCTCCATCCAAAAAGGTCATTTATTTAGAGACAATTCCCATGGCCAGCACGCGCCAAGTAAACAAGTGTCAGCGTCTGAGCAAATGGCTTTGACGGGTTGAGTGACCCGTGCGTTGCAAATGCTCAACTTAAATCTTCATCTTAACGTCTAACCTCGGGGGAGCGGTGCAAGGCATTAAAATCACCTCTTCCAAACACCAGGCAGCCAAGGCCACCGCTCGGGAAGGTGAGCGGGAGCAGGACGAGCCCTTGTTTGCGGCGACGTGTTTCAAGAGCCGCTCGCTCTTATGTAAGCAGCTCGACGAGGCGCCCCGGCTGAAGGCCGCGCGTTTCCACAACAAACCCCAACACGGAGACTACGCCGCGGCCGGCTGCTCGCTTCCCCGGCGCTGCTGGCGGGCTCGTGGGCAGCAGCGTTTTCGGGAGGCGGATTCCCCTCCGCCGCCTCGTTCCCAGGATGGACACGGGACACCGTGACAAGGAGAGGGCTCTGCAGGCTCCAAGCAGCGTCAGGGGACGCCTGATGTCCCCTTGGTGGGAGCCAAGTCCCCTTTACGCAAGGGGGGAAGCGGAGAGCAACGCAGCGCAGACCCATGGCCAACGGGGAGCAGCTCCGCGCGCTCGCTGGGCCGCTGCCTGCAAGAGAGGCGGCAGAAGGGAGGAGGGAAGGGAAACCAAACCAAAACACCAAAACAACCCACAGCAATCAAAGCAAACCTACGCAGCCACCGCTAGGAATCACTGCTCTTCCCCGCCCGCACAAATGTGTTTCCAGCATCGCAGCTGCTTCACGCGGGTTGCTTCGAGGCTGCAGGGCATCCGTTCGCAGCAAGGTTAGCGGAGACGGATGAAAGTGTCAGATGTTCGAGACTGACCGTAACACGGTGACAGGCAAGAGCCCTTGTAAGGCTGTTCCGTCCTTCAGGGTCTCGGAGGACACGTTTGTGGGGACGCGGCCAACGACACCGCAGCCACGAGACACTGCTCTCGGCTACAGGATTAAATACTGGGAGGGAGGAACAGCGCACGGATGGAAGCAGGTGCACACCAAAGCAGGGAATGGTCCTTCGGCGCGGACTGCTTTGTTTCACTCTTCCCTTTAAAACAGAAGAAGTTTTAGATCCCTCCAGTTTCCAAACGGGTTTAAACCCCAAGGAGTCAGAAAAAAACCCAGTACTAGTTCCCATGCAGCTAGCAGCTCCCGCCTTGAGCTAGAGCACATGGACACAT
Organism: Crypturellus tataupa; assembly: GCA_034781795.1. Taxonomy (NCBI): domain Eukaryota; kingdom Metazoa; phylum Chordata; class Aves; order Tinamiformes; family Tinamidae; genus Crypturellus; species Crypturellus tataupa. The sequence goes on along the minus strand of JAWLRI010000345.1, from coordinate 39,766 downwards.
GCAGCAAAAAAGTAACAGCTGGCCTTAAACCAAAGGCCAAACTCAGCGAAACGAAAGCAAACGTGACCAACATGCCCAGTAAATCATTGGGACATTTATTTACAGCTGCAGAAGAGCAATTAAGGCAGAATCGCCCTGAAATAGGGAGCAAAATGTTAGCAAAATATCAACCAGGAGAGAGACCCAACAGCAATTTGCTGTTACGCTTCTAAAATTATCAATGAACTCTTCCATCAAGGCTTTAAGCCAAAATCCAAATCAAGGGAGATTAGTGTAAAGCTCTGCCTCCTAAATAACTCTGCTATTTTTACGATCGCCAGCACTTCATCGAGCGGCCAAAGCACCAATATTTCCAGCAGGGTTTTTGCCTCCTGCCGCGCACGCGGAGCAGGACCCGGCCCCCAGGAGCACCAACCACCGCGTGTCGGCGGGAGGCCGGCGAGCACGGAGCCGCTCCGACGGCGAGCTCCACGCGGGCCCAGCCCGGCTGTTTGTGCGCATTAGGCAGCAATCTCGCCGGCTACAGCTGCGTCACCGAAAGCCCGCGGCCAACACGGCATAAACTAATCCCAGCCGCGCAGGGGAGGCGTGAGCGTCTCGTTCCGGCGAGACAGGAGCGCGGCACGGAGCGCCGGCGCTGCCCAAGGCCCATCTGGTCGCTGCAAGTAAACACGGCGATTGAAAACCGAGGCTGGAGATGGACGATAACGCGGCTTTGATTGCAGCCCGAAGCGTAAATACTGCGAGTGGCGGGAGAGCAGGAGCTCCGGGGGATGCGGGGAGCATTGCTGCAGGACGAGCCCTGCGCCGCGCGCCAGGGCTCGTGCAGGGAGCCCCAGGGACAGGGCTGGCACCCTGGGCGCGTTTGGACGCCCCTGCGGCTCCTGCTCGGCTTTGGGTTTTAAGTTTCTGTTGCTTTCGACTGAGAAAGCTGAGAACACCTTTCACGTCCTCCAATCCCGCGGTTTGAATCACAATAAGCAGATGGACTTCCCGCTGCTGCTATCACAGGGGTTAGGGCAGGGTTTTTTGTTTCTCCTGGTACTTGAAAGAAAAGCCACGATGCTGGAGACGCCACAAGAGCCCTCAGCCCTGCTTTGCACGGGGAGAAAAGATCCCGAACGGCTCAAACGGGCCTCAGACCAGCGAGGTGGGGGGAAGAGGCTGTCGTGGCCCAGGGTGTCCTCCTTGGAGCACGAGCAACAAGAAGAGCCTCCAAAAGAGCAAAAACAGGCAAGAGGCAAGCGGATGCTAAGGAAAGGAGGAGGAACGAAACGCTGTGTTGGCTTTCTTTAAAACCACAATCCAAACCCCAACCTTGGGCTCCTCAAGTTCAGTTATTATTAGTTTTACAGAGCTAGGAGCAGTGCAGCAGGGGTCCCGTAGCAAAAGCCAACCGCCAGGATATAGAGAAGCCGCAGGGCAGCTGCGGATAACCCCAAAGCCCCCGGACACAGACGCACACGCGGGCCCCAGCGCACACCATTCCCGGCCTACGGCTCCAGACCGGCGCGACGCGGAGCGGGGAGCCAAGACAAACCTTTCAGCAGGGACAAGCAGGGACAAACGCGCCGCGCAGGCTGCAGCTTCCTCCGGTCAGAGCAGGAGGACAAGGGAGCGACACCAGCTCAGACACTGGCTCCAATGCGGAGCCTCCGGAGCGCCCCGAGGAGTGCAACACGCGGGAGCGCCGCTCCCGGGAAAGACAAAACAGCGCCGGGCTCCGCAGCCTTGAGGAGCGGCAGGCAGGAAGGGGCTCGGCGGGAACGGCGCTGCAGCCGCCCTCCCGCGCGCGGGGGCTGCTCCTTATCGCGGGCGGCCTTGGAAGAGGCCGAGGCGCTCGGCCTCGCGGGCCCTGCCAGCAGCATGGGAACGCGGCGGCGAAGGGAACACAGGGAAGCGGGCAGAGCGCTGGGACGCCCCGGGATGCGCGGGGACACCGGCACCAGCGCCCGGCAGCAGGATGCCCTGCTTGGGGTAGCTAGCACCAGGCAGCTTTAAGAGGGAAATTAAAACATTTCACAACAAAACAAGGGGATTGGAGGACCTACGTTACCTTTTTTTAATTGCATAGGTTAAAAATTTAGCATGAAGATTCTGCTGAGATACCCGAGCTGCTGCTATTGCACGTTCTGTGTCGGAAGGCTGGTCAGTCCGAGCACACGTGTCCTCATTCCAGAGCTGCGGTTTTCTCCGGAGAGCCGCGTTTCTGCGGAGCCGCGAATTTTACGCCGGGGCCGTGTTCAGCCATTTGATTACATCAGCACCTCGAAACGATGTTAGAAGAGGCGAAGTTTGCCAAAGGATTTCAGCGGGGAAATACTGCAGGCGCAGTCAGCACATTTGGCCGACGAGAAAGCAGGGCTGCAAATAAATTATATACTGGAAAAAATAAAGCGAGCCCGCCGCAGGGGAAGGGGAAGAGGTTAGTTCTGCTGCAGGGCTCACTGCGACACAGAGCAGCTAACGCTTCAGCAAGGACCCAGAGGTGGAGGGAACACCGGCCGCTGCTCCCTAGTCCCCAGCTCCCAGGCATTGGCGGCGGGATGCACCCGGAGTCGGGTCCCAGGAAGCCCTTCCTCCCCTTTCCCTCTTGGGGCGCGAGGGAGAGGCTGGAACTGGTGGCACCGAGGGGCGTCCGTGGCCATCGGGATCACCCCTGCGGAACGCTGAGACGCATTATCCATGGCACCACACGGCAGGGCGGGACGCACCCGGCCAAGGGAAGCAATTCCTCACCCTTTTCACCGCAGGGGACAGGCGGAAGCATCAAGAGCATTTCCGAGCCCTGCATTTTGGCACCAATTATTCAATCCCCTTCTGCCCTCCTGCATCTTTAGGACCAAGGGAAGGGTTTCATCTCCCTGTGCTGCTCCTCGAGGCAAGGAGGGACAGAGCCATTCCAGGCCTGAGAACGGCACGAGAAATGTAGGAAAACACAAGGAACAAACAGAGAGTGATCTCATTACTCAATAAAACGCGGATAGCTGGAATTAATCATCAATGTTAAAGCCCTTAAAGAGCCATACATAGATTTTATGGATTTACAGAAGAATATGTGTGCGTATACATTCACATATGTATCACTGCCCTAATAGCACCGAAAGGCTGTTTTGGTGCCCACACTAAAGAAAGCTCCACAGGCAAGGGAGAAAGTGCAGCTGAAATGAAGTAATTCCCCAGGAGGGAAAAAGAAAAAAAAAAAAAAAAAGAGGGATTAAGACTCAAAAACACTGAACGTGCAAGTCAAAAGGAGCGCAAGGCACCGCGACTTGGAAGCCGAAGCTGGCGCACGGAGCGTGCACGGGAGCTGCAGCCTCTCCGGCCGGCCCCTCGCTGTGGCACCTCCCATGTTCCGCTCCCGGCTCAGCCCGGAACGGGACTCCGGGACTCCGGTCCCAAAGCGTTTCCGCCACTGGCGGGCCAGCTCCTTGGAAAGGAAACCTCGCTTTGTCACAGGAAGCCAGGCCCCGAGGGAGACTTCAGCTGCGGCGCTGCCGGATGAGCCGAGCTGAGCTCAGTGTGACGCTCCCCGCGCGCGTAGCCCTCCGCCAGCCTCCTCCAAACCCTCCGAAGGGGAAGGAAAAGCCCCATCCTGCCCCGCTGCCTGTCCCACAGCCGGGATCGGGGAGGCGAGGAGAAGGACATGGAGGGAAGGGGCAGGGTGAACGCGCATCCTGCCCAGATGGGTGCTAAGAGCAGGACGGGACAGACGGCGCAGAATTCTCAGGGCAATTGTAGGGTCTTTCCTTAAGAAGAGAATTCACGGTCTGAAATTAGGTTGGCACTAAAGCAAATAAGCTAGGGTTAAATCAAACCCTGCTAATACAGATACACAACCCCACAAATCCAGGCAGTCATTCACCAATTACACCAAGGCAAGCTCCTAAGAGGGTCAGCGCAGGACAAATATGTAATCCCCAATGTGACACTTGATCCTATTGCCCTGCGTGATCTGTTCAAATCCCGGTGGCAAAAAAAAAAAGAAAGAAAAAAAAAAAAAAAAAAAAAAAAAAAAAACCCCCCACACAAAAAAACCCCAACACACTCATTTTGCCCAAAAAACTCACTGGAAAGAACCCCACAGCCCTGCAGATGGATCCGGATGCTCAAATAAAACATGAAGGTACCACAGCATCTGCAAACAACTTCAGAATTCACAGCTGCTGCTGAGCAAGAAGCCCAGACCATCCAGCTCCCGACATCTTCTCCCGCTGCTTTCATTTTACGGCCCAAAAGAGCAAGCGTCGCGGGCCCGCGGGCAGGAAGGGGCCGTGACTCGGTTTACTGCGGAGCTCACCCTCGCTTCCTGCAGCTTCCGAGAGTCCGGCTGCTTCCAGGGCCCTTGGATGGGGAGCTGCGGGCAGCCCTGGAAGTGCTCAGATTCCCTAGGGGCTCCTAGGCCTTTCGGAGCAGCGCCGCGCTCAAGAGAGCAGCAAGAGAGGAGCAGGCCCTGCCGAGGCTGATTAAGAGAAGCAGATTATTCCTGGGGCCTGGAAAGGGATGAGAGAAGCGAAAGAAGAAACAACAACAGGATTAAGCTCCCTATCTTTGCTGATACGCGGCATCCCCAGGAGGGACGCAGGGACTCCCGCCACAGCGTAACTCTCAGTTTTCTCTTGCTTTCTGCCTTGCCCCGTTGGCTTTGCTTTGGGAGGCCTCGGCGCTTTGCAGGGCTCTTTCCAGAGCTTCTCCAGCGCCTTTTCTGCAGCACCACGGAGCCACTTTGACGTATTCTTGGCCTCCTCCTTCTCCAACTGCTCCCTTCTACCTCCTCGCTAATGGAACTGATTCAGCTCCTAAAATTAGCCCGAGAAATCCCACCTGATCGCTGACCCATTTCGCAGCCCCAGCCACAAATAGCTGTGTTGACATAACAGAGCGTTACAGCGGGCAACGCGGGAGAGGACGCGGCCGCCAACACGCCGAGCAGCAGAAAAAGGGGGAAAAAAGCCTCAGGGTGGCACTAAATGCCCAGCGCCAAGCTCCTAAGGGACAAACAGCCGGAGCGCCTGTGGCAGAGCTATAGGGGTATATATTACCCCTATAAAGGCAAGCAGCAAGGGATAAATCAGTTGAAACAGAGGGAAGAGGCAAAGGAAGTTAAAAAAACAGAGTCAGGGTGTGTTTCTGCTCCCCTTCCAGGAGATTTTCAGCATTACGCGCAGATGTACAAGCAAGTTTGAGGACACAGGGTAAAAAGCTGAGCGCAGGGCGGCGAGCGAAGCGGGCGCGCTCAGCAGGCGGCGGATTTTCCCCGGCAGGCAGGAACGGAGGTCACGCTGCAGCACCTCGGGAGTCCCCCCTCGAGACCGCACGGGCTCCCTCGGATCGCAGCCGCTGAGGGCTCTCGGGGCTGCGCTCCGCGCCGCGGGGGTGACTCACCGCCGGCAGGAATGCGCGCGGGCCATGAGCTCAGCGCGCTCGGCACGCGGCCGCTGCCGCGCGGAGCCGGCCCCGCGCTGAGGCTTGGAAAGGGGGAGATTGCGAACAAAGGAGTTACAGAGCAACCCCCCCTTGGAGGGGGCTTATCTGTCCCACGGAGCTCGGGAAGGGCCGCGCTCCGACCCGGGCATCTTGCTGCGGGGTGACACCCGTGGTGACACCCGCGGTGACTCACTGTCCCAGCCCTGCTGGCTCTTCCCACTAAGCAAAGGGAGCACCAATGCAACCGGAGCATGAAGATGCTGCCAATCCAGCAGCGACTACGGATGGGGACATTCAAATTGGGCCGCCGGGCCTCGCCGCGTAGGGAATGCGAGCACCGGCCTGACCAGCACGACGAGCCTACCTGGTGCTCAGCCGCATTCCCCGCGATCTCGCCCAGACCGACCTGCAAACGGCTGCCTAAAACCTGTACGTCCACCCAGCAGCAACAGAGCTGCCTAATGCAGAGCCCGGAGAACGCATCCACGGGGAGCCCGGCGAGTGCCCCCCGGCTTTGGGGCTCGCGTCCTCCCAAACGCGCTGGGTAGCAGGGGCCGAGTGTAGGTGGAGAAGAGGAGCGAGTGACTCCGGCTTAATCAGGATGCTAATCATGCTAATGGCTGCGATTAACTTCCTGCTCCTCCTAGGAGCCTCCTGCAGCCACCCAGGAGCCCCGCAGAGCCAGGAGGGCCCGGGGAACCGCTCAGCCCCTTTAATCTGGGCCGATGCCCCGGGTGTCACGATGCCCCGGGTGTCACGTCACCCGCGCGGGGACACCCGCCGCCGCTCAGCCTGCTTCCCGCCCACACACCGCAGCCTCCACCGCTCCAGCGTGGGCCACGTGAGCGCCCAAAACTCCCTCTGCCTCCCCAAGAAAGATCTCTTCATGGAAAGGTCACTGCTCCACATTACACCTGGTTTTTAAAGGAAAGTTGACGTGGGGTCTGTTGCATTACAGAAATCTGCTCAGATTAAGGCACAAGAATCCCCCACCCCGGTGCTGCCCGACCACGCGGCCGTGACTAGCTGCGTTTCGGAGTTAACACCTTGTTATTCCTCAGGAGAGCGACTGAACTGGCTACCAAGCAGGGAGAGAACTCCCGAGAGCTCCAAGACGGCCTAAAGGAGCAACAAGAAGGATCCGCTGGTCCGGAGGAGGCAGGGAGGAATCCAACCCTTCCTCCCCGCTGCGATGCAAGTTCAGCAACCCAGTAAATAACCCACCGCCCTCCCACTCGCCAGTGGCATCTAAAGGGAAGAATGGGCATTATGAGGGCTGAATATAGAGTCATTCATCCATTTTTATTTTTTAATCTGAGCAGCAGCTTTGCTCTCCCCATTAACACAGCGATCCGCAGGTTTTCGGGAACAACTGCAAACCCTCTGCTGCCAAATACAGCGACGTTTGCAGACCGCAGGCGCGTGTGACAGCACACGCAATCCCCAGCTCCCTCGGAGCATGACAAGGATTAAGCCCATTTGGGAACAGGGTTTTGATTTTTTACCCCTTGCCAGTAACCCCTAATTCTATTCTGATATGTTGAAAAGAAAACACCCTGCAGCTTAAATACTATCTAAGAATCACACTATTCTCTGTCCAAAACTTTTCAGATTAGAATTCCAGAACAACCCAGTTTTAATACCAAGTTCATTAGTTTCTAATATTTAAGTTTCAAAAACTATATAAGCAGCGTCCCCCAAAAGCCACGTAGAGTGCTAACGTGAGCCAAAAACGTCTTATTCATCTCGCTACCAAGTTCAAATTCGCCTTGGAGCCACAACAATTGATTGCCCTGACCTTCTCTTCCCACCACCAAATTCTTGCATCCGTTCAAAACACCAAGCCATGGAACTGGCTTCGGAGGAGGCCGGAGCGGCTCGGCACGAGGAAGACCAGGGCCCGCGTGGAGCCCGCTTGCTTCCGCGGGCTCTCACACCACCTACCCCGCAACACGACCTCGAGGGCCCTCGGCCTCCTTCTGGGAGCCAGACCTGCTGCATCAGGTGTCGACGACGACAACTCCCCGCTCGAGATGCTCTGCTGGAATCACTGCCCCCTGCGCGTCTCTGCTGTACGGCCGAGTGTAATTTAGCTTGCCCTCGAGGGAAACAGCAAACCAAGCAAAATAAAGCACTCCAAGAGCACTGCTAAGTCATGGGGAAGCCAGGTACGTGGATATTTGACTACGCAAAAATAAAATAAATAGAAATCTAGCCATCTGCTTTAGGTGGGGTAGGAGGTGTAAACATGAAGCTGCAGGAAGTAATCTGCCATTCAAAGCAATATTCATTTCTATACGTTTTCCTCGGAGACACGGCCACAAGACAACCCTGCCACCTGCAATCAGGCAGCAATAGCGAGATGAGTAACACGCCTTGAACTCCCATTCCCAGGGGAGGAGATTCAAATTTCAGCTCCCAGCCTACATCTTAACTAGCAAAATAAATTATTCGGGATGCTCTGGACTACAGCGAGATATAGTTATACGTTACCCTGGCTTTTAAGTAACCCTCGCTTTCATTTGAGTTGTAATTAGTTTGAACTGCTCTCGACAGATTTATACTGTCTGAGCAGCGGTTGCCCTTAGTCATCGGCTTGGCATAGAGCAGCGTTTGGAAATCTGCACATCAGGGCCCTGCGCGCGGTGACTGGGGAGTGACAAATAGGTTAAGCACCGTCTAATTAGCTAGAGATAGAGATAAAGAGTTTAGAAAACAGAAGGTAAACTAAAAAAGAATAAACCAGAGCGAGAACCAGACAGATTTCTATTTTCCCCCCCACTCCACTAACAGTGATGGGGCCAAATTAAAACTAGGCCTGACCTCTGCTAGCAGTTGCATCGGATCTAATAGCTCGGATTCATTTATTTCCAGGGAAGCGAGGTAACCACTAAAACACCACGGGCGCTGGACCTCAGCTATAATTACAGCCCTATTCACTGGAATTAAGGCTGCGTCAGCCCTTTCACAAGCACCACAGCGAATATGCAATTCAATTGTTTAAACCGAGGATCCAGACTCCAGAAAACTGGCTGAGGAATGGAAATCCAGCCGTCCCCCCTGCTCCACGCGCTCTGCCCAGCAGCCCCTCTAACAACCCGGAATTGCTCCCATTTCCTTTGCATTTCTGCCAACCCAGGTGTCTTGAGCTTGTCTTAACTTGGTGCTACAACGCAGGGGGTTTAAGCTGTACTTTAAACGCGACGTTAGCCAGGTAGCGTCCCAGGAAGCTAAGGGGGCAAGTGCAGCACGGGCAGGTCCTTTGGGGGCGGCGCTGCCACCTCCGAGTGGCGCTGCCCGGCACGTGGAGGACACGGCGCACGGCTGCGCCAGCCCCGAGCCAGGCCTGGCCTAGCCCGGAGCTCATCCTTGAGCTCGTCCTGCCGCCTCCTCGGCGCCAACAAAGCAGCGGGCAAGGGCTGCAACGACGCCCTTGCCCACAACAAGGGACTACTCACGAGCCCCAGAGCGCCCCGCGCGCTGCCGGGACGGCACGGACGCCCGCGGCAGGCGAGGATCAGGACTTCCCGGCACCTCGAGTCACCCCACGGGACCACCTGCTGCTCTAAAGCCAGCGAAACTCCGTCACGGCGATCGAGGCGGGTACGGAAGCTCCGGCGCGCGTGTCTGCGGGCACCAGCGTGCTACCAACAGGCTTCTTCTTATTCCTGGAAGATGACAGTGACTTAATCCTCCCCTGACATCGCCCAGGATGGGGGCGGGATGATCCCGAGCCCTCGGCCTGGCCAGACTTGCCGTGTCACGGGCATCGGGTCGCACAGCCCTGCCATCACCTCCGCAGAGACCTCCCAAACTCGGCGCCACCTCCCAAGCGCGTCGGCTCTTCCAGCTCCGGGCTTAACCCGTGTCACCAAGCACACGGTTATCACCCGGGGAGCACAGAAAATGGAGGGGGAAGAGGAGGAGGATGCTACCGCCCACAGCGCCTCGGCGGCCACTTTACAGGCCGGAACACCCGTGCGTTGCGCTCTAGGCAGCGCAGGGGCCCGGGGATGCTCCGAGAGGGCCTGGAAGGATAACCCGGAGCGTGCCCAGGTCTCACGGGGCGCACAGCGGGGAAGTCCAAACAAGTGTGACACAGCGGAGGTGGCGCGGCAGAGAGCTCCCGTTTCGCTGCTTTCAACCACCGCGTTGCGGCTCCTTCTCGCAGAAGGAAAAGTTACCGAGTTGCTTTGGTACCTCCGCGCTGGGGCGGCGGAGAGGCACGCGGGGCCCTCCGCGGGGAGGAAACCCAACTTCGGGAAAGCCCTTCGGCCCCACCCCACACACAAAATAAAAGCCGAAATTAGCGATTTTCCCCCTCCGGGCTGCGATTCGCGGGCAGCCCGGCACAACACCCGGAGAGCGGCCCGCGGCGCCGGGCGCCGGGCGGGCGCGGAGGCCATTTTGGAAACGATGGCGGCGGCCCCGGCTGTGGCCGCGGCGGCCATCTTGGAAGCGGGCGCCTGGCCCGGCCCGTTACTCTCCCCCTGAGGCACCGCCGCGGCCCCGCGCGCAGCCTCGTCTAGATCAGCGAATCCCTCGCCCGTGTCCAGCGGCGACCGCGCTCCTTGCCGGGGACTGCGCCCGGCCGGTATCCCCTTGGATTCCGTACCTTCCCGTGCCAGGATTTTTGGTGAACAGCCGCCCGTGGGGACTGGCACGCGTGGGACGTCGAGTGAACGGGCCGCTGTTCCCGGCCCCTTCCCCGAAACACCGGAACAGCCGCCCCAACGCTGACCCCGAATGGCTCCAGCGTCCTAAACCGTCTCATTTTATCGAAAAAATCTCCCCAAATGCATAAACCTCAAACTGAACACATATACGTATAATACGTAACATATAATCATTAGTATAATTATAATAATATATCTAATAATTATATATAAAATAATGCATAATATAGACATATATTAAATTTTGGAGAATAAACTGTTTTCTAATCTACCGTGGGCAGTAGGTGGCGCAGCACTCCGTAAAATGTGTGCGTTTCTTGCAGTGGTTCAGGTTTTATAGAAACTTTGGAAGGGTGGGGAAAAAAAAGACAGGAATAATCAGGATTTTGGAAGAAACAGCTGCCAGCAGAACTGTGCTGCTGCGATGGAGAAGGGACAGAACTTGTGTGAAATCAAAAATTAAATAAATGCCACAAAAAGATAGGACCTGCAGTTGGATGGCAGGTAAAATGAAACAGTCATGGGAGGAAAATTAAGTTCACTCCAGGGAGCAGAAAGAGCTAAGAACCAGCTTTCCTCATGCCAGATGGGGTTTCGGGAACACCTGGATTATCACTTCGTTTTCATCCATTTTATAGAGAGAAACAAGGTCCAGTGCGCCTGACCTACAGCAATGCTGCCCGCGTCGGCTCTTTTCCACGCGCACTGAGCGGTGGGAAGGGTGAAACTTTAATCATGGGGCTCTTCTGCGTTAAGACCACCACAAGATGCTCATCTGGAGGCTGAAATCACCCATCGGGCTCAACACCGGCCGTGCCAAGTGCTCCGGGCGGATCCGCATGGACGTTCCCAGGTTCCATTCACTAGTGCATTTACCTAGGGCCTCCCTTTAGCCTCTCCTGGGGCAGCCTGAGGAGGTGTCAGCGACAGGCGGCTCCGGCGGGTGTGACGACGACAGCGTCCGCCCGCTGACGCCCTGCAACGGTCCCACCAAGCAGCACAGATGGGAGCAACCGCTGCCGTCTGCCAGCTGCACCGTGATTTGGAGTCCTGACCCGACCGTTACGGCCTCTTATTTTACTGCTCATCCCCCGGATAAGCATTTTTTAACATATATTAAGAGATTTATCGTCAGCAGTGCTGAAGCAAAGCCAAGGATGTAGTAAAGACAGGTCAAGGCATTAACAAGCTTTAAAGCATGGGAAATACCAAACAAAATGATTGTACGGGAGAAATATTTTTATATCAAATTAGTAAATATGCATGTTTCTTACAGGCTAATAACATACTAGTAGTCTCTTTACTGGAGAAGCAGTAATACACCAGATACCTAGTTTGCTTTGTACTGCATGGATAAAGCCTCCGTCTCCTGTTGAGATAAATAGGGATGGTCTGCAGCGTGCAGCAGGAAAGCAGCCCGCACGTGGTACTCATGTACTGCAAGGTAGGGGAGTAAAGTATAGGTTGAGCAGTAATGAGGCAGCAAGGTAATGGCTGGAGGAGAGTGTATCCTGCTGAATATTGCAGGTTGGATCTAGTGGCAGGAGGGAAAACAAATGGAACTTGAGATTGTCTGTGCTCTGTGAGAAGAGAAATTTGAAGTTACTGTGTGCTCTTAAACACAAGCTTATTTTCCGAGACCTTTGCTCGGAGGGATTTGTTGAAAACAAATTGTTGCTGCTTTGGGATAACAAGCAATCTGGGTATTCTGCTCCAGAACATCTGCTGCAGTATGCTGGGAAAAATATTGAATATCCTTTCAGGGTAACAATGGCTACGGTATTTGTAGAGAGGACAAAGCAAAATGTACTCTCCTGTGGAGTCATAGCTTATTGGTCATTATATCCCAGTTAAACTGGTACTTGTGTGTACCTGCATGTGATGTGCATATATAACCAACAGGTCCAAGGATGAGTCTGGTCAGACAACAGTTTTATAGATGCAGAGATAAACTTTAATATTACTTCACGGATCAACCTGTTTCACTAAATTATGCTATCAGGTACCTGCATGTGTATGCAGAATATTCTCACTGGGAACCCAGGTCTAAGAATTACACTCTCCCACACAAGAAACAGAGCAATTGAGTTTCACATCATGATAATGCGCTGATCCAAGTAGCTCCTGTGCTGAGGACTGTACTGCCGACCTGTGGTATACAGAACTCCTGAGTCTGACATGGGAGCACAACAAGCTCCCAGGTTTAAAAAGTCACAACATTTTTATTAATTTCTACTTAGCCTTTTTTTTGTTACTAACCTGGATTGATATTTCTAGCTTTTCTCTTGCATCAGAAGGCCACCACTTTTCTATATTTTTTGTTTTTAAAGAAAAGAACCTAAGTTATTATCAAAACAACTTCTAGAACTGGCTTCCTGCCAGTGGCAAAATAAGAATTACTTGCAGGAAGACTTCAGCATAGCGTACTGAAAAACAACACATTCCTGAAACTAGTATAAAAAATAAGTTACTCATTAAGAACTATCCATCCATCTATGAAGTTAATTTCCCTTTCGTAACTACGGTGAGTATTTTCTGTCCTTTGTACTTTCATAAATGAATTAGAAATCAATGTTTTATAAACTGAAAAGTCAAAAGAAAACACATCTAGTAAACAGACTCCTCTGGAAAATGTCTTTGTTGTAATTATGCTTCTCAGACTGGATTTAAATTTGTTTACATTAACCTCTGCTTACAATGTTTATATTAGACCTCTTAAGATTGTGGCTGACCTACATATGCAAACAAAACATTTGCTGCATACTTGGGGGGAGGAATTTGCATGACAGAAGATGATGAAAATATGCATAATTGTAGATGACATTTTTCATTCCTGAACCCTGTTGTACAGAACTTTGAAACTGGCCATGCATGAAAGAGGCTTGTGATTCTAATGGGCAGATTTCCTGGCTATACTACAAAGCTCAAACTTCAAGACCTTAAGCTTCTGTTTCTTCTTGAGAAACACAAAATCTGGCATAATCGTCCAAGCGAGCAGACGCTGTACTTGCAGAGAACATACATGTCACTGGCTGAAGGGCACTGAAACAGGCAGCGGAGCAGCCTGTTCCGCGTGGCACTTTGGAGTTTGTGGCATGTAGCAGCTCCAGGGACTTGCTGAGAGATTCTGCTCTTGAGTTTTGCCTGTTTTCTTCACCTCCACAGTACAACACAGGGGAACAGCACAGTTTCCGTCACCCATACCTCATTTATCTAACTTGCCTCCGCATTTCATCACACAGCAACATTTATAGGACATGGTTGATGCCTCTGGTCTTAGGTGGTTAAACAAAGACTTTAGTTTATCACCTAGGGATCATGAATGATAGGGAGTTATCTGATGTGAACAGAACAAGAGGAACTGCAGGTCAAAACACTTCTCTAAACTGCCTCATCTATCTCCCCTTGCTTCCAGATCTTTTTCTTTATAACACCATTTCCTAGGATGAAAGGAAAAAAACACATATGAAACACTCTTTGCAATAGCTCTTTATGAGAACATTTTATGCTACACAGAACTCCTGACATGCTATGGAATACTAGGTAGCATCCTCCTTATGTCTGTGCCTTAACTTCTGACCATTTTAAGACATTAGAAAAAAAAGTGTTTTTCCTGAGTGGTAAATACTGCTTAATTTTGCTCCAGCAAGAGACTGAATATAGGAAGTGATTATAAGGGAGGTAGAATATGTCTCAAATTTTGGAAATCCTATTTACCATTCAATTTTTTGCCATCGCTAGTAGAGCATTTTATTGCCATAACATACTGTCCTCCACTTCCCCCACCCTGCTCAGCTCATCTTGTTTTGCAGGAAGAGAAAGAATCTGGTTCTAAGTATTATGCAAAAAGAACCACTCCCCACTCTTAAATGACTATTATAAAAGTTATAACCGAGATAAAACCCAAAGGCATAGAAATCAATGAAAGGTTTTATTACTTTGAAGCAAGTCCCATTTGATTTAGATGTATTCATCTTTCTTGCCTATAAAGGCAGCTTTCGAGCCTATAAAGTCAGCTCAGCCCCTTGCGTCTTAATCGATTAAATTTTACAGCAACGAATGTGTTTTCCCAATAACTCTGAATTGGGCATACCTGATGTGACATTTTGTCACTTTATTATATATATATATAGAAAAATACCACATTCAAGCAAATACTCAACTCCTGAAGAGTGGCAAGGGAATTCAGGTGTTAAATCTCAGAATGCTGTCCACTAGCGTGCTGCAAGGTGGCATGATAAGAAATGCATCAGCACAAGCATGTATTAATAATTCTTGATAAAAATGGCATGAACAAAACAGATCTGCTAAGACAGTAAAATATAGAGATCTCCTGATCTTACAAGTATGATATGGAAACGATTTGCTGTTACAGAGCTTTTCTCTGCCATTTTGGAATGTCTGTCTTCTTGCTACACCACCTCTTATTTATCACTTAAAATTTTTGTAGTTTCTATAGTGCAGAAATAAGTGTTTAAAATGGTTAGCAGAAGGAAGGTAAATTCTTTGGCATCAAAATCAGACCTTCTTTGAAAAATGTGCAGTGTCTGTGCAACTCATTTCTCTGAATTGTGGAGGTGTGTTAGGAAGAAACCTGACAGGCTCAGATGGAAGCAACAGCCATCTTCCATGCAAACCATGAAAAAGCAAGGAAAGGAAAGGAAAGGACAGCGTACTAATGGCTTACGCCATATCCGAGGTCCCTTCAAAGTTTGAAACTGTGTAGGAAGAGGGACTGCAATGCAAAGTGAATGTCAATGGAAAGAGAGAAACATGCTCATGTGTGAGAACATGAGAAGGAAAGAAACCTTGGTAGCCTGAGCTTCAAAAGAGAGCTCTAATAAACCTGTTCTCTGAAAAAAAAAAAAAAAAAAAAAGACTTGAAGCTGTGAGCCAAGAAGCTGTCTTTGGTGCTTAACTCCTACTGTGTTCAGAGAAATGGAACTTTCTATGTGCATTTTGCACATCAAAGGAACACTAGCTCAGTATCTCCATCTGATGCAAACACCCACTACATTTTTTTTCTTACTGCTCAGGTCAGAAGGGGGTTGTTTACACCAAATCTCTCATGATATACTATAGAACTATTTCTTTCCATATATTTGCCAAATTGTAATTTCAAGAGGAATGTTTTCTACCTGCAGTGGGAGCTGAGAACTTTCTTTTGCCCAAATGAACTAGAAAACTAACAGCTTCTAAACAGCCTTCAAATGGAATTCTCAAACTCAGATCCAGGCATTACCCTTAGAAGAGCTAAGCCCTATGAAGAGTTCAAGGAGGTTAATGAACATAGAATATTAAACACCTCAATTCAATCATGATATAACACATTCTGGCACTACAAGCTTTATTAATTCACAATTGCCTTATTTTTCCCAGGATTCCCGTGAGGTATTTCTTTCCCCTTACTCAAAGGATTTTATAATCAGTGAGATACCAGAGAGTATCAGGAAAAAAAAAAAAAGTCCATTGTTGTTATTTCATCTAATTCTTTTTATCATGTTAAAAGATTTGACTATCCCAAAGTCTGCATCCTCCCACTTTCGTGGTAAGGCTGTTGTGGCAATGGGAAGACAACAAGGAGGAACTTCTAAGAGCTCAGCCCCATGACAAGTTCATGCCTGCCCCAATTAAAGTGTAATATTGCAGAACCAATGCACAGACTCACAAGCAGTGGCTGTGTTTGGCTTTTTCTTCCTCCATACCAGTTGAGCCTCACAGACTTAAAGGAAGCACTAGCACATGCTGACTGGGTGGCTTCTCCTCTTTGGGCTTAGAAGAGCCACAGGATTGAATCTTACTCAATTAGTCCAAGTACATTTGAGCACAAAATCCAGGTTATTCTTTAAGGTCATACAAAATAAGAAGAGTGCCATGAAATATTTCAAGGCTTCAGTAAACAACAGCAACACAAAACATAGAAAAATCAACAACAAAACTAAACTCATGAATCTCCAGGTGAGATACATATCTGCAGTAGCATAAGGGACAAAAAACAATATATATATTTACATGCCTGAGACAAAACCCTTTTTGAGTTACGCTGGATAAATAAAAAGAATATGTGAATAATTAAATGGAAAACTAATGCAACTTTATAACCAGAGAGGGGAAAAAAAAAAAGGCGCTTGTCTGGAAAGAGATCTTAGCGAAGCCTGGGAGCTGACCGCAGGACGCACCCCATGCTATGATGCCCACAGCGCCGCAGAGAGCTGCTTATACCGCAGAATACTGGATCGTCTGGAATCACAGTCAGTGAACGAGCAGTACTTCTTTGGGCTTTTTCTCCCTCTCGTAATTATAAGTTTCTGGATTTTTGGCTTTTGCCCATCTCCCACTGACTTGTGTGTGTTCAGAGATGCCAAGAAACCCAGGCTGATTACAGTCATGAGGCGGAGGCAGGGAGCGAGCAGCAAAGGCTTAAATTTTCTCGACTAAATGACAGGAACTGGGAAACAACTGGCAGAGCAAAAGACAATCATTTGGGAAGGTCTGAAGTTCCTGCCGAGGAGGGACAGCGCTAGGGGATGGGACTGGAAGGGGTAGGAGTGTGCTGACTTACAGGGCGAGCGCTGGGTCCCAGCTCCATGGGGAACTCCCCGTCCTCCGGGCCTCAGGAGCTGGGGCAGATCAACGGCCTCGCGGATCAAACGCCAGATCTTGGATTCTGTTCAATGATAATAAAAGGGATTAAAGTATATATATATATATATATCATGGGCTAATGTAAAAGCCACATGAAAGCTGGTGTCTAATAACGTTCCAGCTGGGGAGTATCCGTGCGATAAAAGGTTGTAACTGATTGCTCCACACACAACAAGCGAAATTAATTCTTGGGAAAACCAAATGAAACCAAGCGGAGCGAACAGGAGCCCCTGCTTTGGTTCGGTTCACACTGCCAAAGTTCCTGAAAGAAGCAAGTGGCGGCTCTAACTAAAGGCCCGGGACTTGGTCTGGAGACCTGGACTGGCCCCGTGGGTCTCGCAGGTGCCCACGGCGCGTCCCTGACCTGGGCAATGGGGACAGGGGCAAGGGCCGCCCCACAGCAAGGGGCGCTGGAGAGGCCACGCATGCCCAGACACAGCGGCTTATTTCAAAAAACAAAGAAACAAACATGACCCCGACGTGTTTTGTGTCAGTCAGGGGCACCGACGCGATGGTGACAGGCCGCAGGTGGGGGCACGAAGGTGACAAAACCGGGTTAAGGTTTGATATGCGGGACGGGAGCTGCGGGGAGGCTGTAGAAGGGTTCGATCTCACATAAAGGAGAGAACAAAGGGAAAAAAACAGGGGGAAATAATATAAACCGGGCGGGTTGGTTAGGGCGAAGCTGCCGCTCCCGCCACGCC
>JAWLRI010000345.1:9576-22214 GCA_034781795.1 Crypturellus tataupa | reverse complement strand
GCTCCGGCCGCATCCCCTGAGTCACCGCGGAGCGCGGGGAGGCGGCAGGGAGCGCCGGGCCGCGGCGAGCGCCGCTCCCCTGCACCCGACGGGGCGGCCGCGCGCCGATCCCGCTTGCTCACGGCAGCGCTGCGGGAGCGACGGTCGCAACCGGCAGCTTCTGCACCAGCAGGGTCCCAGCCACCGCCTGGAAAACTTACTGTGTGCCTTGGAAAACCAGGGCCCGGGAGTAGCCCGGAGCTTGTAAACACACCTGGAAGCGCCGAGCGTGCGGCTTTCCTCCCCGCGCGGTGCCCGTGGCGAGCGGCACGGCGCCTGCCGGCCCGGCCCCTCGCACTCCTGGAAGCTGACTCCAGCGCAATGGAAGGCCTGGAATTTTGGCCACGGATCCCGCCGTCGCGGCCGCCCACCGAGGCGCTCGGGCTGGTCATGAGCTCGGCCCGGCAGCTGGCGCATCCCGTGATCCCCGAGCGGGATCTGGCCGTTCCCGCCGCACGGGGGTCCCGGAGCAGGAGGACAAGGGCAGCAGGATGCATCCCAGCGTCTCCCGCACGTGGGTCAACAACCCGGACTGCGGGCACTCGCCCCATTCCCTAACCAAGCCCCTTCTCCTGGGACGCTGGCCGCGCTCCGGAGGGCTCCGTCCCGCTCCTGCGCCCGGGAGAGCCGCTCCGCGCGGGCTGCAGGTCTCCTGGAGCGCAGCCTGCGCGTCGGGAGCTGCAAAGCCGCGTGTGCACCGCGACGGCAGCACCGACACGAGCTTCCAGCACAAAGGAGACGGACCACGTAATCGAGACTGGCGAAAACTGCACGAGGAGGTGGAAGAAGGAAGATTTTGGGAAGAAACGCGCTTGCCGAGCGCCTCGGGAGAGCCATGTCCGGGGCTGCCCGCGTTCTCCTTCGGAGCGATGCCATCCTGCTGGCTCCCGGGAAATCCCTTGGGTTCCCAAAGCCGCAGGGGCCGCCTGCATCATTCCCAAGGCCTTTTTCCGTCGTTTATTCCGAGCGGGGCAGACGATCCATTGGGCAGCGCTGGGAAGGATGTGCGGGACGGAGAGCCCTGGCGCGCAATGCCCAGCTGCATCCGTGGTCCCGTCCCTGCGCGCGGATGGGCCATCCCGGCGCTCTGGTGCGAGATCCAAGCTGCGAAAACCGCAGGAAAATCCCATTCTCAGCTAGGAGCAGCCAGGAGCAGCCGCGGCCCCTGCCCGGCACAGGCGTGAAGGAGAAGCCAAGAGGTTCCCGACGGCAGTTTCCTCCCGCGGAGCTGAGGGCGGGCTCTGGGATTTCGTAATTGCTCTTGGAGAAGCGATCCGGCCAATATCCCATGCTCAGGGGCTCCCAGCAGCAGTTTCTTTTCCGAACGCCCTTGTGCTCTCGCCTGGGAGAGCCCGAGCGCCGGCTCCCGTTGCGACGGGCGCCGATTCCCGTTTCAATCCTTACTCATCTGCCAGCAATGAGAGGCTTGGAGCGAGGGGAGGCGAACGCGCTCCGGCCGCTCGGAATAGAAACCCGAATCAGTCACACGAAGCCTGGAAAATAATGATAATCCGATGGGGGAAAAAAAGAGACCTTGGCAGCAGCCGGGGACATTTGGGGAAGAGGCAGAGCAGAGGCAGGAGGGTGCAGAAAGCCCAAGCGAGAGCCCAGGAATCCCGGCATCCCGCGGCGTCTCCGGGAAGGTGTAGAACACCCTGGGGACAGGGAGGAGCCTGGGGCTCGAGGGCCAGGACCGCCGCCCATTCGGGATGCGCTTGCGCAGCCGGAGGAATCGCCGGGAAAAGCGTCGCAGGCGCCGAGTGGAAACGGGTGGATCCAGGCCCTGCTCCACGAGCAGCCCAGGATCCCGGCAGCGGCTGAACGGCCCCGCGTATCCCTGCGCAGGGAGGCCGGGCCGGGAAGGAGAGCAAACCCGGGAGAGCCGGAGCTGCCCGGTCCAGGCTGCTCCCCAGGAATCTTAATGCAGGAGGGTTGGCGCAGTGGAGGGAATTGCGGGTTGGAAACGCCACCAAAAAAGCAATAAGGACGCCCCTAAGTAGAAGCCCTGGCAGCAGCGGCAGGCAACAAAGAGCTGGAAGGAGCCAGGGAAAAATGAACGGGAGGAGAAGAGCAGGAGGGATTGCGAGGAGCCAGGGAGACGCCGGCTCCGAGAGCTCCCTGCCACGTGGGGCCGTGTGGGCTGCCAGGAAAGGCAGGCTCCACAGGGAGCTCCTGGGCTCTGTGGGGACCTCCCGGCTCCATGGGAAGCTCCAGGCTCCGATTGCAGCCCTGGGGGTGCCGAGTCCCCACGGGGGCTCCCGGCGGCTCCGCAGGCTCCTTTCTCCTCCTGCTCCGGTACCCGCGGGTCTCGCGCCTCATCCGAACCCCGGGGCTGGGAAGGGCCAAAGTGCCCCCCGCTCCCAGCTCCGCTCCGGCTGCTGCTCCGGGACAATCGCGGCTTTGTCTCCCCTGGCCCCGACGTGGGGCAGTCGGGGTGGGATCCCCACGGGAGAAGCCCGGGGCAGCGCGACGCTACCCGGGAGCGGGACAGGCCCCATCCGAACCGGCACGCGCTGTCCCGGCTCAGCCCGGCCCTAATCGCGCTTCAGCCGCCGTAATCCCTGCACGCAGCTCTGCTCCCCCGGGGTGACCCAGACCCATGGGGCCGGGGTGGCACTGCTGCCGGCTGCGGAATTCCCTCCGGGAGCCGGGATCGGGGATGAGGAGACGGTGCGGTGCAAGCAGAGCCCCAAGGGCCGGGCAGCGCCAGGAAAGCTCCGTCCTCAGCCCCATGGGCAGCGGCGGCCGTACCGGCTCCCCAGCTCTGGGTCCCCGCAGGCCGGAGGCCGCTAAGCCAGGCCGCACGCAGGAGCGCGCGGCAGCTCAGGAAGCCCCTAAGCTGCTTTCCCGAGCGACAGATGGAGCAGGAGCAAAACCCCCGTTCCCGGCTTGAGCCGCGGATGGATTTGGAGCCGCCCCGCGCCGCTGCCGGGGGTGCCTAATGCCGAGCGCCGCAGGGCACCTGCGGCCCCGCATCCCGGGGGAGCCGGCCGAGGGAAGGGGCTCAGCCGGCTGCTCCCTGGGGACAGGATGGGACACAGGGCGGCTCCTACCTCTCCTCGAGGGCCCCAGCGCCAGCTCCAGGGGCCACTTCCATGGGCACCTCCAGCCCTGTCCCTGCTCCAGCTGCTCCCAGACCCAGAGGGTTCTCACGGCAAGAAAGGCAGGAGCAGAAACCCCGGGGCTGCCCGCAGCCCCAGCGCCACGAGGCTGCCGATGGCGCAAGGAAGGAGGAGACGCCAGCGTGGAGTTCAAGTACTTTATTCTCAGAGCCTGCGAGAGACCGGGCAGGCCCTTCCGTCGGGACCCTCCAGAGCCCCCCATGGCGCAGCTTCCCCATCCACCTCCCTGGCCTCGACCTCCGCCCAGCCCGAGAGCCCCGCGACACTCGGGCTCCTGAACGTCAGGAAGGAGGAGCCGCGTTGGAGACGGGGAAGCGCCGGGGAAAGCCCCGTGCTGCTCCGGGGGTCAGCCCGGGCCCCGAGCGACGGCCGCACGAGCCCTCCCTGGGGCCCTCATGGTCCTTCAGAAGCAGGAGGCACTTACTGCCCCAAAGAGCACTTTGGCGAGGCCCTTCCACTGCAGCGATTCTTAACAGTGCTGCTCCGAGAGAGAAACCAGCAAGTTATTCCTAAAAACGAGCTAATTGGGGAGGTCAACGTTTATCCTTTCACTTCCGAAGAGGATTAACTGCAGGGCTTCACCCAGAGCCTAAAAACCAAAGTAAAACTCCCCCTAACCACCTCCCTTCCAGTATTTTTTTTGGCAGACGCAGCTGCACGCAGGAGCCCCGTGGGGCACCGGGATCCCCGCTGAAGTCCCGGCCACGAGGCTCAGCGAGACGTTTTGGGCAGGAGGATGAGCTACCGAGCCGAGTGTCTACGAACCAAAGCAATCCAGGTTAAACCCGCAGCCTCCCCGTCACCGTGCTACCCCGAGCGCCCCAAAGCTGCTCTGGAAAAAGAACTACCCCCTGCCCCGCTCTGCGGCAGAAAGGGGGGCTGAGCACCCCCTCGGCGATCCTGCTGCAGCGGCATTAGCTTCATTGGACTGGATTTAAATAAACTACTAAAAAAAAAATTAAAATCACCATGCACTAAAATATCCCGTTTGCTGCGCGTGCCGGCAGAGCCCCGTGCGCGGCGCCCGCTCCCCGGCCCTGCGTGGATGGCCTGAAGCGAGGAGCTTTTTTTCACGGAGTGGCCTAAGGAAAACGTCGGGAGGAGGCGGCTCCATGGCCCTGCGTCCAGCGAGACATCAGCCAGGGAGAGAGCAGCTACCTGAGGACCCCAAGCAAGGAATAGACACGTCTCCCCTCCCACTATGAGCGGCTCGCGCGGGGCCGGGCGCTGGGTGCTCAGTTCAGGCCGCTCAGAGCTTCTTGAGGCGACTGTAGAGCTCCCTCTTGCTCTTCTCGCCGGCCCACGTGCGGCTCTTGGTGCGGAAGCGCTTCAGGTCCTCCTTGAAGTCCTTGTGGTGCATGGGCCGGTAGCTCTGGGGCTCGCAGAAGCTCTGCGGAAAGAGGAGCGGCTTTTGGCGCGCCACCGATTCAAGGACAAAGCCAAGAGACTCGAGACAGCGCCGAAGCGACGGCGAGCGAGGGGCTCTCCTCCCCGCTCGCGGCTCATGACGAGCGAGGGGGTGGATGTCACCCTATCCCACGCTCCCCTTGGAATGGGATATAGGGGGATGCTGTTCAGCTCTCCCTGCGCTGGCCAGCCCTCCTGTTGAGCCGCGGCTGATGCTGCCATCAGCTGTTCCCTGCTGCCACCTTGAGGCCCTCCAACCCTCCACGGCGGCAGCGCAAACCTAGGAGCGCCCAGAACAGAGCCCAGGGGCACCCCTGGCCCCAAAACCCTCAAAACTGAGGCTGAAGTTGGCTGTTTTAGCCCACTGCAAGACCGCAGGTTTCCATTTGTCACAGAGCGGCTGCTCAAGCGTCTCTTCCCCGCTAGCCCTTGCGAGCTGGGCAGGCTCCAGGCTCCTTCTCTGAGGAATTTTCAAACTTTTAGCTGCTCTCAAAGCGCCGAAGCCAGTTGTGCATTTTATTCCAGAGACAAGTGAATAAAACCCTTCAGCTTTGGCACCGGGATAGCACTAAAGATATGGAACAGGCTTAAGGCAAAGGCAGTTTCACTGCAGAGTTTTAACCACGTGCACTAGAGGAGAGGACTATGAGAGACAGCATGAAAAGACACTCCTGGAACCTGCTCTAAGGAGAGGCCTGATCAGGGACAGATATTTATTGTTTTCCTTTTCCTGAGCCCAGCACCGAGTGCAACGTGACTTACCCGGCACCTCGTGAAGAAGTCCTTGTAACCCCCCTTGAGAACATAGAGCTCCGGGTAGTGCAGGTTGGGGTACTCGTTACCCAGCCTGTCTCGCTCCCGCACGAACCGGCACCTGCGGCAGGAAAACGTGGAAAAATATCAAACGTCAGCAAGAACCTGCACGCTACGGGTGCCACGTCCCTGCCGCAGGGGATGAGCAAGATTTCCTGGTGAGGAACTGGGTGTAGGCGCCTGCTGGCCCATCACCAGTGTCACCCCGAACTTGGGACCGCTCAGCACAGCGGCAGGCTCTGGTGCGGGGGCACGCGGAGCAACTCACATTCGAGGACCCCGCTCGGAGGAGAATTCGCAGTGGAACACCACGATCACGCGCTTGTTCTCCGAGGGCAGGATGGGCTTCTTGAGCAAGTATTCCTCCACGTCCTCCTCCATGTGCAGGTTCACAGCGCCCTGGAACGGCAGCGTCACCGCTGAGCGCGCGCGGCGGGACAGAGCCGGCCCTTCCCCTGCAAGCTCTGTCTTTGCCTTGCAGCTTCCAGCGTGTCTAACCACCCCCGGGAGGCTCAGACCTGTCTTCAGGTGCTCGTACCCACAGGCTGTGGGTATTTGGGTCCCTCCTTTCCCTCTCAGGGTACCCCAGGGTCAGGCAGTTTGCTCAATCCAAACCCTGGGGCGATTCACCCTTTGCCTCACGCAGTCAATTCTGCAGTTGAATCTGTGGATTAGCTGCTTTAATATTCTAATCCCAACCCTCCCGAGATACCAGGGCGATGGCAGCAAGTCCCTCCACTATCTGCCAGCTAAGAGCAGCCTCACAGCACCAGGTGACCTCAGTTTGCCCTAGAAGGGCTTCTGGCAGCCACACATCGATCTGACAGGGTCCCCATACCTTAATGTGGCCTCCCTCGTATTCATATGGGTATCTACAATCAATTATCACACACTCCTTGATGAAGCTTTCGAATTTCCCCGTGAGCACAGACACAATCTGCAAAACAACGGAGACTCCAGTCATTTTGAGGCAGTTCTTTCTGGCAAAGGAAGCGTCGTCTTACCCCAGAGCACGTACCATCTCCGAGTCGATGTATTTTAAGTCTTGATGTTTCCCATCGACAGTGTGGAATAAGTAACCCTAAAAAACAGACAGCGTCCAACTGGAACATCCCAAGTGTGAAGCACATCTGATACTAGAGCACCCAGCAATGACTCAGTTTGTTGACACACACTGCACACCCACACTCTTTTTTGGGGACACAGTTTTCCCTCAGATCCTAAAGGCAATTATTTCTAGCTCTTTTGGAATGACTAAAAGCTGCTTTTTTAGATTAGACTCCCAGTAATTCTTCCTCAGCTGACACTATTTACTAGGTCCTTGTGATGGGAAGTGCTTTGCTTGGGTTGGTTTGAGACATTTCCACACAAAGACACGCGAGTCGCTTGAATTACCTTGGAGAAGTCACCAATAAGGTCTCTCTGGTCACTGTCCAAAATGCTCTCGATCTCCGCAGAGGAGGATTGCCTCCTTACTATTTTTGAACTCTAGAGAAACACAGGTTAGATTAATACCACCTACTGAAGCATGGATGCCCTTTTCCCACGGGATAAGGGAAGGCTCCCCGAGTTCCCTTTAGGATCAGGTGCAGACGCACACAGCTACTGCACCAAGCCCCTGGGCTCCTGCGTTGCAGCGACAGGACTGCCCTGGGCAGCTGTTTGAGCACAAGTTCTCATTAACCCGGATAAACCCGACCCTTAGAGGTGATCTGGTCCTAACCACTTCCACGCCACAGCGCGGCGTCGAGCCACCCACCGTTGAGTCTTCCGCGAGCGTTCCCGGCAGGCTCCTCCGCTTCTTGCTCTTCCCCGGAGAGCTCTCCTCCTGGGATCGCTCCAGCCTTTTCTGGGGGGTTCTGCCTACGCCGCCAAGCAGAGACGAGGAACCAAACAGGCAGCATCGCTTGCCCTAGGAAGAGGGAGGCAAATTACAGTTCTCAAGCACAGATTAAAATTTGCAGGCAGCGCAGAGATCGATCGCAGAGCCGTTTGCCTGCGCGGATCTCCCACCAGAAGCCCTGGAGGTGAGTCAACACGGTGGGTCTGACATGCGCCAGGGACCACCTCGGAGGAGAAGGTAAGATCTTCCTGGCCTTGATGAAGCCTTTTCTTGCAAGGAGAGAGTTTGAAGCCTATCTACGCACACAATGAGCATTGCTCTGCACTGAGAGACTTCCAGGCAGAGGGGCTTTGGAGACAAGAGGATCCCGTGGGGTTTTATTCCCCGTCTCATTATGCTGCCGTTCCTACGGATACGGGCTCAGTGCGGCGTCGCATGACAGCCCGGGCCGTGACACTCACCCGACTGTCCGTTCTGCGCATGACGAGCGGCGCGGTCCACAGGCTCGCCACGCCGGATGGCACCTCCTCGTCGTTCTGCGGGAGGGAGGCAAGAGCTCGCCCCGGTTCACCGTGGCGAGAGCCCGGAGCTGCTGCCCAGCTCCGGCTCCACTCGGCTGCCGGAGCAGCTTCAGGAACTGCTTTATCCCCCTCCTCTCACCCACGGCACAGATGGGGACACCATTTAAAAGAAATCAGGTAAAACCTCAACGAAAGAACACGAAAATTATATAAATTCCGTGATTAATAAGGATGCCATTTGCACTTTAAGCATCTCCAATTCAGATTGGAAAACATTTTCGATTTTAAGCATCCTGAAAACAAGTCCTCTTACCCTGGGCTCTCTTCCAGGCAGGTTTCTAAAGCTAACTACCCCTGCTCGCTTAATACCTCCTGCTCAGGGAGCTCTCTCTAGGAGATGCAGCTCAGCTACCAAAGAGGGAGAGCAGCAAGTGCTTCCTTAGACTAACGGTCGCCCTTATCCCAACGGATCCTGCCTCCTGCACCCCTTCCTAGTGCGGACACACTGCTACGTGCAAGTTGAGAGAGATGACCTCATCTTGCAGGAGACCCTGGCAACATTTTTGCATTTTTCCCCCACTTATCATCCTGATTTCTACTAAAACATGCACCTACCACAGACACTGCTAGCAGACCAGTAATGCCACCCAGAGCTGCTTTTAAATATCTTACTTCTCCCCTTTGCACACACCTTTAATTCTTGATCGTCTAACAGTTCGAGGAATCCGTCGTCGTCTTCGCTCTCCGAGGAGGCCAGGGAAGGCTGCTGCAGGAAAGCCGACCTGTAGTTTTCCCCGTCACCCGGGGGTACTTTTCCACTGGGAAGCTGAGAGAAGAGACAGTTAAAACAAGATTCCTCTTTTCTGGGGGGTTCGGTAACCACAGGGATGGTGTCACGGCTCTCACTGCGCTCTAGAGAACACGGCAGCTATTCCACCTCTTCAAACACACCAACCTGAGCACCCCAAACTGGGTTCCGATAACTTTTTGGCCATTTCGAGGGTGGAGCTTTAACCAAGGAACCGCTACGCAATTTTTTCTTTTAGACACCAGGTAGAAAAGGAGGCAGGAACCAGCGGCCAAGAACACAGCGGTACTTACTGCGTGGGCTGGGGATGCGTTTGGCCTTGGGCCGAGAACGTCTTTTCCATCACGGGAGTGGACGTGCACAGCGCTACGAGGAACTGGCCTGGCTGGCTTCTTAAACTCAAATGATTCCTGAATCAAAAAGGGACAAAGCAATTATTTTACCCCAACATTTTACTTGGGCACATCTCAACTGCAGGGAAAGCAGGTAGCAAGGGAAAAGCTTTCCCACCAGCCCTGCTGCTGGCAAGCTGCAGCCCCTGCGAGGCTATGGCGCAAGAGGGGAAGAGGGATACGTACGTTCTCCTTGTTTTCCTCTTGATCCGACAGCTGAAAAGCTTCGCAGTCCAGCGAATCCGAATTGTTTCTCTTCAGAGCAGGACTGGAGCCCAGGAGCCCCTGCTACAAAGCAAAGCCTGGTCAGCGTTGCACGGAGAGCAGGGGGGATAATCGAGTCCGTTTGCACCGTTCTGCAGACACGCACACGTCTCTAGAGCTGGTACCGGTACCGCAACGCAGAGCTCTAGCGACAAAGCTACAGCGCTGACATTCCACATCAGCACCAGTCAGGGCAAGTTTATAAACCTGAGATTTTAACTTTCCATTAAGCATCACAGCAGCTGCTCTTGAGGCTAGAAAATTGGCAAGTCCTGGGACGCGGCCAATTAAACCCCACTTGACACTAAATCCTTTCATTTTTCCCCAAGACGAACACCGTCCTCTTACCGGCAGCGAATGGATCCTTCTGAGCGGCAGGCGGAAGCTACGATGAAAGAGAACCAAGAGTTAGCTCAACATTTTGTCTTTAAAAGGCCAGCCAGCCGAGGAAAAAGCCATTTTATGCAGTAAAAGCTCTAAAAGCTGCAGCTCGAGGATCAGTGGGAGACGGTAGAGCAGAGGTGCACTTACTTCAGCCTGCTAGACTCCAGAATTGCTTTCTCAAACCTGAAAATAAGCAAGATACCCAGCAGTTAACGCCGAGGGCAGGCGCATCTCAGCATTACGCTGATAAGAAGGCAGCGCATTTCTCAATGACCCTGCCTTCAAGTCCCACCGAGCCAGCCCAGCCCACGCTTTTCTCTCTTTGTGATGACCAGCGGCTCCCCTTCCTCTCGCTCTGCTCCCCAGATTCTTTTCAGCACTGCTCGGACAAGAAGCCAGCTTAAAGAAGGAAAGCTCAGTAAATCGGGGAAGCAAGGGCGCCACCCCTCATCCCTAGGGGAAAGGGTTATTAAGAAGTCCAACTGAGAGCAGAAAATTGCATCCAAGAGCAATCGCTTGCCCTGCATTAAGGCATATACGGACAAAGCGGTAGTTTAAAGGTGAAAACTGCCCCCCACACACAAGCTGGGGTAACCTCGGACCCCCCGGAAGGTGCCAGTGGGGCTGGTACAACCAAACCCAGGACTTGGGAGGGCTCTGGGACCTTGACAGGAGCATCCCGGAGCTGGAGCTGCTGCTGGAGCCGCACTGGAGGGAAGAGCCCTCGCGCCAGCTGCGGCAACGGTGCCTCCAGCCCCCCAGTTAACGGCACAGCCTCAGGCCGAGCGCGGCAAGCGGCTACGTACGTTTCCTCCGCAGTGTCTTCGGGAGCTGTGGCATCGGGCGAATCCAGAGCGCAGCCTGCGGGAGAGAAGGGGGTGGCTCCGGAGCGCTGCGGCGGCACCGGGAAGCACGAGGCCCTGGCGGGATCCCTTGGGAAAGGCGCAGCAGCGGGTCCTGGAGAGACCCCTCGTCTGCGCGGGGCAGCGGACTGCGGCGGAGCGGCCTGACCGCGCTCACGGCCAGGCGGTTAGAGAAAGCCCCCTGCCAGCTCGGCGTAGGAAACCAACACTCAACACAGAACACTCATAGCTCACTTGCTTGGATATCTCAAGATACAAGTTGGACCTTTGCGGGGTTTATAACCCACGGTCTTAATGACATCTCTTCTTAGGCAGAAGTTTGGGGCTCACCCCCTCCAAAAGCAGCCAGCAACCCCCTCCTAAGGCCCATTAGGGCGCTAGGACTAACAGGGAGCGCCCCACAAGCTGAGACCAGGCAACCCTGCAGCTGAGCATCAGCTCTCCGGGAGAGCCAGGCACGAAGTCGCCTCCGGCGCCGGCTCCTGAGGGGCCTGGATCAGAGCCGCGCTCGGGCCCAGCACCTCCCAGCGTGCCGGCACATGGGGCCGCAGCAGCGGCCGCGGCCTGAATACAGGGAATTTCTGTGCCACGCAGCGACCTCAGCACAGCAGGAACCCTAACAAGGAGTATTGTGCAAAAATAACGACTGAAAAGTGGAGTCAGAAGGGCTGTCGTCAATACTAGCAAGGCGAGGGGCTTAGGACCTGTTTTGGGGACAGGCTGCAGAGATGCACTTGCCTTGTTTCTGTTCTGGCAGGCTGCGGTTTGCCAGCTCTGCTGCACGCTACAGCTTCACAAGGCTCCTTCGAAGGCCAAAGCCCGCGTGCGGTCAGACTGCTGCGTTAATTCAGCCCGATTTCTACCACCAGGGTGAACCAGAAACCATGAGAAGCTCCCCTGAACCTACAGGTCCTGGGGCACCAGCATACTCCGTCTCACCCACACCACATCTCCCCGAAGAGATCCTCCTAGGGCAGTAACCCGGTGAGAACGCAGCTCCGCGCACGGCAAGGTAAACACGCAGCCAGTAAGAACAAAACCAAAGCCACAAGCGAAACCCAAGCCGCGAGATAAGCCTTGCTCAACAGCCTGCGAGCGCACGGAACAGCCGAGCATAACTGGGGTTTGGAGAGGGAAACCGCACGCAGACGGCTCGCTCGAGAGGCGCGCGCCGCCCGCTCCGTACCCGAGTCGGTGGACTCCGAGGACACGGTTCGCTGGAGGCTGCTGCCGCTCCTGCTGCCCGCAGCGCGCGCGGGAGCCTCGTGCTGCCTGCGGAAAAACAGCAACAAACCCGTGAGCGCCGGGCAAGGCGAGCGCAGCGCTTACCGGCTGGAGGAGCAGGTCCACAGAGAGGCTTTTCTGCGCAAAATACCAGTTGGGAGGCGTTTTCCTCACTCGAGTCTTTCCTAACGGATGCAGGACCCAGCGGTGCTGCCATCGCACCCGCAGCTTTTCCTACCGGGAAAGGCACGGGCGCTCCCGTGCACGGAACGGTGCGAATCCCGGCTCCAATACGGGGAAGAGCCGCGAGAGCCCCGCTCCGGCACCGGGAAGGCGCGAAGGATGAACTAATAAACAGGCAGGAGCCTGGGCCGAATTGTTTGCAGGAATTCCAGGAATCCGGCGGCGGGAAGGACCGGGAGGGAAGCGAGCGGCAGCAGGGATGAGAGCGCCATAAAAGCGGCGGGTAAAGGAGAGAGCTGGGAGCAGCCCAGGGAACGGCGGGAATCGCGACGGGAAGGCTGGGAGCAGCACCGGGAAGGGCAGGAGCAGGCGGGGGTGGGAGCCGGGACGGAGCCGCACGGGCTGGAGCAGGGAAGGACGGGGGAGCGGGAGCAGGAGCCACGTGCAGACGGAGCAGGAGGATCCCCGAGGGAAGCGGGCGGCAAGGAAAGGCCTCCGGGCTGCAGGCCCTGCACACGGGGAAACAGGGAGGGATCCCCGCGGCCGCGCTTCCAGAGGGCAGGAAAGCCCCTGGGATCCTGAAGATTTGTCCCCTTCCCCTCAACACCCTTTTCAAGGCCTCGGGCTTCCACTGGGGACGGGAAAGGAAGAGAGGGGCCTGGGGCCTGGTTGCAAGCAGAGAGGGAAGGGAAGGAGGAGGAGGAAGGGCCACATGGCCACGGATCCAGGGATGTGGAGATGGGGCGGGAAGAGGGGGGCCTCGAGGGTGCCCATT
>JAWLRI010000344.1:5197148-5208126 GCA_034781795.1 Crypturellus tataupa | reverse complement strand
TCAGGGCTTCTCAATAAGGACTTGCGAGAGGTTTTTTTAGTTTTTTTTTTAAGGCTTTTTTGGGGGTGGTTCAGGGCGTTGGAGGGGTGGGGGGGGCTTGCGAGGGCGTGGCGGAGGCGCGCGGGCGGTGGCGGCCGTTAGGGCGGGGCCTCCTCGCGTGAGGCGGCCGCGCTGCAGCTCGGCGCGGCGCGGCGGTAGAAGGCGGGTGAGCTGCGCTGGAGCTGCAGTCGTGTGGTAGAGCTCGGGGATTGTGTGGGTTTTGCTGCACTCGCCTAAGTCTGCAGCGAGACAGGCCCTTCAGCTTCCTCGTTGGCAGGTGAAACTGGTGGGCAGGTTCTCATGAGGCCCTCTATGTTTTTCTGGTATCTTCTTGCATTGTGAAAGGATTGTCTTGCTTCATGCTCACCTCTGAGGTGAGTGGATTCAACTAGCAGGAAAAGAAACTTGAAAAGCTTCTTGCCAGGCTGAAGTATTAGGAGGAAGGAGCACTCTCCAGTAATGATGAGAGGTTAGGTTAGGTTGTCAGCTGCTTTGTGAAACCTTGCTTGGTTATTTAACATAAAACAGCAATAAAAATGATGCAGATATGACTTCTCTGTATTGCTAACTGTGACAGGTTTATAGACAAGTATGAAGGCAGAATGTCTGCCCCTGAAGAGTTTGTTACTGCATAATTAAATAAGCTGGAAGCAGTAACTTGGATGGTACCAAAAGCCAAGCTGACACAATGTTCACTGAATGTGGATGTCTCTTATGTCATCAGTTGGCTTTATGGCAGAGATAAGTTTTATGTCTCTTAGGAGACAGATATTTTTAGGAGAGAGGAAAAAAAGATTTACTCCTTCCAGCTATGTAGAAGTTCTCTTATATCTGGCATAGACCATCTACCTTCATTTCACACTTCCTCTTTTCTGTTGCATCTTGAAAAAGCTTTACTGTAGCTGGGTCTCCCTACATTGTTTATCAGTTAAATAAATTGAGTAACATTTTTTTTTTTTTTGTCTTCTCAGTTCCCTCCCAAGCAACTCCTTGGACAGATTGTTTTCAGACCTGTTAGTCCCTACCTAACAGTGCTTCTTGCTGAATACCTAAGGTGACTTGCAATGAGGTGGAGAAGTTTTATTAAGAATATCTGTCTACAGATGCCACAAAGCATCTTCCTACTTCAGCAGTCAACTTACAGGGACAGCATGGAAATTAGATACCCTTCTTCTCTCATAGCACTTCTGAAACTAGCGGAAAATGCTCAAGACTTATTTATCAAGGCTAATTATCATAGGTAGACTTCAGATGATAGCCAGAGTTCAAAAGTCGCTTCTTAAAATTGTGAGCAGACTTCTACTGAAAAATTCTTGAAAGTGAATTTTTCTAACACTGAATCCTAAATGCACTTTTAGGTGTGTGGGTTTTTTTTTTTTTTTTTTTTTTTTAACACTATCTACAAAGGTATTTGAGATGGTAAAGATCTCAAAGGGATCCTACTCCACAGGTTTTCAGGAAGCAATCAGTTGGTTCAACTTTCATATGTATTCTTTCGTGTCCTCTCTCTTACCTCCATTGTTTAAAGCTGATTAAACTGTTCTTATCACAAATGGAATTTTAGGCATATAATACATTTAATTGATATTTCACAACTTCTCTGTCAAGATCAAATAAAGATCAATGTTTTGAATGTATAATATGACCTAAGGTTTTTAAAGTCATGATGTTTTAAGTAATACTGTGCACTTTGTTCTCTCTACATAATAAGAACCATTAATGAGGCTACGCACTTCCATTTTCAGATCTTAACTGCTAATAAAAGATATATCTAGTACTACAAGAAGTTTCTTAATGTTGTAACATGACTGTTTCAGAATTTGAAGTGACAAGGAGCTTTAGATCTAATCCTAGCTGCAAGGGAACAGTCACAGTTAAAATCTGGCCACAGCACTAGAATTGTTATCACTTCTTTTGTGAAAAACACTTGGCCCTACCCCTATTCCAAAAGTGCCATTCACCGTCTTTGCCAGTGATAAGTCAGAGAGAAAAGTTACTCCGACCAACTGCAACATCCAGAATTTGGAATATAACCATGAGAAATGGATGTCCAGAACTAACCTTAGCTAATTGGAGCTATCATCATTCAGTGAGAAACTGCCTTACAACTCAAACATTACTGTGAAGGAACTTCTTCATATGATTAATATACCTAATTTTTATCACTTTACATTTTCTATTTAATAATTTTTGGTTTAGCCTTATATTTGTTTGTGTGTCTGTTATCCACCCCCTGCTGGTCCACAGTACTGGTCATAAAGGTCAAAAGAATGCTTGCTTATCTGGGGTTTATAGCAGCTGTGATTGATGCCAATCCCAAATTACATCTTACAGCTCAAATATTGCAGTGAAGGAACTTATTTGTGATCAATATACCTATTTTTTTATCATTATTCATGTAAATTAGTGTATTGTTTTTCAAGGCTTGTATGCAGAGTTAAGAGAAGACTGAAATCATTACAGGTTACTCAAACTGTATGATTTATGTTGCATTAATATATCACTGTGCTTATAAGATGTGGTTGATAAAATCTATTGACTAGGGCCTTACCAATAAAAAGCCATAGTAAATATCTTCTATAAGTTACTGTAATAATTAACTTGCCAATACATGTGGACTTTTAACGTGTATAATGTCAGTCATTATTATTTTATCATCTTCCCACTTGACCGAAAACATTATATTCGGTAATATGTACTACTCAGTAATCTTTAGTTTTATTTTCTGACTTACAAAACAATGTGTTGTATACATCTTCTGTAATATATCATTCACGAGGGCCAAGGTTTAAAAGAAGTTACAGTCTAGCTTCAGTTAACCGGTGAAATAAAGCTGCCTCTGTCTGAATTTATAAAGACTGGACAAAGCAGCCATGAAGGACTGGGTAGAAAGAAGGATAGGATTGTATAAAGCTTTTCCTAATAATTCAAAATCCTGGGGTTTTTTTTCTGTCTCCTTCAAAAATTATTTTAAAAACTCTGCCTTGATCCAAAACTCTGCTTTCCTCATTTTAGACCTGTGGATCGGGGGCAGCAAGGAACAGTAATGTTAAGTCACAGTCCTAATGATAAATGTTCAGATTTTAATTGCATATATTGCACATATAGTACAGACTTATCAGTTTCATGTTTATATGATAGAAGAATAAATATAAGCTACTTATACAAGTCTATTAAATATATTAGAACACTATAGTCATTTTTTATCTAGAGTTTTCTCTAACCAGTTTCTAACACAATACAGAGCTATTGGTCAAAACTTCTTCCTGTACATGTGCTGAAAAGGATCGCAATGGAGTGTTTGTTATTACATGTTCCTTTTTCTTAATGTGATACAATACAATAATTCACAGTCCAGATCAGAAGATGTATAACATAATTACTTGCAATTAGAAATGGCTTTATGAATGTTGGATGTTGGGAAAATAGTTCTTTTAGGTATGGATGATGTTACAACACATACTTGGATTCGATGATCCTAAAGACATTCTGAAAAGAACAGCCAAGTTTCATAAACAATTTTTAGAAATACAGTCCTCCTCTCACAACATTTAGGTGGCAAATGTACAACACAAGCTCTCACAAATTCCAGAAGATGTCACCCATATAAGCTGCTTTTACAATTGTCAAGAGACACAGTTATTACAGTTGTAATAAGGAACATCACTTAGAGCATATGCCTAGAATAAAATATGCAACTTCAAAGATTACCTAATCAAATGTATGACCTTTATATATAAACTAGCAATAGGAAAGCATTGAAAAGTAAAAAAGTTGTACATTTTATATTGCCTTCCAAATATATTGTCACTTGTTTTAATTTTGAATCCAAAGCACCTTTATAGAGGTTTTTAAAGGTGGGAGTCCATGTGAAAAGCAACAATGACGTACTAGTCACAGTATCCTTGTATGGCTATCCTATTTTACAGATGACATATATTGGAAGATGTTAACCGGCTTGTGGTTTCCTGGGAGCTACTTAACAGTTGACTTGAGGTACTTAGCTGGTTTGGTCCACAGGTAGTCTTCCTGTTCTCTCTTTGCTTCCAAAAGGCAGCAAGTTTTCTCCTGCAGGAAGGTCAGGCCAGAAACTCATCTTTGTTTTTTTGGAATCAGCTGTCGGGTTGCCATTTCTTTCTCCATTGCCTACAGGAAGACCAGCCAGCTAGCTTAGCTGTCTGATGTACCATCACTACGCTGCTTATGGTCAACATTGTTCCTCTTCTGCTTCTGGTCAATTCAACTATAATTTATCCTTTATTTCTACCATAATATAATACTGTCACAAGTCTAGTTTTTTGCTTTTGTTATGGGTGAGATTTTCCAAACAACTCAGCGGAATTCACAGCATGTTAAATGTAACTCTAAATACTGAGATACATTTAAGTAGTGCACTAAATATGCCAATACACACTAGCATCAGGTGGAAATTATGCTCAGAATCCTATTTCCATTAACTTTGAAAAGTCTATCACTTGCTTACAAAGTAATTATAACTAGTATTCACCAGTTATGGCTTATATAGGATCTCTGGAAGTGTTTTGTTGGTTCTTGGTCCCGAGGTAGAAGAGAGGCATAAAAATACCTATTTCCTAGTAGGTATTTACTTTGCTGCAATAAATTGTAACAAAGACACTAATGATATGAAAGAAAAATATTCTAAGAGGTCTGTCAAGGAAAGTAATTTGCTTAAAAACATTCATTTTATGCTTCTAAGATGGTATTATAAATAATGTATAGGCCAAAGGGATTACTGAACATCCTGGGGAAAAGTAATTGTAGATGCATAAATGAAGTTTGTCCTATGGAACCTGAAGGCAAAACTCTGTTTCAACTGGACCAGGATTTGGTCCGTGTATGGTAGGCAGGTTATGATCTCTTTAAGGGAGTTCTGTAATTCTGTGAGTTTGAAAATGGAAGCATGCATCATTTCCGTACAAATTGCATTTGTTTGCTTTAGTTTTCCTATTTCTAGAACATCAATTAAACTGTTAATGCTCTTAAAATATTTTTAAATATTTCTGGCTATTAATGAAGAATAATTTATGCCTCTACAAATGTAAGTGCCGTTCTAGCACTTGCTCTTACATGAGTGATCACCATCAAACATGTGAGTTATTGGTCCCATGTTGAAAGTGTTCTGTTTTTAGGTATTTGTCAGAGTGAGATTCTTCTAATGTATACAAATGAAAAATCAATTGTTTATATAAAAAGCGTATTACATTTTGGACTTACATAAAATTAAAAACTAAGAGATATCACATATCTCTTACTATCTCTTATATAATTTATGAAATTCTAGTCAGTGAAAGTCAACAAGTCACCCTGACTTATAAAATCCATCTTCAGGATAGAGGACATAGGGAGAGACATAAGAGATTGGAAGCATAAAAGCATATCCTCATAAGTACTAAGCAATCTCTATTGTTCGATGACCAGATTGAGTCATCATTTAGGTAGGTGCTGTCAAAGTTCACAATCTTCAAGTCCTTTTTAAGATACATTTCATTTAGTTTGTTTAACGTTCGAGCAAAGGTATACTTAGATGCACAACTGTATGCTTCCATACTGTAGACTTTGTGGAAGTGCATATCAAAATATGGGTTATCCTAAAAAAAAAAAAGGAAAGAGAGGAAAATTATTACATGCATTGCAGACATTAGAACAGCAACTCTCAGGTCTTTTTTTCAGTTTGATGAACTTTGCAACTTTTGTTTTATTTAACATGTATTTTTTGTTTTATTTATGTTTTATTTAACGTTACAAAGCAGTAGTTTCTAGCTAGGTGTTATACTTTGCCATTAGGAGATTTTCCCTGAGAAAAAGAATTTGCCAAATGATACAGGATTATACAATGTTGTTTTGAAATGTAATGATTTGTCCTGCTGTCTAGATGGTATGAAAAGCACTTGTCTTGGATTATAAATACATCTTCCTGTCAGAGAAAGAATATTGATTGCTCTTCCTGACTAAATTGTAATTCTCCATTTTTTTTGACTCCTTGGCACACTTAATATTAGCAGCAGCGAAGTTCTATTAAACTCTGAATATGATTAACAACATCATGAATATTTATAGCAACATTAATCATCCTATAATTATGATTTTGAGATTCATTGTTATCAGGAAATTCTCTAGCTGCCTTGGTTAGGGAAGGGACAGGGACATTTTGAGCAGCAAGATAACTCAGAGGATCTAAGGGTGTATTACTTGTGGCTTTTTCCACCTCTGACCTATGCTGCAAAGATCCCACTGGTTACAGGTGTACAATGAACTTGAGGTCATCTCCATGTCCAGGTTCCTCATTTTAGACTTAAGGGCAATATGTAGAGGGCCTGTAGATTCCTACACAGAGCATATCTGAGTGATTCTGCCTGGGCAGGAGTTGTGGGAGGCTTGTTTCAAAGGGGAACTGCTAATACGACAAAATGAGTTGTCATTTTCCTTGGAGCAAGACTCTGAAACATTCTGTCAGCTCTTGATTTCCATTTCACTAGTGTAATGTAATCTGAACTCACTCGTGTCATTTGAAAGCACTATATTCTTTTCTTGGACAATATTTTCTATGTGTGAATGGTTGTTAAAATCTCTTTTTGGTAAGATATTCTCCTCAGCTTATACTTCCAGATTTTATAAAATAGCATTTAATTCTACTTTTGGTATGTTTTGTAGTGTATTATTTTAGCTTTCCAAAGTTGTATCTGAGAGATTATGAATCTTTTAGCAGTTAAGATAATGAACTAAATTTAACCAGATATTTTATCGACACAAATTTAGCCAAAGATACTTTACTGACACTAATATGAAACTCTTGCACATAATATAAAAGAGATTGTTATATGAAAGAGGCAAAATTTGGCCCTATTTCTTAAGCTGGTGCATCAAGCCATGTACTTACATGACATTTTATACAATGACCCAAGTCGTCTTTGCCACATAGTTCATGAATTCACATGACAGAGCCACATGGAGTTAAATTTTGTTTTCAAATACATGTATTTAAATCTACAGAATCTATAGAATTAACTCAGATTTATACTGAGTACTGCAGTTGTAGACTTTTATTCTCAGTTACAATGCAAATTAGAAATCACCTAGCATACTCTTGGATCTGAAAAGGAATTCACAGACTAGTGAAAAAAGTGATAACAGATAAACAAAATCAACCTTTCTTACAAGCAGTACAAATGCAATCTGGACTCTCTGAACATGCATTAACAAAATAAAACTTTTTAACAATTTTTTTTTTTAGATAATGCACTTTAATTGCACTTCAATATTTGTATATAACAAATTGCAGCACAAGAAGTTTATATGTATTTAATAATACATAACACTTACAGTATCTGCTTCTTTTCCATCAATCATTTCCAGGTCTTTCAAAAACCACTTTTCAACTATTTCATATTTCTCCTCTCGATCTACTCTGAAGTGTTTAACCATACATATTACTACTTCTTCACCTTTAGTCACTGCAAAAAAAAAAAAAAAAAAGTTTATGGTTTATGTATGCAAGCAAATACTTCCCAGCAAGTATTCTGATAACTGATGACACAAACTAGTTAAATAATAACTAACATCAGTTAGTACTGCCTATCTTTATACTAGTCTTACTGATTTTGTTTTGCACAGTGATTAGAGACAGACCAATGTTCTCAGTCTACAAAGCCAATGAGTTTTAGTAGATCCATCTTATCCATCCTGTGAAAACAGAATTGTATTTGTGGGAAAGCCACAAAAAAAAGCAAGGGAAAGCCTTGCATTTGAATTCAGGAGCAATATAAAGAAAACCTAATTCTGACACTGGATCCCTGTGGATGATCTGCTATCCTTTTACTCCAAGGGGGATTCTTCTGGGGATGCCACAGTTACGAAGCTGTGAAACCACTATCAAGGCTCTGTATCTACATGATTTGTGCTATATTTTCCATTCAGTGTATGGAAGATCTCTTATGTGGCCATTATTTTACAAAATACAATTTTGCTACAAAGTACATATAAATGCCACTTAACAAAAATAACACTGAAAAATTTTCTCAAATTTGTCTGGTGCTATCTTTAAAGAATTTGCTATTTTCCTCCTATTAGGCAGGAAATAAGGGAAAAAGAGTATGAAGACACTCTTTGTACTCACTGCCATTATTAATTGATTACATTAAGTGCGGTGTAGGAGATCAGACCTCTGTAAAATGCAGTAATTAGTTTGAAAAGCACTGTAGTCTGAACACAGATTTTTAGATCAATTTCTCTTTTTTTTCTCTCCTTGCATCTCCTGCACATCCAGCCTAACAACTGGAGGGCTGACCACTTCTCCAAGCCATCTGGCAGCCTCAGGTAAGTGCCAGATGTCGCCTACCTTTTTCAGAAGCATTCGGCCCTCATAGCATGAGACTACAAACAAAGGATCGAAGAGTGTTGCTATGAACAGAGCATGAAGTCACTCCGTGTGTGTTTGTTTTTTCTTTTGCCTTTCTGTAAAATATGTGGCAATAGTTTTTCTTTTAATTCTAAGTCCTGTCTTGGTTTTTGAAAACCCATTTTGAAACTAACCTAACATTATCTTCTCAGGTAAACTCCTTAGCTTATATCTGTTAAAATGTCTTTTACTTCTCACCTGTTCATAAGAAAATAGTTGCAAAATAAACTAGGGTTATGTACTGATATCCCTTTCCACCTTCCAAGCAAAATAATGAAGAATATATAAATTGAGTATAATTTCTTTCATCCTATATCTTCTTGAACAGTCTCCTGGGAAGTCCGTATCACAGTCGTACTCTTTCTGACCCTATGTGCAAGACTAATCACAGCTCATCAGTGACATTTATCAAAGAATTACATTTTTTTTACTTTCAAGAAAATCTGTAAAGTTAATTTTGAAATGTGCTCTTAATTTCTTAATTTTTCACTTTTTTTTTTTTTTTTTTAACTTTCCTGTGTGGAAAGTACATAACTGGATGTCTAGGGGGGCCTGCAGAACCCCTGGACCATTTCTCTACTCCTTGTGTAAAAACCGTATGGAGTGGGGACTCTTAAGAATTGCTGAAATAGAAAGGACACTGCAAAACTACTGTAACAGAAAGAATGAAGCTAGAAACATGTATTGCCCAAAGGTGAAACTTGGGCGATCCTTTTGTGTTTAAAAACAAACACGCAAACAAAAAACTGCAATTTATTTCACCAACTAATTTGACAGACTTATATTTTTTTTTCTTGTGACATTAGCACTTATCAGATCTACCTTGTTCTCATTGTGTTAAACTTTAGACACTTTTCAACTTTAAAAGCTTTTTCTTGTGGAGAGTGTGGATATGGCAGTGCTTTGAAAGAGCTTGGGTCATTTCTTACTGTCTGTGATGGAACAAATACTTTCTTGAGAGCCTCTGTATTCCAATAGATAATATAATGTTATCCCTACTATTCTTCCAAGTCATATCAATATAGAGTTGCTGAAAAATGCTGAATGTGGTTGTACTTCAGCTTCACCTTCTCTTTTCATGTTATTGTCTTCATTTAGGAACTGGGACTGTCATGCAAATAAGGAACAATTATGTTGACCATATGCTGTGAAAATAAGATTTCCACACTGAGATTTTGTTGTAACAATTGACTGTAATGCGTATATACTTCTGTATTTTCCTCCCTATAAATAATTTGGGTGATTTTCTTTTGTTATGTTTAACTTGAACTTAATGGTAATTATAATGAGCCTGCATTAAGATTTGAGATAGTATGATTTGCTCTTAACTAACTGTATGGATAGCACTGATACTTTTGCTAAATGCTCTTTAAAAGTCATTAAATAAAAAAAAAATAAGCAGATTCACTCCCAATATTTATTGAAATTCTAATGCCTGGAAACGCCAGTCTGTTATAGAAAATCACAGAAATGTTACTCAAACAGAAAAAAAAATCCTACTGATTACCACAGATACTGGATGCAGCCTGACTTTCAGAATCAAATTTCTACTTTATTCACCACTTGCTATTCCTGAGTATATTATTGGATACTGGAAGGACCTCACTCAATACTCAACATAAGTTCTCCTTTATGTCTTCAGAGAGTTCTATTAAATTAATTTTAATGGCTTTCTTTAATGGCTTGTTCTTCATTGACTTGAAAATAAAATTTCAATAAAGATTTTAAAGGTACAGGATTTTTTTTCTTTAAATCTTTTGTAATATACTGTTTAGTTCTACTGCATACAACTTCAAACATCTACCAAACAGTTCTGTAAGCTATGAGATCAAATTGTTTGTTTGTGCATTTAGAACTACAAAACTCAGGAATCCATTTCTTGAAAAGGAAATTACTTTCACAGCTCTAATAGATGAAGTCCTTTCTACTGAAAACATTTGTGACAATGTAGGTACCTTGCTCAGTAATGGTCATAATAAGTAAAGTCGTGTAAATACTCTAAAGGCTTTCAGTATTTACAAAAATGAGTAAAGGATGTGGCTAAAATCATTCTCCGGTATTGCAAGTGCTATACTGCGTTCTAATTTCAGTTTGTTAATTTAAGTGTTCTAATTTAAGCTTGTCAGCTTAAACCATCTTAGTTTACTGAAACTTCTTGGTAATCGCTCACTGAAATATTTAAGCCCCAAGATTAATTTATTGCTATCTCTGTCGGCGGGAATGTAGGCATAAAATCCGAAGTCGGGGAGAGCGCAAACGCTCCAGCCCTCCCCGCGCTGGCGGGCAGAGCACGGCGCTCTCGCGCCTTCACGCACCCGCGCCCAGCAAGTACCGCTCTGCGCAGGGCCCGGGCGCTCCCGGACGGCTGCGCTGCGAGCGGCCAACGCGCGGGTGTCCCGAGCGCGTCGGGAAGGGGAGGAAAGGCCGCGGCCGCGGGCAGGTGGCCGCAGCCGGGGGTCCCGCACCGAGGCGGGACGCTCTGCGCGGAGCCGCCCTCGCTGCGCGCTCGGCCCCGCACGGCCC
>JAWLRI010000344.1:5164078-5197048 GCA_034781795.1 Crypturellus tataupa | reverse complement strand
TGGGGGCAGCTTTTGAGCTCCCGCCTGCCCTGCCGGCTCCGCCCCCGCTGAGTCAGAGCCGCCTCTGGGCCCGAGCTGAGCGCTGCCCGCGCGGGGGTCGGCGCTGGGGCTGCCTCTCGCGCTCTTCGCGTTCTTGTTCGGCTGCTTTGGCCGCAGTTGTTCGCCGCTAGAGAAGGAGCTCTGGCACGAGCGTCTGCTCCAGAGCCCTTCTCCTCGAGTTCGGATTCCCGAGGGATGTTTTTGTTACGGTTTTTGTTACGGTTCTCCCTTCCGAATTTCAACCACACGCATTTGTTTACGTCGTTGGGCTTCAAATGCACAGCGATATAATGCTTTAACAGAACCTTGCTTTGAAATACCAGATCCAGGTAATTTTGTGTGGCCTCCCACTGTTTTTTTCTCCTGAGGAAAGACATTTTCTTTTCGTGACACGCTCTGACCTTTTTTTCAACTGCAGCTGCTGCATGGTCCAACTTCCTTTGCTGCCATGGCCACATTTCATCAGCATGTTTTGGCTGATGGTTTTTTCCATTATTTTTCACCACACCCGCACAGAGGAAGGAAAGATTCTGCAGTCAGAGACTTTCTGCTATCCCCCAAGAAGCTGCATCTGGAGCATTCTCCGTGTTTGTGGTTTTGGGCAATCACCCTCTCCCCCAACCGAGCAAAAGGCTGCAAAGATTTTCTTTTATGTCTATATCAGAGTGCTTCTGCCTTCTGAAACTTGATTTTCTCTTGACCAAAACGTGACGCTCACTTAATATTACATGTGAGAGATGGCTGCCATAAATTGTTTCTTTTATATCATGAGCAAACTACAATATTCATCTTCTCTCCATCCACCCTTATTCTATATTTTTGTAAGTTTCCTATTTCAATTTGACAAAATAGAGAGTTAAGTTTGAAATCTCACAAAGTGAAATTAATTTTTGAACTGAATCTACTGGTTTTAGTTAAGCTGAAATAAGGGTTCAGTTCTGTTTGTTTCCCTCAAATATTATCCAAACTGGACAAACACCCCAAAAATATAATTATTCGCACTGCTGGTTGCACGTTTTTACTGATGTTCCCTTAGCTTTCTTCTTTACAAGTTGGTTTCCTTGTTGTTATCCTCTGACTATTTTATTCCTGACCGCTAGGCATCAGCATTGCTCTCACTATATGTGCAATATTTCCTAGCTAAGAAATGCTGCTGCTCAACTTCAGCCTCAGCAAGGGAGCGATTCACAAGTGCAGCGTGAGGCTTCAGTGTGCTGTTCTGTAACAAGTGATCTCGAACACTGTTAGACCAAAGCTTTTTTTTTTTTTTTTTTTAAATCAAGATGAATAAGTAGTCGGTGTCTGTTTTATATGCATGTGTGTACTACATGCATATTTATATGGCCTGTGTAATGAACAGTAGTATTTAGTGCTTTAAAAGGGATAGTTTCCAAAAGCTCAAAAAACAAGCAAAAAACCAAAATCAAACAAACAAACCCCAACAAACTTGAGAGAATGTGAATTGGGAACTGTCATTACATTTTATAA
Organism: Crypturellus tataupa; assembly: GCA_034781795.1. Lineage (NCBI taxonomy): Eukaryota > Metazoa > Chordata > Aves > Tinamiformes > Tinamidae > Crypturellus > Crypturellus tataupa. The sequence continues at coordinate 5,195,521 of JAWLRI010000344.1, read as the reverse complement.
AATGCCAAACTCACAATCCTGCGATCAAAAAATAAGTTTCTCCTGAGGATTGTGAAAGATCCTCAGAGATTATGGAAGAATAGAGTAGGAGTTAAAACAGGAATGTCAAGGAAGATCTGAATTAAAGAATAATGTTGAAAATATGGGAAGAGTCAAAGAGAAGATAAAGGAATGATTAAAGGATAGAATAATACACCTTACAGTGAGAAACTTGAAGAGGCTTTTAATTATCAAAACCACCATGTATGATATAATTACAGCCTACAGATATTTATACAAGGAAAAGAAAGTTTTAAATTTCGTTTGCTGACAGGATTAGTCAATCCTCTATTATCTGATCTGATGGGAAACCAGAATCCTCCAGAGACCTGGGAAATGCAGTGAGCCCCGGAGGGAGGGCAGAGCCCGAGGCAGCTGCCTGGCTCAGACCGGGCTCCTGCAGAGCCCGTCTGAACCAGGACAAGCCCTGGCACAGGGAGCTCCAAGCCGCCTGCAAGAGAAGTGTCAGTGATTAGAAACTGGGACTAGACAAATTCAAGTTAAAATTAGATTTTTTTTTTAAAGTGGGTGTTATTAGCCATTGAAGTTACTTCCTTGAGCTAAATTCTCCATCAGTAGAAATACTTCTAGGAGAGGTAGATTTTTTTTTTTCTGAATGATAAGTGAGAGGAAGGCAGGAATTAACTCAGGGGAATCAGTGCCCTGTGTTAGCAGATGATCCAAATGATGACTTCTGACTTTGAAGACTGGCTCTTTCCTCATAGTTTTTCTGTGCAGGTGGTTTTCTATTGAGCTTTTGCTCATTTTGAAAAACAATAAAACCTTTTCAAGCAATAATTTGAAATGTATTTTTTTTTGTAATTCTTTTATAAAGGAAAAGGCTTTTCTGTCAAAAAGTTGTGTGGTTATTGTTTTACTGGATTTATCCACTGAGCACAGAGTAGACACTGTTACATTTTCAAGCAGGATGTATGTTCATCATTAAATTTATTCTAATATTAAATTTAAATTTGCTGTCTTATATAGAAGCTGTTTATGTTTTTGTACGTTATATTGTGTTACTTAAATATATTCAAGTATAAGCTTTTATATAATAGTATATTTTAAAACTTTTTAAGAATAAATTAAGAATTCAAAATATCTTTTATACATTCTGCCTATTCTATATCATTTTTAGTAATTTGGAAAATATTTTTTTTTTTGTTTAAAGTGATGCAATACTTTTAAGTGAAGAAGCACTTAAAATTTTTGGCTGTGTGATAGGCAGGATAATGCCGGCAACTTAAAGCTGACCAAGCAAAAGCATCATTCCTCATTAAATACACAGCCTTGAAATATATTTTGTTTGGAAAAAAACCCAATGGTTCCAATACACTGTGGATCATTTTGAAGTGTTCCGGATAACTATATTTATGAGAAAATCACGAAGTGTGGGACATCCAGCCCGAGTGCGCTGGTACAGTCTCTCATATGCACTGACATGGAAGCCCGTCCCTCCAAGCCAGTGGCCCCCAGCCCAATCCAGCGCGTCCTGCCTCTGGACGATGGTAGCAGTGTGGGTGCAGGCCTGGGCCGCAGGGCACGTCCTCCCTGTGGGCTAATGTTGTTATGTGGCTGCTGGCCTGGAGCTGCATGCAGCTGGCCTGAAGCCTGCGCACAGCAAACAATTGCATCCAGCTGGATGGCTCTGCCTTACGGTACTGAAAAAGGAGATACCGGAACAGATTTCCAAGAGCTGCAGGGGCAGCCCTGCAAACCCCAAAACTCTGAATTTGCTCTGCTGCATATAAAATTTGTTGAGTTGATGACTGTAATAATAAGACGTTGTTTCTGATACTACAGGAGACTAATCTTGGTGATGGAACCAAGACAGGATCACCTGTCTTATGCCCTACAAAAGACGTTCCTACGATTTAGCCTCAGAGCAGTTTATCAGTGGTCTGCAAACCTCCAAACAGATGCACACTTAATTGAATTAAATGGGTCAAATATTTCATTTCTGCATTAGGGAACAAATAGTAGGTGAGTGTGTGTGTTTATGTGTTCACAAGAAAGTGTATTTTGTAGCAGACATAAACCTTGAGCTATTCTCTTTCTCAGCATGCACATTAAAGTTGCCTGGTCCAGCTACTGCTGAACCAGCCAGAAGAGTCAAAACAGAAAATTATTTGAATATTGTATTTTGAAATTTAAGTAATCTGAATGTCCAAAATTCTTGCAGACATCATTATGTCTGCGTGTCATATGGTCTTTCCTAGGGTTAGTTCTGTATCCCAGTCCGTTACAAGGAGTGTCTTGGATTGCAGCTCTGAAAGTTGCTCTCTATTCTTCATTCAAAAGCAAGAATATGGAGCCCTTCATAGGTCATCTTAGCCTTTCAGAACTTTTGAAGAAAGAAGGTACTTTCCACCTCTCCTCTAGATTTGCTCTTGGTTTTGAGAGAAACCTGATTGACTGGAATGGAGGGAAGATTTTCTCACCTCATTTCTGAGCTCATTTCTCAGTTTCCGATGGTAGCATCTTAAAGAGTCACAGATTTACCTTAGGAATATTTTTCTTTTTCCCTGTAGCTTCTAATACCTCCAGACTCTTCTTTTTTTTTTTTTTTCCTTCTCTTGATGGGAGAGGGATCACCATGGCTTCAACTTGTAGTAATTTTTGTTCTAAAGGCCCATACATACTACAAGAAAGATAAAGTCATTTGAGAGGAATAACACCAGGAAACTTATCAGATTGGGTTGTCATGTTGTTGCAGTGTAATACAGTTTTGTTTTGTTAAACAGCAGCAGATGTATCATGAAATTAGGCTCCATATATCATTTGTCAGGCCATTTCTAATGTTATTCCATATCTCTCTAATTTTTATAGAGAGATTTTCTTCCTATCCCTTGGTCCAATTTGATTTAGAACAAAAATGTGTCTGGATTTTGCAGGACAGAGCCTTAAAAAAATTTAATTTTTTTGGCTTCTGGACATTTAAAAAAAAAATTGAATCAGGCTCCTTATGAGTACATTGGTCCTTCCTCTGCAGATCTCCTTAAATTGGCTCATATGACTGTGTAATTTCCGGTCATTGCTGTTTGGTTGGAAAAGGGCAGGTCAAATGGAAAAACAATATGGATAGAATTATTATTGTGACACAATAATGAATTTTTAATTACAGTAAAGTGGATAGTTTTGGCAAATGCACACAGTGAAATATAATTATATATGCAAACTTTTTAGCATCTGCCCCTTTCTTTCACGCTTTACTCCTTTTTCCCCTGCCCGACTTGGTCCTCCGCTTGATGGCGTCATTAAGGTGGGTATGGTGAGTTGCTGGCATCCTGGCTGGTCCTGGGGACGAGTAGAATGGAGGTGGTTTCTTTGTGCTCACTTCAGAATACGCTTGAGTCGTTTTTGTATGTTTGTTAACATGCTGTACAAGTTGCTCTTTCCTCTCTGATTCACAAATTCATGTTGCACCTGGGTTTATTGTACATGACATATTTTCTTTGTTGCCTCTAAAGTGGGTTTTGCTGAGCTCCCAAGGTTGCCTTCCTCTGTGGACCAGCAGCTGATGGTGTGTGAGCTGCGGGGAGGCCTGGAGCCTCCAGGTCATCCCGCACTCCCAAGGGATGACATGGGCTGTCATCCCATGTCTATGGGCCGCTGGGCAGCGTTTTATTCTCCAGACCAACACAAGCAGTTCGCTCTATGCAGAGTAACTACTTGCCTGTTAATTACAGAAACAAGGTTGCATTAAACCACACACCTGTACCAAGCCAAGCACCACCTCAAACAGCAGGTGTCCCGTCATTAGGTAATTGCTGCTAAACAAGTAAAACAAAGCCCCAGGCAGGCCCAGATGAGCTCAGATGAAGCTTGGCTGGTCTGAATGTCTGTGTCAGCAAATGCCTGTGGCTGGTCCAGGAAATGGCAGGACTGTATGTACCGTTGGCAGGGCCGCCTGCGCGGGCTGGTCCCCCACGCGGAGCCCAGCTCACCGGCTGCAGGCGCAGCCCAAGGCACCCGCGGCCTCTGCTACTTTGGGGCAGCTGCGTTCCTCTGCGTCCAGCACCTGCGCTCCACAAACGCCTTTCATGCCTTCGAGGGGAAAAAGTATGAACTGTGACTTGTAGGACCTGTGTGAATAGCCGTGATACTATTTCTGTGTGTATTTTGTCACTGCTAGATTAGGTTAAGTCTTCGGTGTTATTACTTTATGTGTTACTGGAAGACAGATAATACCAATTAAAAAGAATAATTCACTTTTACATTGGTTAAAAAATACATTTTCTTTTGATATTTAAAGAGTAGAGTAGAAAGTATATTAACAATCTAAATCTTTCATTTTTCAACATGAGATTTGCATATTGCATATTTACATATTTATTTTTCATAAAAAGAATATTTTCTTTTTATGGTCAGAAAAAAAAAGAAAATTTCTTGTTCACTGCTGCCTGTGGAGATATTACACATTCTTGCTTGTAAGAGAAAACATAACCAAATATTAAAGAAGAATATTTTTTCTTGCAGCCATGGGGGGAATTTTTTAATCACTAAGTGCAAATGCAGCCTGTTTTAATGTTCATGAAATAATTCTTTTGCAGAATTGTGACTGCACTTGTTTGCTTTATTATGTCACCATATCTAGTGTTGTTCTGGATTTACACTGGGACAGCTGCAAGTAGATCTAGCTTTCTGAGTTCAATAGTTATTCCTGATTTATATTGCTCTGATTGAATGGAGAGTAGGCTCTCAAAAATGTAGTTATAACTAAAACACTTAATATAAAATTTCTCACTTTGTCACAAAAGTGTATATTACTTTTCTATTTATGAGGCTTTACATTCCTTTACTATGGAAACCGAACAATATGTTAAAAAAGTAGGTTTCGAGCTAGTTTTTCGTAGTTTCTGAAGTACAGACTCCCTCCATTTCTGAGACATGAAATTGCTTTGAGAAATTTTGGATATTACCATTACTGAGGTTTGCTTCCAAGTTTTGAGGTGGATTTTTCCTTTTTTTTCCCCCTAGTTTCTTAAGGACAGGAATAACAGTTATCTCAGAGAACTCAAACTCTTATTTCTTGGTTATTAAAAAATTAGTAAGTATTTTAAAGATACTTGCTCATCCCAAGGTGGATTTAAGCCATTGCAAGTCCTGGTATTGAGAACTGCTGTGAGAATTGCTAATGAGAAGTCTGACAGTCATCTAACTAAAGAACATAATATCTGAATACAGCAAACAGCAAAAGATTTGACAGTCCATATTAAAGAGATTTCCCTCAGTGTGGAAAGTGGCAATAAAATACTGTATTTCTGCTCTGGAGTTTGGTCTCTGAAGAGGGACTGTGAGCTGGAACATACATGAACAGCTTTTTCCTTAGTTGTTCCCTGGGAGGAAAAAAAAAAAACAGAGAAAATTTTCTAATCATTTCATCAATTGTTATCATTTCTAATAGAACTGTAACACCCATTTCCAGAGTCAATGTCCCATAGTGACAGAAGTGGCTCAAGATAAGTTTTCTTCATGCTCCAGAGAAAGGTAGAATTTCTCCTTGAAGAAATTTAGTGTGGTACCATCATTAAAAGAAAGATTAAGATAGGAAAGATGAGAAGAAGAAATGAAGACAAATGAGTCAAGTTTTGCAGACTAAGTCTCAGTTGTGAGGTAGTTATTCTCAATATCATCACCCTTCTCTTCATGTAACCGCCATGAATATGAGAGGTGGAGTTTTAGAAAAGCCTGTGGTCTTGGTGCCAAAGTGGTTCAAGGAATCTGTTTGCTTAACTGTTGGGAATGTTCTGCCAAGTGCAGCCCGTGGTGGCATACTGAAAACCTGTACAAAGAATAATGTGAATTAAGTATCTAAAAATTACTTGAGAGAAGTCTGGTGAGCTTATTACTACTCCTTTCAGCTCTGCCAGTGAGTTACCTGCTATTTTAAGGAGCCCAGTCCGTGATGCTCTCAGTTAAGCTGATGCTGTCAGTTCTGTTTCTGTGGTTTATCAAAGCGTGGACTTTTAAAATTGTGTCCTTAAAGTTTTACAACACACCTAAAGCTTTTACAGGTATCAGAACTACTTCATGGTCCTCAGTGAACACACGGAAGGGACATTCTCTTTCCTTCTGTGTCTCCCCTTTTCCCTCAACATTTGACATTGCAGTTTGGTATTGTGAGGGATTGGGTTCTGTGAGCCCTCCGGGGCTAGGGTAGCCCTCCAGTCTGGACTACCCTGAGAGCTGTGGGTTGGGTTCTGTCCTAAACAGCAGGACATACAAGTTTGAAGTTTCCTAGGTTGAGAAAATCTTCATTTCCCTGAGAGTGCTTGCACATAAAGTAACCTCTGAGTAGCTTTGTGCAGTCAGGATGTAGGTGTTTGTTTGTAAGTCCAGAAGCAAAAATATAGCACTCAGGAGAAATTTAGGCACAGGGCTACACCTTTCTACTCAGACCTAAGGCACTCACTGAAAATTGGAAGTAAAGGTAACATCTTAATAATTAATCATAAGAGATTTTCTAAGTAATAAGACTTTCAGTACTGAAGAGATAATTGAGCCAGCTAGGAAGTATTGTAGAATTATAGAGTCAAAACTTATGGCTAAGATTTCTTATTTTGATTAAAGACTGCTTAAAGAGCCCAGAGGATGAAAAAGGACCAGTATCTTCTATATATATAGAACTTCTCAGTAGTCATGAGAACCTCAGAATACAGTACTGCTATTCACATGCTAATACTGTTCCTGATTTAATTTGTTGAAATAAGTATGCATTCCTTAAAACAAAATAGTGTGGAAGCCTACAGGTGTCAGGTGAGTTCCTATAGTTTTCAGAGGCAAGCAGACCAATTCCTTGTCACTCGTGGGATTTATTTGAATAAAGTCTATGTAACTTTTATTATGGCATTCTATCAAAAAAGTCATGGAACGCATCCTATCCGACTTTAGAGTGCCATTTCAATCATCACTGTTTTAGAATCTACTAAACTTTGAGAGACTTCTTTTTTTGGCTCCTCACAAAATGATGCATGGCCAGAGGACAAGGCCTCAGGTAGGATGTCTATTTTTTGAGACGGGGGTTATGTCTTTTTAGAACTAGTTGCAGAGGAAGAGATGATTTCTTCCTGCCCGATCCATGACAGAGCATTCGGAGGGTAATCTCACTTGCTTATTTGCAATGCAGTGTTGGTTGGTTGTCTCCCCCGCCTATCGCAGGGTGGGCAGAGCCCTGAGAGCATCCTCTGCCTGTGCCTCAGCCTCTGCTCACTTTCTTTTTCTCCACTTCAGAAAAGTAACTGAGGTGATACCTCTCCCGACCCTGGTTATGGATCTGCTTTCTGTGGCAGTTTTATAAAACTTTCTACCAATCAGAGAAAAAGATCTCTTTCTATTTCATTTGTGGGTTCACTGTGTTGATGTTCAGCAAGCACTGACCATTCAGTGGATCACACAAGCCTTTGCAGAGAGATCTTCTTTGCAGAACTTCCCTGCTTCTTGCTGCTCGGTCAGTTCTTGGGACTGCATGCAGACGACATCCCGCATCTGTACCAGAAATTGCTTTTCACTTTCTTAAAAGACATACGGAACTTAAATACAAAATGAGTTTCATGTAATTTTCAGACTGAGAACTCAAACACCAATCAGGAAGTTTCATGTCTTAAAATATCCTAGAAGAACATTAGCCGGTCTTTCTTGAATGTTTCTGCAAAAATACTCATAAAAAGCCTGGATAATAACAAGTAGGTTTTACTAAACTCTGATATAGCTGTATTGTGAGCAATTTGATTTGGATGCAAAGTTGGATTAGTCTAGTATTGCCAAAATAAGGTTCCTTTATTCTGATGATTGTTATTTATTTATTTATTCCTGCAGAGCTGATGTTGTACATATGGCGAGATACTGAAAAGTCTAAGAAATAACACTAATCAAGTGGTATTTGAGCATATTTTAGATTACCTTGGAAGCATGCTAAAATTGCCAATAAATTGTTAACCAAAACTGAATACAGAATTTCTGAAATGAAAATTTTGACGTCAGAAGTCACATGATTCTTTGGAATTAAACTTTTTTTTGTGTGTGTGTTCGAATCTTCTCATCCTATCCTCATGCTCAAGCTTCAGTATTACACAGAAAAAAATTAGGACATTGTGCCTAATTGGATAACTCATATCAGAATTTATTTTATTACACGTGAATTATAAAAATCAGAGAAATGAATCATTTCCTGAATTAATTAATGTATCACTTGCTAGTTTGTCATTCAACCCTTGTTAATTTGATCTACTGACAAAGTTAATTAACAAGATATATGTGCTTCTAAAACTAATGAATATTTTAAGCACTTTGTTCCTTTAACATCTTCCTCAATTGATTTAATAGACAACTGCAGTATCATGTCATTCTCTCCTGGACAGAGAAGCCTTCAGTGACCTGGAACAGAGCAGTAATGAGACACAGCAGGCAGATCTAATAGAAGGCAACCATTCTTGGAAGTGACAGCTGTGTTGGAAAGCTGAACGGTAGCAGCAGAACTTTTGCATTAGAGCAGATTTTCCTCATAATTGATACATGGCTGAAGCCAGAGAGTAATAATCAGTTACTGTCTTAAATACAACTACAAAACTATGGAAATAATAAATGTATTATCTTCCTGCTTACCTACTTAAAATATTCTTACTGTAGGATTGGCTTTGTTACATGTTGAGGCATGTTCTCATACCAGAAAATATTTATTGAGACATCTGTTTTTTTGGCTCTGTATAGCTTGAAGAAGGAGTACTGCAAAAACTCACAGAGAGCTGGAAAAAAGAGACATCTAGGTGCTGGCAGTTGTCTCCTTTGTGTTATAACCAAGTTCTTCTCTTTTGTCCATCCTGATGGCATCTGATTGCTTCATAAAAAATTTCTTTTACGAGTCAAATTTTACCATCTGCTTTGGGATGTTTTAGTTGGTGATGTAGGTTGTGAGTTTACTCTGTTCATTCACATATGATTGTTTTCGTAAGAATTTAAACTCCTCTTTTAAGCACAGAAAAGGTGAATAGCAAAACTACTATCAGGTTCTGTACTGCAGCCATGTACAAACAATGCTACTATTAAAGCAAAGAGACTTTATTTTATCTGTAACTTTATTTGACTTCACCTGTGGTCATTTAAAACAACATTCTATTATTATTATTTTCCTTCTTTGCTTATTCTTCTCCCTCAAAATTAGAAAGGGTCGTGCGACCCTTCTTCCCTCACTCTTACAGGTGTGACTTATTGCTTCGTGAGCCGGTTTTTAAAAGATGGAATCTTTTATCTTATGTTATCTTTATGTTATCTGAGCCTGAGGGTCACACTGTAGATGTTCTTCAAAATATTTTATGTACCTAGAATACCTGTGCAGTTAATTCTACACCATATGCTTTACATCTCACTGGTGTGTTTACATTTTCAGTCCAACTGTCTTCATGACACCAGTTGTACAGCTTTTTATATGCTGGACTTATCGCCATAAGATTTTGTACATTCATGTGCATGTACAGTGCAGTTGAGGTGTAAGAAGGGAACTGTACAATCCAAAACAAGAATAGTACAGGTTGTTCATTATCGAGATTATAATAACCCACTAGTATAATTGTTATACACTGAAACACAGAGAAACTCACCACTCCCTTGTAAAGCAAGAAGGTGAATGGTACAAAAAGGAAACATATCCTCATGACTTAATGAAATGAAAAAATGAGTGGGACCTGAAGTCACTGTGTTATCTATGCCATATGATCAAGCCAAGGAAATGCCTGGCAAATCAGAGTAATGTGACCCTTTTTGCTGTGTGTCGCCATATGAATTTAGAAGTTACAGTCAAAGTTGTAGCTGCTTACCTTGCTCTAAATCAAGAAATCAGGAAAACAGCTCACAAAACCAACACCCAGCCCAACTTTGACTTCCATGTTTTGCCATCCGCTCTGTGCCAAACATGCTCTTTGTGCACACTCTTTGCCAAACTTTTCACATACTGTAGTAAAACATCAACCTACAAAGAAATGTCCTGGACTGTCTCCCAACAATCTTCTCTCCCAGTTAGAAATTATGTCAGGAGTCCAGCAAAAGATGGAATGTAATAAATCTGTTCTCCCTATTGTTAATCTTTTATAAAAAGGTGAATACTTCTTGCTGCTTCTGTTTTCTTTCCCGTTCAGATTGTTTCCTGACTTTGCAATTGTTTCCTCATGAGGGGATTCTTTAAAACAAAGTGATGTTGCCGTTTAGTTTTCCGTGTTTTCTTATCGTGCTGACAGGCAGGTTAACAAGGAGCAAAGTATTGAACAGTGTTATGCAAAGCATACTCGCCTGCAGGCCAAACTCAAGAATTGTGGACATGTCTCATCAACCAAAGAACGCCTCACAAGATTTCATAACACAGTAAGCACAAAGGAATTGCATGTTTTTAAGGTATCTGAAATTTGAAAAAAAAGGGGGAAAAAAAAGACTATCATGAAAATAAATTGCCTACTGGCGGAAGAGGGTTCTAGGTTTGACCTGCATCCTACAAAGCAGATATTGGTATTTACTGTCTCCTGAGAGGCCTGCAGCACTTTGCATGCATGTAGGGATAGAGATAGCTAATGATGACCAATGTTGTAGAATAGGAGTTGAACTGTAGGAACAACAAAGCTTTGCTGCTGATGCAGATGAACTACAAAGTGGATCACTGGCTATTTTTGCTTTGAATCGCTGATTTCTGAAAACAGCGATTTTTATCCCACAAACATCCTATCCCACTAACATTGCACAGTATTTTTATAAGCTTGTAGAATGCTACAGATTGCTGTAATCTAGAATAATACCATTCTGTTGTGTTTTCATGGCATCATAGCTGCTTTTATTAAAACAAATAAAGAATTTATGGACAGATTTTTAGAGGTGTTGTCTGTGTAGAGTCCTTGATGGTTTTAGATAGAATGTTAGCTGCTTGATATGTCTGAGATTCTGGCCACTTTTTCCTGCATCAAAAGTTAATATTTCTCTGTGTGTGGAAGTAAAAGAAAGAAAGAAGCACAAATGATATCTTGGGTTCTACCAGTAAAAAGAAGTCATCTCTTAATATGATTTTACAAACACACACACACACATGCGCGCGCGCACACACACACGCACTATATTTACAAAGATCAGAGTAAAAGCTGACAACATATTCCTTCTTTTAATAAGCACAGAAGAATGGAGAATAATCACTTTAAATAGAGATGAAAATTGTAAACAAAATTATCATTCATTAAATTATTAATGCATGTGCAGAGATCTAGAAAACAACTTGGTGCCAGGCTAACAATAAATGATTTTAACTTCTAATGCCAAGCAGTATAATTTTATTGCTTCCTTGTTCTCTCTAAGCTTAGATTTCATAGGTTTCTGCAAATCTTCACTTCTAAAGTGGAAGTAATTTGCTTCACTTTCAATGGATCAGACTTTCCAACCAAAGCAAACATTTCAGCCATAAGTGCCAGTCGGCTCTGTAATGTAAATGTTTTACATGTGTACCTTGATTGTTCGTATCATATTTTGATCCCTCATCAACAAAAATAGCTGCAGGATTGAAAATACTAACAGTACTTTGAGATAATTTCCTAGGTCCTGCTGGGTGGGCTATGAACTGATTATTTTATTTTTACATTTTGTATTCTATTGTTAATGATGTGAGTTATTCAAAGTCTCTGGCTCCTGTTTGGCAGATATTTGCAGACTTTACTGAGCTTTACAACAGCTCAGTAATGTTAGCATTTTTGTTCCTCTTAAAGAGGAGGTTGCCCTGCACGTCTACCCCAGAAAGTAGTGTTCCAAAATTCGAAATAGGAGGATATGCCACACAGTAGCCAGAGGTGTGACTGCAGTTTCCATCGGTACAATTTGCACTTGCCGCTAGGCTGGTGAAAATTATTTTGCAATTATATCCTGTTTACTATTTTATATAGTTGGATATGTAATTTAAATATATTGTAGTTTTTGTTCTTCATTGATTCACCCCCTTCTCAGAATGTGTCTTTAAATTTGGACTCTTTATGTTTGGTCTTACTTCGAAGCTGTACTGTATGAATCTATATCTGTTTCAGGGAATCTCTGGACTATCACACCAGAGCAAATTATCATCATAATCTGTGGCGAATCCGGCTTGCTCACGCCAGCAACATTTGAAGATTAGAGTTTGATTAGCTGTTTGCTGAAGTCACTGTGAACAACAAAGCACAGAAGCTGTAAACTGTGAGACCTGTGAGAGGAATACTGGTTTGTATCTCGGAATATGTGTTTGTAATTGGAAACAGAAATGTTTTTTTTTTTTTTCAGAAAAAAAATGAATTGCTACTTGTATGCTTTTATGGGAGAATCAACAGGAAACAGAAGGAGTTTGGAGAAGAGCTTGGTAATACTAATACTGGCAGTTACACTAATAGTAAGAATAAAATAAAATAAAATAAAATAGTAAAATAAAAGTCATAACAAATGAAATGCATGTAAATGTTGCCATTTCTGAGGAAACATTTCTAGAGCTAGAAAGTTCTACCTAGCCAACCTTGGTCATGTGGGTCCACTTGTGGTGGAGTCATGGTGGAGGAGACCTTACAAGACATTGTTTAAAATCCTCTGAAATTCAGCCTAGGAACAAAGGCATGAGACGAATGTAACAACCTATGCTCATACACCAGACAGGACAATCGTGAATGACCAACTGGGATTTGTTAAGACCTTAAAATAAATAGATGCCAGATTCAGCGGACAGTTTTCATTTCAGATGTACCACGTACAGTCTTCTTTCTTCCTAGGGTGATGGAGGCATCAATTTCTTTTGTTTTAGGAGAAAAGCTGTTTTGTCTTTTCTGTTTGTTTGTTTGTTGTGTTGCACTGTAGCTGTATTAAGCACTAGAAACTTCAAATTGAAAGATATAATATCTAACAAAAAGATTTACTCACCCCTCTGCAGAGATACTACTTTTCTGTTCTTCCTCCTTCTCATAATGAGGGAATAGGATCCAGCTCTGGTCTGTATTAATACAGTCTTTAGCAATTATCAGGAGTGGAGGAAAAGCAGATATAATAAACTGAATAAGAGAATTTTCCAAATGATTAGGATAATGACAGGAATTCTTGTTCTCCTCAGCTATGTCAATCCTGTGACTGAGACTTTTGTTTGTCTCTTGTGTAAGTGAAGAAGAATCTATGAAAGAAAGATCTGTGAAATACCTCCTAGTTCTTGCAGGCTGCTTTCCCATGGGCTGTTCCGTAGAATTAATCACTGTGAAAACAACTGACATATAATTATAGGAGAGGTCAGACGTGATTTTAAAAAAAAAGACATTAACAATTCCTGGATGTCATGTAATTGCCATGTATCTCAAGAGCTGAGCTCTATAATTGGCTTGAAGAATGACAGAACAAGCCACTGAACAACTGGCTTCTGATGGCCATCGAATCCTGCTCCTGCGATACCTCCCAGCAACCTGACAGTGCCCAAATCCCCTTCTGGTTAATCCTGGAAACAAACTGGAGTTGAGTGTTAGGGTTTATTTGCGGACAAAGCCTTACCTTGCTTTTCTCCTTGTTTGCTATTGTGTTTACTAACTTTATGTAGGAGTTGTTCTGTAGGTTAGTGAAAACGTCTTTCCACTATTTGGTGATTTCTTGTACCGCATGGGCCTGTGGTTTGCAGGATAAGGTTGTGCTTGGGAGCTCAGCTTTGAGTAAGGATTTGAGCTCCGGGTAGGAGAGCTTTCCGATCTGCCAAGGTGGATGTGAGCCTAGTGCCAACCGTAGAGCAGGGGCTGTTCCTCCCTGCCCTGTCATGGGAGCAAGAGCAAGGTCACACGTACTAATTCCCAAAAGAAGCTGGACAGACTATTGCAAGATGTTTATCTTGCAATGCTTTACTTACTATGAGATATTGCATAGAATAAAAAGTTTATCAAACCAATAGACAAATGGTGCATCAACACAAGTCAACAGACTGTGAGCGCAGCGCAGTGCGCTAGTCATGGCCGGGCTGCCTGCCCCGCTCTTCTCTTACAGAATCGCAACCTGTTCACACACATCTGTGCCTGTGTGCACACACATCTGTCCTAAATGTGCCGAAATATCCCAAGCGAGGACACTAACTGCTGGCACAATGGCTTTCACTTGGTGCAAGGAGACCTAGGTAACTCTCATTCCTCATTTGCAGCACATGTAAAAGGAAATTTGGAGAAAGAAAGCAATAGCAAAGGGTGGATCTGGAACATTCTAGTTAATATCACATAATCCACTTTTCTTCGGGGATAAGATGCTGAATTTTGACGCCCCAAAACTGGAACAGAGACACACAAAATTATAAACTGTAACATGTTTTGAACTCCTTTGTTTTCCTCCCCATGTTTTTAAGTCTGTGCAAAGAAGAGGGCATTCCTATTTTCCTAGATTTTTCTGAAAGTTGGGTAAATGCAAGTATCTCAGATTTCATTTTTAAAAGCATTTGTGATAGATGGCTGGATACAAATAAATACTGAATAATATATATGCATATATTTTTTTCCAGGCATGAATTCAGTCATGAAGCCAATACCATGATTTAGAAGCATGTGCTAACACTCTGTTTGCAAGTTGTTTGCACAAGGGCACCGTTTTTAAGTTGCCTTCTTAAAAAAGCCTGTATTGGCCTTCAGTGTCATACCTTGAGTCTCCAGGGCTTACGTGCACATACATAAAAATCTTTTCTGGGCTAGGAAGATACGTGCAACTTCCAGGTTTTTAAGACACTGAGAGAGTTAAATAAGCTGCTACCTGGGAAACAAGAATCGTTTGATACAAAGGCCCTTTATGAAAGGCAGGATATACTGGAAAAGAGAGAAATTCAATTTTTGTCACTGTGAAACAAGCTGTTACCTCTTAAGGAAGGTGAGTGAAATTCTTTGTAGCATGTTACCATTAATAGCTTCTTTATCATTGCATCTTATGTAATGAAATGAGCACTACTGCAGCTGGGAATACAGATTCTTGGCCGCCATATGCTCCCAGTTGTAGAATATTGAGATATAGTCTCAGGGGTTTTATTCAAATCCACCATGAGAGCCAGGCCAAAAGAAAAGTCGCATTTGAGATACTCTGCTGTGCTCCCAAAGATAACAGAACCACTGAAGAGTGGACTGAGTAAAGACAAATTACTTTTTTCCCACTGTGCCCTTTAGAGAGATACTTGAAATAGACTTCAAGAGTCTAATTTTCTTACATTGTGCCTCAAGATGTAGATGATGTCACTTGAGACTTGTGTAATTTTCAAAGTTAATCTTACTATGAAGGAAGACCTAACAGGATCATGCCTAGAATAAAGATTAGAATATACTGATTGATAGCTACTGGATTTCCTATGTATTTGTAATGTCCACACCTGTTTATAGAGAAGAGGACCCTAGAGAAAGCAGCATTAACGTATCCAACCAGCTTAACATCTTTATGTTGTGATGTACATGTCTTGTGCAAGTAAGCATTTTGGGAGGACATGAATTGCCTCTGTTGTTAGTATTGTTATTAAAATGGCTTCCCTGCCTGCTTCTGTTGCAATACATCTTCCCCAAGATTTGCTGGAACTTCAACCATGATGAATTGCGGTCTTGAAGACTGCACCGCTCACTTGTCCTCCCAGCAGCTGGGGCCCAGCACTGTCCCAGCCAGAGGGGCATCCGCCGTGACTGTGCTCCCCATGCTGTGATGTGTGGGAGGATGGAAACCTGCCCGTGCATCTCCCATCTCCTGCACCTAAGCATCTCCTTCTGCATGCTAACCCTACTGAAAAGCACGATGACAGCAAGAGTTTCCGTAACAGGTATGGTCTTCGGGGGTAGCATGCCCCTGTTACCCACAACATGCCCTCAGATTGTCCTGTTTGACTGTGCTGGTAATGCAGACCTTCCAGTTAATTGTTTTCCATGACAGAGGATGAACGTTAACAGAACATAACCTTTAAAAAGATACCATAAAACATACTGTGACAGAGCCTTGTGCATTATATATATTTCTTTTTACTGTGCTGTACATATTGTACTGTCCTGGTAGTGTGAGGGGAAAACCCGGCCAGGGATAGCTGAACAGCCTGAGTGACCCAGAGCCAGGACCAGCATCCCAGTTCTGGCGGTCTGGGTGGACAGAGGCAGTTATACAGCTCAGTTATCAGAACCCCACGCTCTCCCATCAGCTCTCCCATCAGGTGTTATCAGTATATTCCTGCCCTACCACGTATTCCTACCCTGTAAAATGCTCATAATAGCCTAAGGGAGAGCACTGAAGCAGCTTTTGCACGCTGAGCAAATGGAAAGTGAGGAGTAAAACACATTTCCTCTGGGATCTCTAATCAGCAGAGAAGCGGTTGGATAGTACTGAAGCAGAGACTTTGGAAGAGTTGTTTTGAACTCTTTGCTGCTGGCATCACTTCGTGTAGATCTTTGTTTAACTTTGACATTTGTTTACTTAAGGTAAGTTGTTAGAAGTGACAGTGTGAATCTGAGACAGCAACAACAGTGAAAGAAGAGCTGCAAGGCAAATAGTTTAGGACAACTTTCATACTCTGATATGAACCAAACTCAGTTTTCTCCCATGTCATCTTTTTGATTTTTATTATTCAACAGGCTGCAGGCTATGTTCTGCTCTTAGCTGTACTCGCAGAAAACAAAACAAAACCAAACCCAACAAAAACAAAATCCTAAGTTTGCAGTACCTGGACTGGGGTCAGACAAGTTACTCTGTGTGTTGTGTGTTGTGATTAAACGATTCCTCTTGCGCTACAGTTTAAGTAACTGTTTACCTGGTTTGTTTCACAGGCAACACAACCCTTCAGAGACAGGATTTTGCTTTGATTTGAACAAAAGAAATGCCGTTTGTGGTATAACTGCGTGGACGTGCATGTGCTTGTGTGCATACAAACACACACAGCTGCATTCAAAATGCCCAAACGCCATTGTTAGGACTGCAGATAAAGCAATCCCAGACTTGTACATTTAGGATTATCCTTCAGTCCCTTGCTAGAGCTGTGATACAGCCGTTACGTCCCCGATTTTGATCCTAATGGCCACTACCGTAGCCTTTGCTAAACACACCAAACCCATCAGCTGTCGCAGGGAGCTGGGCTCATGCTGCCTGGGCCCTCAGCCAGAAGCCTGCAGAGACGGCGGCCCTGCTGCCGTCTTGGGCCGCACTCCGTGAAGGAAGAGCTCCCAAACTAAGGGGGCTCCTGTGCCCCCAGCTGGGCCCGGCAGTGCCGCGCTCGCGGGCTCTGCCTCGGGAGAGCCCTGCACTCCCGGCTTCGAAGGGCTCAGCAGCTTCCAGGCAGAAGGCAGGAGGGATTTTCCCCATGATATTTGTTGACAGAAAAGGAATAGTAACTCATAGGGATCCTGGCTTTCCTTCTGACTGGAAAAGACATTTAACTCTACTTCTAGTCAATATGCTGTTAAATATTACCCTGCGGTATGGGCACGAGCAAATACCAGCAAGCCTTATATTTGCTACCCAACTGAAATGGAATTTAGATCCTGGACTTCGTCAGCCCAGGCTGGTCTGGTGCCCCGCAACAAAAAAGGGGCAGCCACAGGCCCAGCCTGAGCCCTGGGCATCGGGCACCTCTGCTGAGCGTGGCTGGGGCCGAGGAGGGTGGCCGGGGCTGAGGAGCGTGGTCTGGACCGAGGAGCACGGTCTGGACCAAGGAGCACAGTCTGGACCGAGGAGCACAGCCACGGCTGGGTCCACACCAGCACAGCCGCGGCGAGGCGGCGACATGGCTGCAACGCGACGCCGGCTGCAGCTGCGGCAGGGCCTAGTGTTTGTTCAGACCTCTGAAAGTTTCAAAGCAAATATACTTTGGTAACTGGTGAAACCAATACTTTGCAGTGTTGTTATTACTTTCGTGGTCTGACAGCACCAAGAACTCAGATTTTAGCGGGAATTATTTGTTGCACACTACCACTGATGAAGTATTAGGAAGTCAGTTGGTGAGGCCTCCTAAGATGTCTAGGATATTCAGTGGGCAGTTTGCCTCTGAAACTCCTGCTTGCGCCGTATAGCAAATCTTACGTGGGCCAGTGGAGGATGAGCTTTTATTACACTTTCCTTTCCATGTAAATCCAGAATTCATTTCATCATTTAAAATTCAGAAGATTTTTTTTACCATTAAAAACATTTCTGAACGTAGCTTAAGTTATTCACAAGTTTCACTGTGGAATTATAGTTGTAGGATGGCAAATTCCTAATATTCTTCTCATAGATTAAGCAGTGCCAGATTATAGTCATTTTTTCTTACTTGCCAAATGCAGAGCAAAATGAAAGAAGAAGAATAGAAGAAAAGTGTATAAGAACTAAATTTAGGAGTGTCCCACCTCCAGGTACGCCAGAGTCCTCGATCACTTTACAGCCAGACTGCTGCTGTACACAGCTTCATAGTACTGCATTGTGTGTGCATTTTATTTTGTTATTTATTTTGGAAAAGGGACCTTAAGGTCAAATGATATATGCTACCTGATGAACTGCATCAGACCTGATCCCAAAAGAGGGTTTTTTTTAAGGATTTGGGGGAGACCTAAGGTATGAGGTCACACTATGGTGGCATTGCTTCATTTAGAATGAAGCAGAACAGCTAGGAGTCGTTCATTAGTGAATCCAATCTGTTGGACCTACTGGTTCAGAAAGATGATAATCACATAGAGTACAGCAGCTGTAGTAGCATATAAATATATCTAAGTAAGTTTACACTTAGTCTGTACACCTGATACCAGACATTTGAAATGTGGGTTTTTTTTGGTGAAATGGAACTTAGTAGATGTTGTGGAGGCAGTAAGTTTGGGGGTAGCAAAGTTTGAGTGTTGGCTAGTCTTAAAAACCTGGAGGTAAGACGCTCATTACACAGCAAACTGCAGGAAGACTCAAATGGTCTTTCAAACCAATTGCATTTAACTGGCTGAGAAAAAAAGAAAACCCACAGAATATCTAGGAAGTAACAATTCCTATGCGAGCCTGATGTCTGTTGTCCTCCATTTGGGAAAACCATCTGAATGAACATTGGTCTTCAGAGCCATATGAAAACCTGCTATCATCAGAGCTACCACGCAGATGGGTTTGTTTGCTGCTATTATTGTGAATGATAAACCACTGCTACTGCTATGGACACAGCATAAGAACAAAGCCAAGAGAAAAGAAATTAAATTGACCCATTCAATATTTCTAGTCAATATACTGTTAAATATTTAACAGCTTGATTTGGTGTCATAAAAGGAGACAACATTCCGACAACAAACAGGCTCATAATGATAGCTTTGAGATGGTCTCCAGTATCCTGCAGTTAAAATTGTTAAAAATGTAAATGGGCTATTGCTAAAATTTAAATGTGTTCATATTATGAAAGAAAGTAATTGAAACCAGGCTGAAAATGGTTATTACCTCTATTTCATTGCATTATTAAATCCTATAAATAGTGATATTGTCAGTTACTTCAGTGCTTGTGCTACTGTACCTAAGTTGCAAATCTTCTCCTAACTGCCTAACAAGGCAGAGTAAACACACTTTCCTTTCACTTAGGGCCAAGTGGAAACCAGCACCAAACCTTGTAGTGGAAAACTCTTACAATTCAGAGAGTTCTTTATTAATAAAGACAATGAGCTACATTCAGGTATGTTGTACAGTTGCAACAGAAAATACTGGGGCATGCACACTTACTCCATGCAGAAGTTTAGATCAATGAGCTCAAGACTTGTTAGTCAGTCTCCTTTAATTCAGTGACTGTCTCAGTCTGCTGATGTAAATATTGTTATGTAAATAACAGGTTGACACAAAGCCAGAGATTTCTTAATGAATTAAAACATTTATTGGTTACTTCAGCATATAGCAATCACTAAAGAGGGGCAAAGTGCTGAGACTTTCCAGCATCCACTTGGTTTTGGGGCAGCGAGGCAGCCTGTAAAATTAATTTATGTTCATAAACTTTTGCAAAAAAGCATATTTATTCCTCCCTTTTTCCCTCCCCAAATGTGATTCATATTCCTTAAAATTAATTTGTTTTCTTGTCAAAAAAACTCTTGTTTTTAAAGCACTGGCAATAAAAAATCTTCATCAGGCAGATTATCTTTGGAAAATTCACTGAACTGTTTTCTCAGGAATATATTCAGAATATGAAAGAAAACAGCTCTGTGTTTGTATTAGGTGTGTGAAGTGATTCTCTAGACCTAAATAAAAAACTGACACTTCTTTAAGGATATATCAACATATATCATCATAACCCTGATTTCCAAACTTTGTCCACACAGGTATTGCTTACACGCCTGAAAACCATTTTAAAAACTGAAGTTGTGAAACTTGATTCAGAGCCCTATTGCACATCACAAGCCTGTGGACCTAGTATTTTATGTCGTCTGGGCACAACATTATGTTATATTCCTGTTCCTCAGATTTGGAATGTTAATGTCCCACTCTCTCCTCAATCACATTAGAAGTTTTAGACAAAATGAGCCTCTCTCAAAAAGGAGCGCTACAGGCTGCCTCTAGGAGCGCTGTACCTTTTTATAAAAGGTATTTCAAAGACTTTGGAACCTTGGAGGTATCAACTAATGCTTGACTTGGGGATCAGATGAGTTCAGAAGCATTATCTTTCAAACTTTTTTTTGTGGGATAGAGATGTTTCACAGATAATCTGATGTCCCACAGAGATGAAGAAACCAGCAGATGAAGAAAGCTGTGCTGTTACTGCAAGATCAAGAAACTCTAATGAATAATCAGAGATAAGAAAGAGAGAGATGTTAGAGATAAAACTGTTAGAAAATCTAACATATTTTTTCAAATTCCCGAGTAAACTTATTTCTACGACTGTTCTCTCTTAAAAAAAAATCTCCTCAGAGGATGCAAATCTTCTCTTAATCAGGTACCCTTTGCAAGGTGTAATTATGATTAGGGATGAACCTCGCCCAGTGTGCTGACACAGATACAGAAGATGCATTTCTCTCATAAAATACTACTTAAAATATATGGGAAATGTTTTGTAGCTGCAGAAGATTGACTTTGCCCTAGTTATTTGGTTGTGTGTGATGATAATCTATCATAGCACCAGGACAATATTAATAGATCTGCTTAAGTAGAACAACATGATCACAGGAATGCTAAAGGCAGTGCCTTTCTTTTTATCTGCTCCACGTTTATTGGTCGTTATAGGTTGATAAAAATCATGGAACAAGCAAAACAAAGGCGTTCTGTTATGAAGTACAGCATCAAGTGAAAGAGGAGAATTTCTACAAAAATTTAGAAATTCTACGAAACTATAGTTGAAGCAAAAATGATCAGTTCCTGACAATATGAATGGAAAACGATTGGTAGCAGTCACAATACCTAAGTGTCTTTTGGAGACTCCTGTCCAGCCTTGAGATGCCTTCAGGGCAATTCAGGATCTGAATTAGACACTGAACTCTGAGTCACTTTGTAAATGAAGTTCATAACTGAAACTTTAGCATTTAGCTAGATTTTGTGAATCTTCTGCACCTTAGACACCTTCAAATGGAGTTCAAAATCAAGTATCCCAAGTCCAAGACAATGATTTATTGAAATCATATTTTCCAAAATTATGTTTTACTAGTGTTTAAATTGTATTCATTCCTAACTGAAGGAGAATTTGTACTGAGTACAGCTTGCAGCAAACACCATTTCCCATGTAGTTTGAGTACTCAGGTAGAAGGCTGGAGTCATGTACATAGTACTATACAAGAAAAAGAAGATAAGAAATACTTGAAGTCATCAGTTTATAGATTTAAAAGAAAGAAAGAAAATAGTATAAAAAATAAGAGTTTTAGTCATCCATAGGATATGTAATTAAACTCGTTTGATCATTAAGAATTTCTAAGTGTCCTTAAGCTGGGAAAGGTTGTGAGACGGTCCAGAGTACAGAAGCACTTACATTTTTCAGAACTTTAATCTAGAAATGTGAAAGTGTTATAAATGAATTCAAAATGATTGGAGTGTGTCAATTTTTGTGGAGGATAATATCCCAAGTGTCACTTATGAATCAAAATTAAAAAATATATTAAAAGGAGCACTTCAGTCTTAGAACAAAAGATTAAGAATGAGAGTCATGAAATTATGCTCTCTGAAAGGGGGAAATTGCACATGGCAGTGATCACTGATTCTGTATGAACAAGCAGAGCATGTTAATCACTTGATAGTATCAGGTTTTCTCATAAGTGCTGTCCCCCTTTCAAATCATGCTCTACAGAGTAGGATCTGCTCCACTTCTCCATAGGCGAACTTTGTGAGTGTATGCAGAGGCATGGCTATAAAAGTAACATTATTAAAGTAAAAGTTTAGAAAACCACTAAATGTTTAATAATGATTATTTTAGTTTTACTAATGCACACATGTTGTCATCTTTACCATAAACTTTGTATTAAGCCTACTTGCTGTGCTTGGCTTTCTTCATAGGCTAATCCCATCTCCTGTCTATTTCAAGTGGAGTTTATGGTGTTGCACTAGGCTGAACAGAGCTCCCAAACCCCATTGGTTTGCAAGAGGATGAACAAGCCCTGCATGAGACAGAAACTTTACGGATCAGCAGGGTATGGAAACCACCATAGCAGCCCTGTTTATTAATCATGACAAAAGGGAAATCATCTCCAAGATTTGAGGCTCTTTGGAAGTAAGATGAAGTAAAATTCCATAGGCAGTATAGCATGTTGCATATACAGTACTATGTATATACAAAATCTTCAGTCCTGAGCCACCAGGTTTTAAGATTGTCTGGAGCAAAACCTCAGCTGGTGTAAATTCAGGTAACTCCACTGATCTCTTTCCTCAGCAAAACTGTGTGGCTCACACCAATCGAGCACCTGAACATTTTTTTCTCTTTACGTATTTTCAACAGTTGGAAGCTGCCTCTGAATTCAGAGCTTTCATCTTAAGGGAGTAATGTCAGGAGCTGTCAAATCATTTCTGTCTAGTGAAATGTAAGCTCTCCAGCCCTGACAGGCACTAAAGAGGTAGCTTTAGATTGAAATTTTCTAAAACACTAAATATATTGACTGTTGACTGAGCCTTATATCAAGACAGAGTAGCTTCATTGTTTCAGTATTTCAGCAACGTCAAACCAGAGTAATAGAGCAGTTCTGCTTCCCCATGGCCTGACCAATTGATAAACTGATACATTCTGGGTCCATCTTCTTAAAAGTTTAATTGTTCAGGTGGAAATTTAATTGCCATTATAATATAATAAACTATAATAAACATATTTTCATTAGTCTAATCCTCAGTCTCTTTCTTTTCTTTGATGTCATTTTTTTCTTGTCATGGAAAGGTCATGACATTTCAAGGTGTTCACTTCCTGAAGCACAACTCCTTGGAGTAATGAGGTTCAGCCGATCTGTCAGTAAAAATCTGCCACGAGCGGACACAAATACAGCAAAGCAAAGCTGGGGAGTGTCTTCTTGTGGTCTCTCCCAGTCGTGTGATGGCCGCCCATGTTCTGAATGGTATTACAAGATTGCCTGCAAAGGACAAAAGAAACATGATGGTATGTCGCTGAGTGTAGTTATTATTTTAGCTTCTGTTTTCAAGTCTCCTGTTAGATTACATAGTGATTCAAAGTCAGACAAATTTTGGTTTGTTTTAACCTTAGAAAATGTCATGTCAAAAGTCTTTGTAAGGATGTTTTCAGTTCCTTAGTAAGTGTAAATAGATTTCAGACTGAATATGTTAGTTTGAACTTTTCTGACCAAAATTTTTAGACCTTTTTATGTGTGCTTGTTACTCAGAAAAACAACACAGAGGACCTTTATCTTAATGGTAGGTAGTTTTTAATGCTGGTATCTGTAGAATCTGTAACTGTAGCACATTAATTTAATAGTAGATTTGGACCTGATTCAAAAAGTCATGTATTTTTTGCCCTGACTTTCTTACTGCAGAAAAATTCGTAGTTTCTTTTTCTGATTTCTGTTTGTTGTTGCTGTTTGTTTGTTTGTTTAGCATGTTTTGCATTCACTTTTCATGTGGGAACACTGCATTCTGCTGCTCTGTAAAATTGTACGCAGTCCACAGAAAGCTTGAAACTCATCTTTAAATCTCCCCATTGTGCCAGTAGATTCAGGAGCAGTAGAGTCTTCTTTTGAGAGGCGTAACGTCCAGTCCATTTAACCCCCATACAGCCTCCTACCTAGAAATCTTTAAGAATTTCTTGTGACTTTTGGAAGAAGAGAAGCAATTTGACCTAAAATGTCGTATAACATTATTTATATCCAGATCATCTTGCTTTCTTTTTAGCTGCTTTCATGCTTTAGGCTGGTAACATTTCTTTTGATAAGTTTCTATCAGTTCACGCCCATCTAAAAAATAATTGTGTGGGTAATTTTAAGCATGCAATGCTTGAACGATTTGGTTATTTTGTCTTGGGGCTCCCAGTTTCATATTTCAGTCTTTCTGATATGCTTCTTTCTTTCACCAATAAAGTTATTTTCTTACATAGATTATGTGTGCGCTTGCAGCGCTCTTTGATAAGACAGCAGTATGAAATCAGAAGTCAAAGAATTTAGGTAGAAAAATCTTGTTGGTGTACACTGCTTTGACTTTTCCCCAAAGCATATGATATCATCGTGTTCTTCCTGACAGCTGAAATGTTTTTTGTCTTAAATTTCCAAGTTTACTGTAAAAAAGGTCTTTCTGCTGGCTGTCATTTTTGTATTCTGTAACCTATTTTGATGCCTTTTCTGCTTTTATTCTGCTTCATTCCCTAGCTTTGCCTGGTTTGCCTATTTTGGTTCCTCAGTGCCCAATCCACCATTACACTGGACTTTAAAATGCAGAATTTCTCTCACTTCAGTGAGTAAACTCAGAACTTTAAAATGCACAGAGTTCTTGAAAATGCGCTTTTAATGGCATGTGTCGTAACAGCATCTTTTACACTTCACTTTTTGACTTTTAGGATGACAGGACAGTGCTGTTCATAACCTCCTATGCAATCTTCAGCTTGGGCAAAGCCTCTGCTGGAAGCCTGGCAGCTTGATTAACCCATGATGAGCTTCTTCCAATGCTTCTGTTCATCCTGGGGTTGGTTTTCAGGAAACTAAGCAGCAGTTATTTTCTCCCATTTAGTTACATAGATGACTTAGGAAGCACAGCTTGTGCCCAACACCTGCTGGTGAAGCACAGTCAGGCAGGTCTCACTTTAGTGAGGTGGTTACCTGTCTGGGAAGTAAGCCTGGAGGCAGACTTGAGCTTGCTAAAGTGGACTCTCCATTGAGAGCTGGCTGAAGAAGCTGGAGGTTGGCCCATTGTAACACTCCCCCTTGTGTGATTGTGTGCTAACTCATGGGACATACGTGCACAGCAGCCAGAAGGTGTAAAAGGAAACTCCTGGACGGTGTGTTACTGGCATTGCTCCACTTCCGTGGTGATTCCGCTATGAAGTTCTCCATGCGCTAGTGAATTTGTGCATTCTCATAATATTTAAAGTGATGGAAGGGAAACAATGAAATAATTACAAAAGTATCCTACTGGCTTGAGAAAATATATTAAACTTGGCTAGGCTTCTGTTGTCCTTACTAAATTACAAGGAACGAGGTAGAATATATGAGACCTCTGTTGAACAGTTGCTTTCAATGTTGGTCTATGTCTCTGTTATTTACACATGCACATGAGCACATTATGTTCACATAAAAGAAATTAGTAGGCCATTTTTCTGCATATTTACACTGTTGTTCATAAAAAAAATCTCAAGAGGTCTGAAAAGAAATTTTCTTTCCAAATAATGTTTTTTTATCTGCCTTTTTATTATTTTTGTTTAATTTTGTTTTAACAAAGACTGAAGCCAAGAATACCTGCTTTTCCTGTTTTTCTTAGAATTTATATTAAAATATATTTAGTTTTGTACCAGCATAAGCAATTTTGCCACAGCTTAAGAACAGAAAGTTTTAATTGTTATACCAAATCAAGCCAACAGTGTCTGGTAGAATTATGTACCTCAACATTGCTTATTTAAAAATAATACAATAGTAAAACATTTTCTGTAAAGGAGAATTAGTTATATAATTGCAGGTTTCTGTAAAACTATAGTTCTGTGGTCCTGACTCAAACTAAATTGTAAGATCTTCAAGGCAGGAATTCCTTTAAAACTGAATATTTGTATGAAATCCGATACCTTCAAGTTTGTCTTCTTTTTATAGACTTTATTGGCATCGCCCCACAGTTAGATTAAAAAATAATTATTGTACCAACTCTGAGGCTATCATTTGAGATGTGGAGTGCTACAGTGGTGCAGATGGTAGGGAGCTGGAAGAGTTGGGAGAACTGTCATTTGTGGTAGTAGTTGGAATAGTCTGTCTTAATCAGCATTTGTAAATGCTTCTTCAGCATCAGTAGCATTTTTCCTAAGGAAAAGAAGTCTGTCTTTTTTTTTTTTGTCCAGGAGGAACCCACGTGATATGAGTAGACAGATTTTTAATGAGAGGGAAACATCCTGCGGTTCATGTAGCTTTTGTTTGGACGGTTTGTTCTGAGGAGTCATTTTTACTACTCCTGTGTAAGTAGTGATGTATATAGCTGCACGTGTATTCAGATGATTCTAAAGTGTCAGCTAATTAAAAGAGAGAGTGCCACCTTTGTCTCCTAAAATGCAAGAACTTCCATAAGGAATGAATCTGGCAGCTACTACCTCAGCCAGTTATAGGTTTTGCACCCTGGAGCAGATACAGAAAAACTGTTTTTTCTCAGTTGTCCAGGTTAGTTTTTTTGTTTGTTTGTTTGTTTTTAACACAATAAGAATGGATCTTTTTAAAGTTGTTCTTTACTATATTTTTTACAATTTGTGCTATTTACATTATATAACCTTTTTAAAGAAATTTAGAAAAGCAGTAGCGTGGTACAGAGATGAAACCAGTAACTAAAAATGAGGAAACTACTATGCCGTACTTAGTACACATATACAATGAAAGGATGCTCCTAACCTAAGAATCTTGCAGATATCTTTCTCATGGTGACAGGTTATTTTCTTACACATATATATCTCCTTTTGTATATTTCCAAAGTACCAAGGAAATGTTTACATGCTGCATCTATGCAGAGAGATTGTATCTAATAGGTACTAGCTGTAGCTCCCTAGTGAGCTGAGGAAAGCCCTATGGTGATTCTGAGCATAATATTCTTAGCTAAGATAAGCTTAAAAAATAGTGAGAAACACTATTGGAGTGTGTTTTCACCTCTTTCTTTTATCTTTTTTTTTTTTTCAGAGATACATCAGAGCTGAGGTAATATGTCAAATTCAGCCTAAGACTGTTATTTTCTCTGGAGCCAGTGAGAGCACATTTGCCAAAATACAGCAGAGTTCTATAAGCAAAATTTCCAGGAAGCTTCCTTCCTCTGAGTTGGATTTATGTATATATTATGAATAAACCATTCCTAGGCGACATGAGTTTGTTTAAAAAAGAAATGATCCTATTATAAAATCATCAACTCAACTCACAGCCTTGTAAAAGGTAGGAGGAAAGTTTCTAAGTATTAATACCAGTCCCCCTCATGTTTTTTTCTTTTCTGCTTAGGGTCTTTTATTTATAAAATCTATAAATTCTGAAAGCAATGTTGATTTTTAGAATTTTAAAACTTATGTGTCATTAAGTGACAGGTTGCTCAAAACCTTATTTTCCCGGGTAGGTCTAATCATGCTTCTTTTTAAACAATCACAATGGTTAATTTGTTCAGAGCTTTATGAGAGAAAAATGAGTTAGAAGTATCTTGGAGATGAGCCGCTTTTCAAGGAGCTTATGTTGCTCATCTACTGTCATTATTATTTGATATATTGCTTTTCTTTGAGTAGAAATTACATTTTTGTACTATACTCAGAACTTCATAAATATATAAAATGTTCTGATTCAATTCCTTTGGAATTAATAGGGAATGTTGGTGGAACAGTGAGTTAAAAATCACTTCTCTTTACTTTTTCTGCATTGTTCATATATATATACATACATGTGTGTGTTTATAGGCAAGCACTGTGTCACTCTGTAAATTTGGCATTACCATGCTGAAGAGTCCTAGCCCTGTTAAACTTGCTTTGAACTGAACTTACTACAATTTTCAGCATTTTTAGTTGTGAGTGATTAGCACTCCAGTATTCCACACTGGGTTGTATCAGAGGGTTGTAGTAGTGCTAAGCGTGCTAGTACTAGTATTAGTATTTCTTTCCTAGTGAGTCATAACATCCAGTTTGTTTTCGTTGCTGTTGTTCTAACTTTGCAGGGCAATGAGCCTGTACCTTGCAGAACCATCCATGGTGATTCCAGGATCTCTTTTCTCCTTGACAGTAACTATTTTACTGCCTATTGATATACAGGTACAACATGGGCTATTTTTCTCCACAAGCATTACTTTTCACTTAGCAAAATTGATCTTTTCCCTCCAAGACTGTAAACAATGTTGCTTTCTACCTTAATTAATTCCTCTCAAATTAAGAATGAGGAAACAGTTTTTGCCCATGCTATCTGGCTGTGAATAGGAGACTTCAGCCTCTCTATGCCCAGTGAGCCAAATTTGGTTATAATTTCAATAGGTATTCACTAATCTGGAAAGACCTGCACTAATACTGCTTTTGCTGAATTTAGTCACTGTTGTGAGGAATTATTCTGAATAAAATATCTTGAAAAAATATAGGGCCTATCATGCCTTAAATAACTTGGGTTTTATTTGTTGTTTCCTATTTATAGGGAAATATGTCTCTATTAGTAATATATAGAGACAATTCCTTAAAGAAGTGCAATATCTGGGTAGGGATTAATGTCTGATGTTTGAGACTTGTGTCCACTAAGTTTAGTTTTCTAAAATATAAACAGGCAGGAATAATATCCATATTTGCAACTTGCTCATTGCATAGAGGGCAAAAAGAGTTTATGTACCCACTTGCAATTGAGAGTCACCAATATGCTTGCTCACTGTGACCTGGATCAAGCATTCTGCACTAATAAAGCTCAGAATATTTCGATGAAGGAAATGCAATATGGATAAAAACTTAGTGTGTAAGTTCAGACGTGGGTGGAATGATTTCTCATCATTTTTATTAAATCAAAGTCACAGAAAAAAATATGGCTAGACCTTTTCACAGGGTATGTGTGGATGTGCACAGAAAGGCAGTGGGTTCAGTGACATGCTACCTGACCCTGACTTTTCTGAAGATGGAAATGATGCTGCTTTCACATACTCAGCTGTTTGATTTCCTTTCCACTAGCCATAATTAACATTCTTCAAGCAGCATTCGGAAAAACATAAATATTTCAGAGTAGCTAATTACAGTATCCAAAACATCCTCCAAGCTATTCTTTTAATGAGGATGTGCTTTGTTCCTGCAATAGTGTAACATTAATTTCATCAAGCAATTAAACAGATACAATACAGAAAGAGGTATTTTCTCCTGCTTACAAAGATGCTCTATTACTTGCTTTTCTGTGAGTTGCTTGTGTAAAGTCAACAGTCATAAGCTATCAAAACATATAAACTGAGGTTCAAGTTCAGAGAACTTACTCTGTCAAAATTCACATACTTCATTAGGAATTTTCTGTGAGTATAAACTTAAGTTTGGCTTTAATGCAAATATGCATCTTATTAATAGCTACGTTCCTCTTCTAGGATATGCTTAAGAAAATTGCACATGTGGCCAAATCTGTTTTCCATACCCATATATCAGGAAATGCAAAGCCACATCAATACTCTTTAAAATTAGGACAAGGACACAGCCTGAAATGAAAATGCAGTTCATGCTGTGTTGGAAGTACTGGAAAACTCTAGTCCACTAGGATTCATATAATGTAACTCAGGGCACAAACAGATTTGCATGTTTAATGATTACTGCTTTTGCTCATTAACAGGAATCAGATGAAAACAGAATTTGAGTTTCAGATGAAAGATTAGGGAACAGTACAAATGAGAGCATAGAGAGCAGTCTTAAATGTTGGTTTTTTTTTTTCTGGTAAATGAAGAACCAGAATTTTTCTCACTGGAAATTTTTGGCATCATCCTCAAAATGCAAATGGGTTCAGCAAAAATTTTCAGAATGCAGTGTTAAAACATATCACAAATATAGTTTTTGTTTGTTTTGCGGGGAGTTTTTTCAACTGAAAGTAAATTTATTTCAGGAAGAATCATTTTTCTGTTCTTAGAATACTCTGTACCACTCAATGGGTGAGGAAGGTTTACAGGTAGTTAACTTAAGGTAGTTTATCAAGTATTGTAATTTATTTGATTTCACTATGCGTTAAGTATTTAACAAAAACAAAACAAAACATTTATTTAACAACTATTCAACAACTATTTAACAAAAGTTACTAGTTAATAAAATATATAACAAAGTAAATGCTTCTGTAGACCAGTACTCAGGACAGACATTCATGCATTTGAATGATGAATGAAGATCAGGGAGATATTTTTGGGGGCTGATGACTTTTAATTCAGGATAATGTCCTTTGAATAAATGTCTTCCGTTTTTATTAACAGAAACCAGAACCAAATGCAGTTCCTTGATTGGGATTGGCTTAAAACAACTCTTTTAATTAGGCAGATATAAATACAGTAGTACATACAAAATACAGACTTGCTTAATTTATGTGCTACTCTGAGACATTACCAGTTATCCATTGACAAACAGATTAATTCTTTTCGCTATCTTATTAATGAAGGAGCCGCTACTGAATCTGACAGGGAGGAAGGATGCTGCTGCCAGTGCTGGAATTGCGCTGCGCCTGGGGGTGGATGCTCCGCACTGCCAACCGGCCTCCGTGGGTTTGGGGTCCGATGCTGCTTTGGAATATCCTATAATGGAGTTGTCTTGGCTCTCTGGGACATAGAAAATAATGTCTAGGAATAGCTGCGGCCTATGGAAAATGCCTCACGAAGCGACTATGTTAGGATTTGAATCCCCAAATATCACCCTGTTGCTGTGCACTGTTTCATGGTGTGTCTCTGTGCGTGTTACGTCTTCCCAGTCCTGCAAGTCACTCGGACGCGGGTTATGAAGCGGGTTATGAAGCGGGTCTCCGTCTGCGTGACGTGTCCTCAGTTACCCGCCGGGATGAAGCGCCGCAGCAAGGTGAGGCCGAGGGCAGAGCCCGGCTCCGCGAGCAGCCCCGTAGGCTCGCGGGCCCCTCAGCGAATGCCTTGCTGTAACTCCTGCCTCGTGTGCCCTCCCGGCCGGGACGCGGAGGGCCCGGGAGCTCAGCGTCCTCAGCCCCTCGTCACGGCTGTGCGCGACCGAGCGCGGTAGGGGAGCAGCGGCACCTCGTGCGCGCCCTGCCAGGACGCTGCGAACACGGCTGGGCACGTTACACGTGTGTTGTTAAGGGGGGATTTTTTCTCTCCAAGAGGCAGTTGAGCAGCAGGCGCCCCCTCGCCTTGCCCCAAGCAGGGCCACCGCCGCGGCGAGCTAGCGGGGGAGCTGCCGGCAGCGGCGGGAGCGCGCCTGAGTCAGCG
>JAWLRI010000344.1:5147381-5163978 GCA_034781795.1 Crypturellus tataupa | reverse complement strand
TGCTGCGCAGGGAGGCAGTGGATCGCGGGGAGGGTGACGTGTCCTTCGTGAGTCAGGCTGCTGCTCATCCACGTGTCGGGGAGATTTAAAAAGTTTGGGAGGGCAGAGGCATGGCCAGAGCGGAGGCTGGCAGGAGGCAGAGCCGGAGCCTCCGCGGCCATGGGAATCTTCTGCCACCAGCAGCCCGCGGCCGCCGCTGCTCCGCGCGTCCCCAGGAAGGCCGGGGACGGCAGCGCGGCGCCGGGGTCCCCGCTGCTGCTCCTGCTCGTCCTGCTCGCCTGCTGGCCGTGCGCTTGCCGAGGTGGGGAGCAGCCCCGGAGCGCGCGCGGGGGCGCGGGAAGGTCCCCGCAGCGGCAGAGCGGGTCTCGGCCCCCTCGCGTGCCGGCGCCTCGGGCAGGAGGCTCCCGGCCCGAGGCCGCTCGGGCTTTGCGGCGCGGGGCACCCGGGCAGAGCCGGTCTGGGCAAGGGGGTTTCGAAGGCGCCGCAGGGCAGCGTGCGGGGGGTCCCCGCGTCTCCCCGCAGGGTTGTGCTGCCCCGGGGGAACTGCAGCGCAGCAGCCCCAGAGCATCGTTGCGCTGGGAGGCGGGCTGGCACGTAGGTTTTGCTTAAGTGGGAAAGATAGGAATTGAATGTTTGCTTTAGAAATAGAGCCAGGGCATAGACATGGGCATGTGACAAAATATACTCCGACTTCTGTTGTCTCACTCCATATATTTTAAATACTGAGGATTTATGAAGAATCATGGCAGAATAATTCCATGTGCAGTGAGCATGTCTGCTTTCCTGTATTGCATGTGAGTTATTTTCATCAGAAATTTTTGTTTTGTTTTGCTTTTAATATGAAGAAGCAGAGAAGTCTAAATGCAACCTACTGAATAACATGCCCAAAGTTGTGAAAGAGGGGAGGGACGGAAAAGGAGAGACGGGGAGGGCAATAGCTACACAGTGTATTATCACTGTTCTTATAGAGAAAATTTGCAGGAGCTCATTCAGGGAGAGCGTGGAGGGAAAAAGAAAAGATTGAAGAAGTGAATCTCAGGGTGAAAAATTACTGAAAATGTGTATCTGTCATTCTGCTGACTTGGAGGAGCTTGAGGGTTTAGCAGATGGCAGACTTGAAGGAGAAGAGAGCAGACATACAATGGACCGTGTATGGTCTGTAAGATGATTTTCTCTTCTATATTCCTTTTAAATTGAATTGGCTTTCCTCAATAGCACAATATTTTTTTTTCTTATGGCTTTTTTGTGTATTTTGCAATGTCACTTTATTGTTTCCCGGCGTGTGTCGGTGTTTTTAGGTACCTGAATGAGGGCAGTCCGTATCACCTGCAGGAGCGCGCTGCCTGGCGCCAGGTGTGAGCAGAGCAGACGGGACTGCTCGTGCAGCACGACTGCTAAGGAAACTCAGGAGCTGCCACAATAATCTCATCTCCTCCGTTCAGAGGTTTACACTGCTCCAGGCATAACAAACAAAATAAACAAAAAAAAAAAAAAAAAAAAAAAAAAAGAGCTGTAATATTTAGGCTTCCTTGCCTGCTGGTCTCTATTTTAAAGGCTATTGCATTTCAGGCTATTGGATTTCTTCTGTTCACCCAGGAGGGTCTTGGGAATGAGGCAATGGCAGCAACAGCGCTCAGGGACAGAGAAGCCAAGATTTCAGGGGACCGAGTGTTTATCTGAAGTGTCGCCCAGCTCCATGGTCAGAATAGATCCTTAAACCAGACACCAGTCCTGGGGCAATACTCCAAAGGGAAGATATTGATTAAGAATAGGAAACACAGTAAAAGAATTGTTTCTCCTTGACTAAAACCAATATCAAAAAGCACTTTTTTTTCATTAGGAAGCATTTACCATGTGGAACTTCCAGAGACTTCAAAAATTTCCCTCTCCTATGTAGGATGAAATTGAGATTCCACTTTTTTTTTTTGTGTGTCAAAAATATGCATCCAGAATAATTATTTATCTTGAATCTGGGGTGCGAATAGTTTTAAATATACTGTTTTACACCTGAAAATTACCACACTTATTATTAGCAGCACTTTTAAAACAAATGGGATGAAGGACATCCATCTCTTGCTCACCTAGTCACGGTACTCTAAATCTGTCTTCGTCCCTCGTGTGGCTGTCATTCTGAACTATCCGAAAGCAGAAGTTACAGAGGTGGCTGCAGCCTGTGCGGGAAGCTGTGAAGCCCACGGATGTCCGCAGTCTCCAGGCTGGACGCGCACTTGGGCACGGCTCCGGTTCCGGGCCGCCGCTGGTGTATGTACATATGTACACCAAAGTAACAAGTAGGATTCAGATTAGCAGCTTCAGGCGAGTGCAGAGATGAGCCGAGTTCTCACAAAGCCTGAGGACTTGATGGCTGTGATATGAGAATATGTTTTCCTGAGCAGATCTAGGGTTGAAGGGCTGCTGAATGTTTTTTCTTTCCTCCTACTTGTTGCTGAGAACAGACTGAAGCTAGGCTGACTCTCAGTGAAAAGAGAGTCATATCTACCCTGTTTATTGCTAAGAGATGTAAGTGTCTGTATCTGCGGTCACCTTATGAAAGAACTTGCTGCTCTTGGGGTAACCAAGAGCAAGCAGAAACTACCAAACAACTCTAATAGCATGTGGTGTACTGTCAGCAACAAGGGTACTGCAGACTTGAAAGATATGGTATCGTACTCAGAGTTATTTTCTAATTCACTGAAATAGGAAACTTATAAAAATTGCCTTTTCTGTATGGTATTGATAAGCCTTTTTTGTGCTTCCAGGTGCACCGATGCCATCCCGAGCGCTACAGGCAGACCAGGATATGCAGCTGTGGAAAGAGGTAAGAACGGCGGGCTCAGCCGGCGCAGCTAAAAGCCCTTGGCTGTGGGACTGCCGGCTGGCAGGGATCCTTGCAGCACCCTGCGAGCAGGCCAGGGAGGCACCGCTGGCTCTGCGTGCTGCGGCGTGGGATGTTCCCCTTTCTTCCCTGGCAGTCCTTGCGCTCACACCTCGCTCTCCTGCGTTTCTCACACGTGGAGCTCAGGTGCTGCCTGTGCTCCCAGCCCTACCTCTCCTGTTCACCTCCTGTCCTGATGTCAGTGTCAGTAAAGACGTAAAATGAAATGTGTGGATTTTCCGAACAGTTGTTCCAGAAGGATGGTGAGGCTGGGTGGTGAGGTGTCACCCAGGAAAAACAGAAGTCTTTGCTCAATGGAGAGCTTGAAGACTGTTGTCATTTAACTGTCAGTCACCAGGCAGTCACTGTCTCTGGAGACGACAGTGTCCCCTCCAGGATTTTTATAGTCTGCACAGGATAATAGTAATTGTTTCAGTTCATCCAGTCTCTCTCCTGCTTCTTCATTTCCAGTCTCTCTCCTGCTCCTTCAGTGCACAGGACTGGTATTTAATCATATCCTAGCATCTTACTTTGCTATGTAAGGGGCAATGTCCTGTTTCAGTTAGCTCCTCTAATGTTAACACTGATGGTTATTGTAGCTTCCATTCCCCTCTTTTAAACCTACCTACTGCTTTGATGAGCTTTAATGTGGGTTCTTCCATGCCATTCCGGAACAGATGGAGGAGCAGGATTTAATGCTTAGAGAGGGCTGGCCTGTCTTGGTGTTTAATTCTGTGGCTTCTGATAACATTAGAAAGCAAACAACCCATCATAGAAAGAGCTTTCAGCTGTGGTAAAATAACTTCCAAATGGTTTTTTGTTGTTATTGTTTTCGTTTTTCTATTTCTTTTTACTTCCTGAATAATAACTGCACTGAAAATACTTTAGTCTGGAATCCTTTCAGCCTGGAAAAGAGACAGAGGAAAGAGGCAGTGATTATGGCCATGAATGGTAAAGAGAGGGCGGGTAGGGACCATTGCATCTTCCAAGACAAGTCTGCAGCAGTAAAAGTTGCAAAGCTGGGCTTGAAAGGACTGACCAAGACAACGTGGTGGTGTTTTGGGCAGTGCTTAGGAGAGCCTTACTGTGGGATGCTGCTGTGGTAAAAGTTTACAAAGGTTCAGAGGCCCCCTGGGCAAATTCACAGAAGTCCAAGGAGCTTTATATAAAGCAGTGACCTCTGACTCGGAGCTTGTGAGCTCCACGTTGCTGGTGGTTGGAGAGAACAATTGTTGCTAGATAGTTGGTCTCTTTTTAAGCTTTTCCCTGGGTGCCTGTATTTGTCCATTTTTGGAGGTAAGATGGAAAGCTAAGTGGATCTTTATTCTGTTCCTGATGAAATGACTGCAGGGGCTTGGATTTCTTGGGTTGGTCTGTGGTGGTGGGAGGGAATGTTGTTGCTGTTGTTGCTGTCTATTTGTGCCACTTCTGTTCCATTCTGTGCTGATGCGCCAAGTTCAAAGGCAGTGACTTTTTTTTGATCTGAGTTCAGGTTCTTTGGAACATCCATATCTTACTAGTCTTGTGATTTGGGATCCATCTCCTGTAATCAAGACTCTGTTTGGGGTCTTGGGGTCAAGGCTTTTCATTTGTCAATGAAACCACTGGAAACCTTGGAGATTGGCTGGCTGGTGGCTCACACGAATGGACTGGCATGTATAAGATGTACCTCAATTGCTCGAGAGAGGTGTATGTGTGTCATACACCTGCAGCGATGCTGGAATCCAGGAAGCAGAGCAGCATTTGAGGATACCACTGTAGTACTGACATTTTCTTTGCAGTTTATATAATCCAAAGATATCCCAGAAGATATCTATGTCCATAGTCTGTGTCTCTCATCAAAGCTTACAATCTGTATCTAAATTATGAGTCTGTCTGAGAAGGTTATAAGTAGGAGGGATGTGAATGGTATTTCAGAATAATGGATACAGATAGGTTGAGATTGTTGAGACTAAGCAAGTGTAAATTTGTTCATTCAGTTAAGGATGGTTGCTTTTCCTGAATTTCAAGAATGCACCTAGGTGAATTCCCGATGGTGGGTAAGTTTACTATGCCTTTGGTTGAACCGAATTGTTTTAGAAAACATATATTTTGTGTATTTATGTTAAATATGGCTTCTTAAAGATCTGCTATGTGAACTTTTACAGATAGATGATGCATGTTCTACCTACCTGTCCACAGATTACCAGCCTCAGGTGAGTCACGTTAGATAGGTGTTTTTAACGTTACTTATTAAATGCAGTAGAGTAGAAGTGTGATGTCTGAGTTCATCGTTTCTTTGCTGTAGGCTTCCAGTGCACTGGAAGAGCTTTGCTTTTTGATCATGGGATTTCTCCAGAAACCACAGGTAAAGCACATGAAAAGCTACTTCATATATCTGAAACATGGTCACTCAGCGTGCCAGTGTCTACAGTGAATTCAGAAGACAATATCCAAGCTATTTGAAGTTAATAGTATCAATTCTGATGCAAAATACTGTATGTCCTAATCTAACACGTGTTGAAGACAACTGTGAAATTCCAGTGTTTGGAGAATAAGGTGGAGAAACAAATTTACTTAGGGTAATCTGCTGCTGCCAACATTTTTTTTTTTTGATAGAACTGGAGCTTCAGCACATAAAAACACAGATTCTAGATATGACAAAACAACAAAACATTACATATATCTCTTTTGACGATAGGAAGGAGAGAATGGCACAATCTTGGCAATCTAAGTATACGGAGAAGCATCCCATTAAATCCATCAATTCTTCCAATAATCAGTGGCCTCTACAGGGGCTGAAAAGAGCATTCACATTGATAAGCAAAGCTATATAGTACACTTGAAAATGTTCCAAGCCACTATTAAAAAGTTCATAATGTAATTAAAACTGCCAATTGCTGCTGCTTTTTTTTATCAAATAAAAACCTCTCTATCAATATTTTTCCCGCAGGGTTTAGATGAAAAAGAAAACACCAAAAGGGTAAGACTTCTGTGTATGTTTTATGGTACACTAAGATTGTCAAGAAAATCATAACCTCCTTGTCCTGTCTTGTAGTAAAATCCCACTTTTAATTTTTTTGAACAGTTCTTATTTCATTATTCTAAGACTCATGACTCGGGCAACTCAGACCTCGTGGTAAGTTGCATAGCACCTTATTGTGAGTACATGTGTGCTTGTACTTAAAAATGAGATAACGTTCCTTTTGCTAACAGTCTCTCCTACTGGATCCAACCAGGAAATTTATGTACAAAATATAGAATATGTTTTAATAACATGGCAAAGGATTAGGAACACTGAATGAACACTTTACACAAATGCAAAACTACTGAATATTTAGGGTTTCACAGTACATCTTAAGTAGTTTCAACCTGAAAGAATAAGATCACTTGCTTGTTTCCGGCATTTTGTAAGCATAACATATGCAGTGAACAACTCTCACTTATGCCAGGTGAGAATCTGGCCTTAAATATTAATTTTTAATTAATTGAATTAATTATTAATTAAATTGTATTAATAATTCACTAGAATCATAAATATCTGTTAGGAAAAATAGTATAATAGTCTAATTAAGATTTCAGATTTTTTTATGGATAAGTAGCATGCTTTTTAAGGTAGCCTATTTTTTTTGCTATTAAAATACTCTCCTAAGTTAATAAATAATGTGATCCACTCTTGCTTTTAAAGTGCAAACACTATGTTTTTTTATGCGCACCAGGTACTTTGTATGTGTGTCCTATGACACTGAGGTGGTTAAATACGTTCA
Organism: Crypturellus tataupa; assembly: GCA_034781795.1. Lineage (NCBI taxonomy): Eukaryota > Metazoa > Chordata > Aves > Tinamiformes > Tinamidae > Crypturellus > Crypturellus tataupa. The sequence goes on along the minus strand of JAWLRI010000344.1, from coordinate 5,157,357 downwards.
TTTCTTCCCATTTGTTAACAATCATTCTGAAATGTTAGTGTGTGTTACTGCCTTGTTCGCTACGTTTCCTCAGAAATATGCTGTGTATCTCCTGCAAAGTGACGCTAGCTGTTTCCTAGGCTTCTGGTGAATACAGCTGATGCTCCAGGGGGGATTTTTGTAATAGAACTGCTCGGAGTGCTGAGGAGCTTTTAGTGATAGTCAGGGCCCAGTGGAAGGAGCTCCTGCTGAAGAGGCTCCTGCCTCCCTCCTCCTCCCCATCCTGAAGCCTTTCCCCACCCCAGGGGTTATTGCTCTCCCTTGGGGTTCAGCTCTCCAGGTGGCTCTTTTCCAGCCCTGGGTCTAGGCTGGGATGTAGCAGTGTAGGTGAGTGACCTCCTTCTTCCCCTGGGCTCTCCCTTCTCCACTGGCTGCAGGGCGGAGCTGACTGCCCTCTTTCTCTTGTGTAAGTGATACTGCATGGCAGACCATTACAAAATTTACTTGAGAATGGTTCTTTCCTGTAAACTATTTTCTAGCAAAACAATTTTTTTTCCCGGGGTTTTAAATTATTTTAAAGTAAAACGAATTATTCTCTACAAAGGTGACTGAAGCTGCTAATTTTCATAGCAGATAATCATAGAAAAGTTAGTAGAAGTTGTGTAGGGAGATGTTTTCTGTAGCCTCACAGAGGCTGATCAAAGTTTGAATAATTGCAATTACCTGGGCAATAAGTCTGTGAACTGTGCTGAACTTTCAGGACATAAAGGTGAGGATGCACAGGTCTTCCCTCCGTCCCTGTGTGCATTACATTCATAGTGTAAATATAAATGTTGGCACCTTTACGTTGTCAATTCCGAGTGCTCAAGAAACCAGTTTCTGAGCTAACACCTTCAGCGTGGGAAGAGCCATTATGTGCATTGTGAGGTCAGGATTTCATTGTTGCTCATGTGTCTGTGTTCGTGTCCTCTCAGTCGTCTGTCCTGCATCCCTTGCTGCAACTCGTTCCCCAGCTTAATGAGAGAAGACTGAAGAGATATGAAGCGGACGTATGTAATCTTCAACTATGCATGCCTGCAGTTGCACTCCTTGTGATTCGTTAGCTCTTCTGAAAATGTCCTTTTAGAATCCTTCTGCTCGTAGCACTGCTACTTTCAAGATTTAATATTGCACTAGATTTAATATTGCACTATTTCCATTAGAAATATCTTTTTTTCTTTGTTATTCTTTAATTCATGTGAAATAACGCTGCTCGTATTTAACATGTAAAAAAGGAAAACTAAAATAATATATGCTTGATGTGGGAGAGTGGTAGAACAGAGAACAAAGTAGATCTAATAGATGATTTATAAAATGAAAAATATGTTCAAATTTATCTTTACCATTAATTGTAATGCAATTGAGTTGCATTAATTGGAAAATTGGAAATCGGAAAACCTTAATTGGCTCTTAATTGGAAAACCACTTCTCTGGGAATCTTTTTTTCATAATTTGTTCATTCCTTCCTACTTTGCTACTTGCAGGTATGTTCTGGAAAATACTTCAAACAGCTAAACACACTTTATCACTTACGTTCTCTCCACAAAATTCATCATTTTTATCACCAATAGCTTTTCTCCTATGAAGTTTTGACTGTAAGAACTTCTGTCTCATATGCTTTTCTCCCATGAGGTCTCAGGAAGTTATGTGAAGTTATATTAAAGAAAAAAATCCATATCCACAGTTGGTTCATCATCTTGTAGCAAGAACGAAAAGCGTAAGAACAAGTTGGAAGAGATCTTTGTTAAAGAGCACAATCTATTTTAAAAATACAAGGAGGGCCCTTGTCAGAGCAAACAACATCAGAGACAGATGAAAAAGTTGTCAGTATCAGCTGAATCACCCAGGCACTCCTGGATTGGTTCCCAGCATCCCAAAACTACTCAGGATGTATGATATTAGCTTGGATCCTGCTGAGTAACTATATAGAGTCTCTGAGAGCAGGTTTACACAGTGCATGACAGTCCACTTAGAGGAGTAGCGATGATTTGGCCCACCATTGATGTATTTTAATAATACAGACATCAATGGTGCCTAAATAGTTTTATAAGCCTAAAAATTCTTTGATAGAAAAATACAAATTGAGGGAGAAAATTCTTCACGGTTTTCATGTGTCAGAAAACTATGCATGACTTCAACCTACAGAAACATTTAGTTAGGGATCAGGCAATTTGGTGTATTGAAGGAATCAATTCCTCAGAAGTTGATTAATGGTTTAAATAATCCAAAGAGTTAAGAAAAGTTTTGCAGCACTGATTCAGAAAGTAAATCCTGCTTGAAAAAATGAATCAGAGTTCCTCTCATTATAATAATATTTGGTTTATTTATCTATCCATAAACAAACAAACAAACAAAAAAAAAAAATCACCCAAACACTCCTCCTTCCCTGTCTGTCTTAGCTGTCTATCTTAGCTTTTTTATACATCAGAAAAACATAAAGGTCCATATGCTTTATAGATCCTTAGGAAAAGAAGAATAGTTGCTATCTGGCATAAAGTCTAGGCATATACTAATATTAACATGAGGTAAGAAAAAGTAATTTTAGGACAATATTTTTTCCAAAGGAAATTAAAAAAAAGACCTCAAAATACTAGAATGATTTTTGAATGAGCCCCAAGCATGCTGATTAAATTCTGTGGTTAAAGGCAAGTATTTCATTAAGCATATTTATAAAGATATCTCTTTTTTGTTAGGTTTTTATTTTAGAAGTGAGGGTATGATGATGTGTTTCCATCATGGCTAATGATAGCTAATTTAAATAGCTAATTTTTAAAGGTCATTAGTCTTTCTCTTATTTACAGTTATGATTATTAACACATAGAAATAATAAGACTTAGAATTTGAAGCAATCTGCAGTGTAATAAACACTGATGCTTTAACTTGCAATTATTATGTTATCTTTATGTTCCTGTGCTGAGTTAAATACTTAAGGCCATGCATAACTTTTAAGATCATTATTTCTTTGGGAGAGCTTGTGTGCTCTGTGCTGAATTCTTTTCCAGCTATGATGTGTTCATACCAATCTGAAAGCAAACTTAGTCTGTCTAACTAGGATTTTGTACAAGAGGAATGGAGTATGGAGCTGTGGCAGTTGTATCAGAGTGGCATTTACAATTAGTGGGGAGTGACTGCTCCTCTATTTTACCTCCTAGCTTTTGGGCAGCTAAATTTTAGAGACATTCGGAGTTGAAGGCTGCATCTGGACCACTATGTGAAATAATCACTAATGGATTTAATCACAAATAGTGATTTAATAATCATTAACAGCATTTGATTTTTGTCTATATGTATTTTAAGTGACTGTTTACTTTGGAATATTTTATCATTAGGCATTCTGGTCTACAAAATGAAGTACTATATATATATTTCTCTATACAAATCTACAAAAATCTACATAAATGTAGATTTGTAAATATACACATATACATTAGTTATTTTTCAATTTCTTCAAACACTTTTGGGTTTATAAAGAGAAGTGCCAAGATGAAGACAAACTTTAGCTTCAGTTCTTTTTTAATACTAACACATGACATGAAATCACAGAGTGTAACTACTTAACAGTCTCTAAAAGGTGTCTGGTTAGAAGTAGAGAATGACATATTAGCATGCTAAAAGCCTATCAAATAAATCAGAAATCCTATTATTAATTGTACTTTTGAATGATTTTATATTCTAGAAAAATTTTCTTGACTTGCAATAGTTGCACATTTTATTTCTATGTTTTTACTTTCCTTCATACATTGCACAGAGAAAGAAAAATACTGAAAGAGAGATACTATAAGACACTCAGTTGAGAGTGTCATGTGAGAATACAGATAATGGAAATGTACAGAAACCCAATGATAGACAATTTTTTAGTCTTTTCAAATAAAAGAAATATTGAATAAGTTGTAGATCTGAGGTGGGTATTTCAAACCTAGGTAATATTAGAAGGTGGTGGTCAATATAAATAAAAATTATGCAGACATCATGCAGAGGAATTCAAAATGTAGTCAAAATTAAGCTAGGCAAGATTCAGTAGTGAAGTGTAGTTTAAACCTGACTTTCTTTGAAAGTTCCTTCTGAAGTGTTTGGAAATGATGTATGGCATCCTATTTTTCAATTCTTAAAGCATTAGAATATAGCATGAAGTGACTCCTACCTTAGACAACTGTAGTTGTGACCATAACCTAAGACACCGCATGACCTCAGGTTTTAATTAGGAGTTACCATCCTTGCTAAGAGAGCATACAATGAATTCCGTGTACATTCTGTGATGTTCTGCTAAGCACAGGCTTGAGCTTTTTCTTGTCTGAGCTGGCCTGTTTCTGCTTCTACAGGACAGTCATCTCACTGACAATCTGACTTTAACACAGACAGACCTGTGATTCAGTCTTGTGCATTTGCCAGTCATTAAGGTCTCATTAAAGCCAGCCACCTTATGCCCTGTACTTGTTAGAATTAAATGGCATTGCTATTTATTCATTGTTCTCTCCTTCCTCCTTCCCTTCCTATAAGGAGAGCTGTTTCTCAATGTGTGCAAAATTAACAGGACAGAATATCATAGGCACTGGTCTATTCCTTGGGATTAAATCTAGGAGGGCTGGTCATGAAATATTTCTAGGAATAGTGTGGGACCTCATGGGCTGGAGCCCAAATATTTCTGCTTTGGAAGGTTTGCATTATTCTTCTCCTGGCATGTGCAAAACCGTTCCTGTTATGGCCTTAGGAACAGCCTTTTCTGTTTATCTGTGGGAACAGTCAGGTTGGGTCTGAGTAAAGGAAAGGTGAAGGCTGCTCATCATTCCTTGTATAATTCTAAAGCAGCTTCCACTGAGCCAGAACTAGAGGTGGAATCTGGCCCTCATTCATGTGTTTTTGGCAGTTTCTACATGAAAATAGGAGCTTTGGTGTTACTGGCATGGAGAAACACGCATGAGGCAAGCCTGAAGAGGCAAGTGTGTCCAGCAGTAGTGAACAGAGAGCTTTGGTAACTACATGGACAGCCTCTCTCTATGCACCCAGTCACAAGACTTGAAATATTTTGCTTTTCAGGAAGAACTGCAGGGACCCGGAGGGATTCAAAGTAGAGGCTACTTTTTCTTCAGGGTATGTTTATTTCTTTGCTTGTTTGTCTTTCTTTTCAAAGTAAGCATAAGAATTACTGTGTACAAGGGAACTTTTTTCAGTATTCTTACAGTATCCTACTGTAAGTATTTCCATTCTAGATATTTGTCTTTTTTTGCAAGGATAAGCAATGCAATTTCTAAGGCTTAACAACGTGCATTCTGCACAGCACAATCTGTGTTTGTAGAGTTTTAAGGATAGCAGGACTAGATTGGAATTTCTTGGTAATACTGAAGCAAATAAAGACATAGTAGGAAGTTTTTGTACATATATGTACATGATGCCATGCTATTTCTTGATAAATCATTGGTTATTATGTGTATAATTCTCAGAAGAGCTCTAGAAAATATGGAAAATATGACATTCTTCTAAAGTGTTGTTCAACAGTGTGTTTATACATTGCATAAACACAATGCCGCGTTTACTTACTGCACCAAGATAGATATTGGGCCCAACCTTCCATTTTCCTTGTATTTTCACCAGCAAGTTTGGAAAGTAAATATAAAAATTCTCCTGAGAATGAACTTACTCTGTCCATCTTTCATGCCATAGAGGCTTTTCATTCTGTTTATCCAAAATGGATTCAGTTAAAAAAAAGTCAAGTCAGACTTAATAGTGATTTTCTTAATTTTGGTTAATCAGAGTGAAAAAAACCACATGTTTGTATATCATTTTTCTAATGTGTCAGGGATGTTAGAGATCTCATGATAGGCCAGAGTTAACAGTTATGTTAATCCATGGTTAAATAATGAATTAATCCATGATACAGTCACCATAACAGAATAAGCAGCCCATCCTTATTAAGCTCAGCAAGAGCTTTTTTACAAGCTCTAGTAGAAAGTGAATCAAGTTCTGAGGTCGTGCAAAATTTTACTGCAATGGACACAGTGAAAAAGGAGAAATTCCTTACTTACGTTAAAGAACACAGATTAAAAATAAAATCATTGAAAGTAACTTTATATACTTGTTTGTTAATTGCCACACAGGTTTATAATGCAAGTGCAGCAATTTGCAAGACAAAAGGAATGAGAGCTAATGATCTCTTAGACTTCTTGTGGCCTCACAAAATCATACAAGACAGGCAAAATTCTTTCTTCAAACTTCAAAGCTGAAATGTTACTGTGTAATTTTCCTCCTACGATGGACATGCATTAAATGATAATGGATCTCAGAGTTATCTTTAATGATGATCACAGTGACAAGATTGAGGGAATGTATGAATTTTTACATATACTGAGCTCTGTGGGGCTTTCTCATTGAAACAGGTCAGTTTTACAGGTTGTTTGTTGGATATTTGTCTTTCAGCCGCGCAATGGAAGGAGATCAGTGGATTTTCGCTAAGGAGGTATTAATTGAATGTTTTTAATAAAGATCTCTATTTAAATATATTTATCTTTATATAAACAGCCAAATAGTTAAGTTCAGAAGTAGTGTTTAATGCAGGAGGTCTTTAACTGTGCTTTAACTTAGATTTCTGCAGATAGATTTTTCCAGGTCTGTTAAATTCACCTTCCTCCAACTGAAAAGAAGCTGTAGGTGCTCACTCCCTACAGCAAAGAAACTGGAAGTGTTTCAGGCAGCAGGAAACAGAGAACACCTGGATTTGTAGATAGTTTGGGAAATTACTAACGATATGTGCATGTATGGCAGGAAGAACCTGTCACGTTTACCCTGGGAAGCAAGCTGACCTTCTGGGGCTAATCCTTGCACAGAGGAGGGGCTCCCACTCAAACTAAGCATTGCCGTTTCAGTGTTTTTCAATGCCCCGTTCAATTTCAAATAATTCAGCCTTTTGGAGTCATAAACAAGCTTTTCTTTGGCAGTATTCTGATGATCTCTTATCTAACACATTTTACACTCTATCATACTTTAAGCGTTTAGTGCTACATCGTATCAACAGCTAAAGGTTTTTCTTACTTTTTTTTTCAGGATTTTGGATTCCTGATGTAGAACTAATGCTGCAGGAATGCTGAGTCCATGGACATACTGTTTTCTTTACAAAGATTTTCCTTACCAATGTACATTTAAAAAATCATGAGAATGTAAATGTTCTTAAATTGGATTCAGTTAAGAATTAAAATGTTTCTTTACTTTCTTGAATATATTAAAAGCATATTAAAATTCCTTGTTTCCTAGTGTTATATTTACGACCTGTGTAATGCAACTGTAAATAAAAGGTGCAGCGTATGCAAGTGCAAGACATTGCTTTGAGCACTGTTGATACGTACATTTATTTTCCCTTCTGAATAAAGGCATCCAGTTAGAGTTGTTACTTAATGAGAATGTTTGCAGTGCAGACTTTGGGGTTTTTATCAGCATCTATTCTTTCACCCCCCAGACTGATAGCGAGCTCAATCCCACAGAAGTCCCATGAAGGCTTTTGCACGTGGTAAAATCCTGCTGTAAGTCTAAGTCACGAGATAGAGTTTTTGGTGTTCTACCACAGCATATGCTACCGTGCTGTGACAAAATTAAGGGAGCAGAGGAAGAAATCCTAGGAGAAAGCGCCCTGCTTTGAAAAAATACAGATATTCCCGTGAGGAAAATCCGTAGAACTGGAAGCCCGGCGGGGCCACCCCGCCCCAACGGCCGCCGCTCCCCAACGGCCGCCCCGCCCCAACGGCCACTACTCCCCAGCGGCCGCCCCGCCCCAACGGCCACTGCTCCCCAACGGTCGGCGCCCCCCGCCGGGTGAAGCCTCCGTGAGGGGCGCGCGCGGGCGGCCATGCAGGTGGGGCCCGGAGGGGAAGAGGAGGCCGGGAGGGCAGGGGCGGCGGCGGCAGCCGCCCAGGGCTCCCTCGAGGCGGCCGAGGGAGGGGGCCGCGGAGCCTCCCCGGCCGCTGCGGGGTGTGCGGAGGGGCGGCGGGTCAGAGCACCCGTAGGCGAGCGGTTCTAGTGGAAATAACGCCACGGAGACCACGTGGTTTAAAAACCCTGGTTTTAGCAGTTCGCTTAATCATTAATATCCTTTTGCTTAATCATTAATATCCTTCAAGAATAATAAAGTGCTGCACTTTGGTTACTGGGTAATCATAACATACTGTAAAGCATCACAGCACTTACCCAAGAGGAAGTCGCACGTTAATATTTAAATTTAGCTTAGAGGTGTTATTTATGCCCCAGAATTGAAGTTAGCCAGCCGAGGGTTCCCAAACTGAACATGGGTGACTGCCATCCTGGCAAAGCTGGTGGTAATTCACGTTACCTTAGGCAGCAACAAGAAGTATGATGAGAAGTTTTGCTCGGGATTGGGACCCATGACTGGAGTAAAACTGCGTAATAAATCAGTAATACTAATTCTGTAGTCTGTATGTTGGATCATTTTTGCTGTTGCTTAAGTCCTTTACCAGTTATGGTCAAACATCTGCTGAAGTTTTTGACACACAATTTATTTCTTCTGTGCGTATACTGCACACTTAAACTGATACGTTAACACTTGGGTTCTTACACATTGATTTAACTCAATTTGTTTAAAAATTGTTAAAAGTTGGGCAGCTTCTGATATTTCTTCACACTGGAGTTGGGTTTTATCTCAGAGACCCATCTCTGTTATGTTACTGCGATATTAAATGTAGTTCTCTTGATTCAATTCTTTTACATGATATAAAAGCACCTAGAAAGTCCAATGTACAGTCAGTTAATCAATTCAGAAACCTGTTGAGACTTATTAAATAGAAATGGAATAGAAATAGAATATTTACTGCTGAGAGACTTAGTTTAGGATGATTTAATTTAGGATGTACAGGTACAGAAATACACTAAGTGTTTAAATCTTTCCTACCAACACTGGTCATAGCTTGTCTTCTAGTTTAAAGCTACGTACATTCTATCTCTGTTTCACTAGTCCTTTTCTCCTGTATGTTTTTGAAACATATTTTTCCAGTTATGATTATTTTGAGGTTTATGTCTCAAAATCCTTGATAATCCTTCTGGTAGAAAAAGAAATTTGCACTCTGTGAAGCAGAATTTATCCTAACCTAAGTGAGGAAATCCTATGTATGGGAATATTTGTATGGAGGCCAAGATGTGTGTGTCACTCTTGTTTCTTCCATGGATTTCCTAGGGTAGTCGTCTTAATTCTGTAGCATTTCTTTTTTATATATCTTGATTGTATCTGAGTAAGAATACTTCCTCTGTGAAGAATTTAAAACTTGTAACAATACGAACAGTAAGTTTCTTGCGCAAGTAGATTAACCTGCAGTAAATCATCTAGATTTTTCCTACTCCATTAGTGACTATTTATTTTAGGATTATATGCGGAGCTTCTTTTTAGGATTATGGTTTTAAATCAAAGAAGAACAAAATTATTCTTAAGCCTTTATTTATCTTTTTGTATGTGCCTATATATATGCAGGAGTCCTGTGATGTAAATTAACATGGTATATCAGATAACTTATGTTGATGCATTAGTATTAATATCATACATTTAAAATAAAATATGTTAGTAATATTAAATATGAATACAAAAGTCATACCTGTACATGACTATTTCCTTAGGTAAGTATATGTGACACTTTGGGTTCATTTTTGGTTTCTGAGGAAAGTTTCCTTTAGACAAAATTTTAATAGGTATTTCAGAGGCTTATAGGTTTAATTATGCTTGAATTTTTAGTGCTTTCCCCCCTGCCCTGTCTTTTCCTTGTTGTTGTCTGTCCAGATGTGGAAAATGCTAAATGAAAATTCATTATAGGTAAGCGAATGGTCCATGAAGATACAGCAGACTCTAAGTAATGCTTTGTGTTGTTATGGACTTACTATATGCCAAAGGAAAAAGGGGTTAGTTTTGCCTTGAAAAAAAGAGGCAGAGGTGACTTTTTTTTTTTTTTTTTTTTTTATTTTTTTTTTTGTTAAT
>JAWLRI010000344.1:5113778-5128648 GCA_034781795.1 Crypturellus tataupa | reverse complement strand
TGGACTAGATGACCTCTAGAGGTCCCTTCCAACCTTAGGCATTCTATGATTCTATGATTCTATGATTCTATGAAGTCTTACCTGCAGAAGGGTTTGTGCATCTGTGGTCATGCAAAGAGAAGCACAGAACATACAGGATAGTTTATATCTTATAAGTGGGTTTTTAGTTTGATATATCATGAGGATCACAGCTTTGTTCCTACCTGGGGCTCCCTGTAACTATCTTGTATGTTTATATGTTTTCTCTTTACAAGTAGAAGTAACTTTTAAACTTGTTCAGCGGACCCAACCATGGGGAATAATTGGGAAGAATCATGGAAAATGGAAGAAAACAAAAAACAAGTCACTTTAGCTAGAACAGACTTTGTACGAGTCTTCGCTCAAACCAAGTTATTCCATCTTCATAACAGAAAGCCTTCTGACATCCCTAATGTTATGTCATGCGTGGAGATGGTTGGTTGCATGTGAAGGCAAGTGAATGAAGTGGCAGGTAGCAGTGCTCGCGGTTAATGATGCCAACTGATTCTGTTCTAGGACTCTGTTTTCAGTTGTTTGTTATCTGGAAGACTTAAATCGTTCTGTGTGTTCAAGATCTGCCTCGGCTCTGTCTTTACTGAGTCAGTCTGTGTCTGAAAATGAGGTGGTGTTGGGGAAATGCTATTTTCTTTACTCAAAATAAAATGAATAATAATCTTGCCAGTAGAAAGATAGAGAGCACTTGCATATGTCAGAGCAAGTGCTAGAGTTTTTCGGAGAAAAATGGAGGCTTAGGAGAAATCTGGAATTTTTATGCTATATTATCAGGCTGTTTGTTTTGTGCCATCCCAAACTCTTATGTTAGTTGGTGTGATAAACATTCTGGAAAATGTAGCTTGTACCAGCTCAAAGCTTTGCCTTAATCTGTGTCATCCATCTAAATCAGATGAAGTAGATAATTTCCAATCCTTCTTGTTTTAACCAGACCTCAGAGCTACTGAGCATGTTATAGCCTGGATGTGGGAAGTAAACAGGGCTCATTCACACCACTGTATGGTTAGGTAAAAACACTGAGTACAGGGACTCTCTTCAGTGCTCTCTGCACTCTTTTTCTTGTGGTCTGAGAAAATAGAAAATGAAGAATAAACTGTGGAGGGTGTTGCAAAGATAGGAGTAGAGATAGAGAGCAGGGATTGAGGGGCTGCTGTAAACATAAGAGAAAGGAGATGAGCACTGACAGTAACTGATGGGAGGCATAGGATCTGTCTGTTATTAACTGTTTAGCGATGCAGCCTGCATTTTTTGCAAGAGTTAAATTATTTTTATAGCAGTCAACTGAAGCAAGAATCTTTTTAGATGGAAAACTGAAACCAAGAGTAAGTGAGCTAGCACAGCATTTGAGATATGTTGTGATTTTATGTAGGAAGATAGGATACATCTAGAAACTAATAAAGATACCATGTATTATTATGTTAGACTTTTATTAGCTGTGATATAGGTCAGAGTTTGCATGCAAGAGTCGAGATAATCAACAATAGCTGTGGTAACTTATAACAGTATATAACTTCATTGAGTCAAAGTCTTCTGTTTTTTTTTTTTTTTTTTTTTTTTTTTTCTTACTGCCCTTTGTCACTTGGGACTTGCAAGTCCACCTTCTTAACATGATCCGAACTCAACTGAAGATTTTGGTAGGTGCTGAGTGCTTAGTTGGTTACTCTTTGGAGAATGCTTTAGTATTCACCGCAGTTATTTGGTCAGAATTCAGGCAAGTGTGACTTGTGAAGAAAACATCCACTGGTATCTTTTGTTATAAAGAATTAGAGATTTATGTAAAGATTTCTGGATGCAGTCAGGCTTATGTGGTGGATTTTCTCTGTCTATCATCCTCATTTTTCAGACCTGTTGGGAAGTGCAGAAGTTTTGATTTCTGCTGATCTTTGTGGTACTCAGCAAGTATGTGGATGAGATACCCAAACTGATGTCCATGCTAAGAGGAAGGCAGGTGAAACTCCGCAGAGTAAGTTCAATTTAGCAGCAGGCTCCTGGCCATGCTGCATGTTTGCTCCCCAGCTAGCAGCGCACACGCTGCCTGGAATTAGAGCGTTTGCTGCATCATGCCCTGTAGGAGTGACAGAGGGGGACATGATGAAAAGCTGCAGTTACTGTTGTAGAAAAATGAGGGCAGGTTTAAGGCACAGAGGTCACAAATCTGTAGGACGTTTTCCTTAATTAGTTGTGCTGCTTATGGAGTGATTTTTAGCTTCTTGTCTGAAGCAATGCTTATATAAGTGACAGCTCCCATTTTTGCCTGCTCGAGTCTCGTCTGGTTATGTCAGTAGGTTCCTGCTGATATGATTGCTGCCTTTGCTTGGTAGATAAGACAGGTTTCCCTGTGCTTCATTTTCCTTTGTTCTGTTTTTAATTCAGTTCCAATTTTTTATTCATTTTTAAGTTGTCTTTGAGTTAATGGCTATGTGGACTGGCATCTGTTGGATAGTTTGTCTGAACTATTATCTTGTGAGCTCTTTGAGCTGTTAGAATGAATAACTACTCACTCTAATTTATGGCTGTGTTCTTTCTTGGCAGTCCTGTGCATTGCTGCCCAAATTGTTCTAGTAACTAAAAAGATGTGTGTAATAAGAAGTCAGATAATAGCAAGTCTTTAATAATTTTAGAAAAGACAGAAGTATTTCTGTGTTCTTGTTATGTGTAATGAACATTGTTACCTACTACAAATCTGAGATTTTAAATTTTGCACAGAGAATTAAGTTTGGTGTCAGTGTTCTTGACGCACATTCTCTTAATTTCAGTGTTTCCCTTCAGCTTCAGTGCTTAAAATGTTCCTTGAGCAATTTTCCATTACTTTGATCTATTTTTTCTTTGATTTTTCTTTGTCATGGAGTATGCTATGCTTTCAAAAAAGTTAAATATTTTGATATATATATATATTATATATATTATATATATAAAAAACATATACAGCCACTTATATAATACATAATTTTCCACAGTGCTCTGTGCTTGCTGTCTCCGATTAAAAATTACAAGAGATTTGACTTTTAGTGTTCTGAAAGTTTGCAGAACAGCGTACATCTTTGGTGTTGCTTTTCACATAACGTTATTGCACTGTGGACACCTGTTTTATTTTAGCAATAATTTGCATTTTGCAGGGCATATTTCAGCTTTATTTCCTGCTTATAAGCAGGAAAGGTACACTTACTAAACTGTTTTCTGTTAGCATTTTTATTATTCCTTTTGCTTGGTAGCATTTTTATTATTCCTTTTGCTTGGGTTTCTTTCCAAGTTATAAAAATGTTGAAATTACTCAGTTTGAAATTTTTCTGAGTCACAAAGTTCTGTGCTTATTTCTATTAAAAATACTGTATAAAATTTTAGTCACTTGCTTTTTTATGTGTCTTTGAAAAATACTAAGTGGAGAGAAACTGTTTTTAATACTAACTTGTAGAAATAGAAGGAACAATAAAAATTTTCTCATAACTTGTGTGCATGTGCCACAGCTTGTGTTCATGTCTCTGCAATTCTCTAGAAATGTGCCTGTGTCACTGCTTGTGCAAAACACATTTAATCAGTAGGAATAACAAATTCAAGCTGGTACCTTAATCACATTGGTTCTTGTGTCCCTGCTGTGGAAGTGCAAGGCATAAGAAGGAGCAGCGGTGCTACTGGACCCCACCCATGGGGTATGGAAAATATGAAATGTGAGTGCAGTTAAATTGGCTATAATTGCTGGGGCTGCTGTGCCAATCACAGTGAAGGAAAATTGCAGCTCATTAAGTCAAAGTTTGTTAAATAGCGTATAGAGAACTAATGATCTGAAAAATGGTTACTTGATTCCTACCTGTGATTTATGGAAAAGTGAGTCCCGAGTTTTACATTTGGACCGGGGAGTTCATGAAAAAGAAAAACAGAATTGCTGACCAAAGCAAAGATAGGCACAGGGCCAGGCAGGCAGGGCCGAGGTGAATCAGCACCTTCTTTATGGCTGAAGATTCAGATTATAAAACAGAGTAATACAGACTTATAAAACAGGCTAGAGACTTCCTTCTTTTGCTGAACCTGGAACTGATAGCATGGAGGAAGATTTTGGCATTCCCTCTCCTCTCTCCTTTTGCTTACAGTGCATTTTGCAGTGCTCTTTATTTTCAAATATTTTATTTGCTTGTGCTGAAGTGTTGAAGTGTATGTAATACTCATCAGTTACAGGGAAGATGAAATTTTTGTTCAGCATAGAAATGAGATGACTTCCTGCTTTGTAGATATTTGTGGATTAAAAATATAGCTTTCAGGTTAAAACTTTGTAGCTACCTAAACTCAGTTGAGTAAGTTTGATTTTGATAAAAATTGCTTATATCTGATTTGTTTTGTTATTAAAACCAGAATTGTCTGTAAGATGAGTGGATGATATTTTGCTTTGAAATATAGCTAGTGCAGGAAGAGGTTTAATAAGAATCAGCATTGTACTTAATTGTTTCTGTGAGGTCTGATTTTTTTTTTTTTTTTAATGTGTGAATTTCAACAAATGCAGAGTGAAGCCCATTCTTTCATTTTGCAAAAGCTCTTCTGGAAGTTCATTTTAGTGCTGTAAAATGAAAATCGGTGAAGTTACGTGACTTTCTATGAGCATTTTGATTATTCTAAGCAATTACTGAGTGGCCTATGTGTGACTAAATCCTGTCTAGTACTTATAACACTAAGGAAGACTCTGACAACTTAAACTCTTAACTTAAAATCTAGATGATTATTATACATATGAATGAAATGAATATCTCAGAAAAAAATTACTTAAAGATTGTGTAGTGTCTTTCTGACTTACCCCTAGGCTCTGTACATGCAATACTTTTTATCTAGTGTTTCTATAATAATGTTCTTAGCACAATTTACTTGATTAGTTTCCCTTAAAATATCTGTCATGATGTTCCTCTCGCAGATCTCTGAGATGATGTTTTGAACGGCCTTATCCCAGTGTTAGTAAACTAATGTTCCTATATCATTAGTTTGACTTCTTTCTCCATTCACACAAAATATGTTTAGCTCTAGACTTTGAGATCCGTGTGAATGACTGAAGCAAAAACCTGTTATAGCCCCTTAAACTCAGTTTGCATTAACGCAAACTAGATCTAAGTATTAGTAGTGCTTTCTCGGCCTAGGCGGTGTGAATTGCAACACAAAAATGACTGATGGCTAAGTTCAAAAATGCCAAAAACTTCAATTTGCTGTTGCCTTATTTAATAGCCCTGCTAATAAGAGGAAATAAAGAAGTAAAAAGAAAAGGATGGACATGAAAAGAATGAAAAGCGATGAAGGTTAATTGTAGTTGTTAACCAGCCTTCTGCTGAATTTTAGAGTAGGGGGATCATAAAACCTTTGTGGCAACCTGATGGCATATAAATATGTGTGTGTGTATATATTTTTATATATATACACACACACACATATATATATATATATACACATACACACACACACATATATATATATATAAAAGTTAAGAATAAAAGCTTACAGAATTTGTCAGGAATCTCAGTGCCCTCAAGTACCCAATTCTGAGAGATGACTCCAGCTTTGGTTAGTATGCCTTGGAAAGGTAGGGTATAATTGTAGTGTATATAAATCACCATTTTGGTTTGGGGCAGTGGTGCTGCTTTGCAGACATCCTCTCAAAGATCTCCCTTAGGGCACACTGGTTAAGTGTATTTAAACGAGGTTCATTTCCCAGAAAACTAATCTGGGAGCCCTGCTGCAGAGGCAAATTGTTCTCCTGAGCACATACAGGCCTGGATCCATAATTCAGCCTCCGGAAAGCCGAGCAGTGTGTGTGGTGGGGATGTTTGTTTCTGTGAACCAGATGAAATCTAATCCAAAACAAACCCTCTGAAGAGCTAATGTAGGTCAGCACCAGATACTTTGATCTACTGATCCATTTCTTCTGCTCCAGATTATTTGCCAAAGTAGGCAGAGCCAAAATTGTTTACTTATTGGTCAATAGCTAATGGCAGTGAAAATCTGAGAAGTGTACCGACTTATTCAAGTCCAGTTATATTTGTAAGTGGCAGTGCTAATATTAACACCCTTCTAAATGCCCTGAATCGTCTTTATAAACCTGTGCTAATACAGACTCTCAAGGAAGCAGAAAAATACTGCGAATTATAATGAATCAGGTGACTAAGTCATAATTACCTTAAGAAATTATGATCATGTTTAGTCTTCTTTCTTGTTAAAAATGAATCTCCTTTAATTTCCTGCTTTTATGTAGACTGTTACTGTTTGTATACTTCTTACCCCAGCTGCTTTGCTTGAGTTGCTGATCTGCTTTGTCAAAAAAATATGGAATTTTATAGCAGTTATCACGTTGAGAGCAAGAGTTAAAAAAGAAGAAAAGTTGCCTTCAGAAATAATGACATTTCTTAGTTTCTTTCTTTACAGTAAGATTGTGTGAATCAAGAGAGGATTTTTTCCCTTGGGCAGAATTCTTCAGTTTAGGATTTTAACTGGAATTGTTATTTTGAAAATTTAAGTAAGTTTTGAAAATTAAGTTTAGTACTTAAACTTATGGTAAATGGCTAATGGTAAATCATTTTATTTTGAAGTAATATTTGTCAGAGTTCTCCTTAGTCCCATATAAAAGTGCAACTTTAGTCTCATTGATTCTCCATAATTTTGCACAATGAATGCTAGCATAGCATCCTCTGACTAATAGTTAGAAATAGTGGGTTACATTTCTTCTTTGTTAGATCTTTACAGAATGCAGACCATAGCTTTTGGCATTTTTCTTCCAGAAATTCAAGTAGGGTTGTTTAAAACATCAGCTCTTTATTTAAAAAAAAATCCGAATGCAGTAGTACAAATTATCAAATCTGTTTTGCAGAATTTGCTTTTTATTAAGGTTGGTGATTTTTTTAATGAAGTGTTTTGCAATGTAATTTAAATAGCTTTAAACTTTTCCATCACATTGTAACTAGCAAAAACATAACAGCTAGCATATTTTGTTCTCTCAGGCTGAAACATCTCTCCATTCAAATTTTTATAATGATTTCTAAAAGCTCTTGTTGATTGCCAGCCTTAATATGGCTCTTGAAAGAGAAATGAGACTTGATTTTAAAATGAAGAAAATTGTTGTAAAGTGAAAATGTGAAATGTGTAAACCAGTAAGATTTGACCGGACTTTATTATTTTAAGAAATCTTGCCTTCCTACGAATGCTGCTCTCTTCTGCTCAAGTTTATATGTCATTATCACTCCTTCTGCAGATTTTTGTTAGACACAACTAAACTGCTTCAAGCCTTAGTTAATTATAATACTGTTTTCTCTAGACTGTTATTAGGTAGCTTCAACAACTGCTTGGGATTTTGGATGGATATTTGTAATATCATTCTTTGATAACAGTGTTGACAAGAAAGAATAAAAATAAATGGTCTTGTAAATAAGAATATTCTAGGCCATTGAAATCCTTGTCAGTGTCCTGTTCAGCGGGAGACTGTCTTCATTTTAAAAGAAAATGTGATTGTTGTTTTACTCTTTGAAAACGGATATGTATTAATTGAAAAGTGGAACCTGTATAGATGCTTTTTTAGGTTACTTCTTGGAACTTAAATGCTGAAATGTTGATTTGGATCCAGTTCTGAGAATAGGCTGAGAAAGGAGCATACATGGGATGAATCAACTCATTTGCCCTATCTGGAAGTATTAACTGTATAAGAAGTCTAACACAGCCTGCCTATTTGTTTAACTAGGGCCTGTCTGCAAGTTGAGATTGCAGGTTTTTAAGCAGTTCTAATTTTAGCATCTTCAGTAATGACCTGGAAGGGAAGGTTCTGAGTGTTTGCAAATAAAACATGGTGATACTAATTCGGGAGGTGTTGAGAACTTGAGAGGGCAGGGAAGGAGCAAGGAGCAAGCACATGGAGACATGTTTTGGTATGTAGAAATAGTGTGGTCTGATTATTCTGTGAAAGAAAAGCTTGAAAAGTGGTAAAAGAGGAAAAGGAAAATCTGAAGGAAGCCTAAAACAAGTAAAAAAACACCAGTCAGTCACAGCTGGGTGTGTTCCCAAAGAGCTGCTGTGACTTGGTGGTGAGTACTTTAGATAATACAGGAGAACAGAAGTTCTAGTGTAAAAAATTTCAACAGCTCATTTGAAACTTTCTCTGTTTACCTCTAAGTACCAGGGCAGGTACTTGTGTATTTCATTTTTTAACCTGTATGTTTTATTATTTAAAGCTGGAAAATGACCTCTTTTATTTTTTTGCTTAAAACCTGATTTTAAAATTCCCATTACAAACATGGTAACAGCAAAGCCTAAAAACTTGGTTTAGAAATTCCACGAATATTTTCTTTCAATAAATATTGTGACCTTACTGTATTTTTAAAAGGTCAAGGGAGTGGGAAATGGTTGAGGAAAAACTTTTGCTCTGAATATTTTAAAATTATACTACAAACTTCAGAAAGACTTAAGTTAATAAATGTCTTGACCAGGTTTGAAAGGTTTTGTCAGCATAATTTATCAACTTAACATACAATTAAATTGGCTGAGCTCAGGGTTTTGAAGATCGTTCTGGTCTATGGCAACTACATTTTTTTGTTTGTTTGTTTTATTTCGCGCTCTTTTTCTGGTGACTGTCGGAGAAGGTGAATTCAGTAGTTTTTCTCAAAACACCTTAGTCAGCAGAAGCTCTGGAAGTTTCTGCCTGGTTCGCTAGCAAGCTGCGAAGGAAGAGCCTGTACTTGTTGCTCTGGGGAATGAAGAAAAACATGAGCAAATTGGTATCTGCGTGAAGTGCTAATGGTTTAGAACCAAAGGACGAGGAAATAGTTGCTTAAATGCTAAATTAATTCATACTTACAATGCTTTGCCTTTTCACAGTACTCATAGAACATTCAGAAATTCAGCTGTATTCAGAGGTCTAGTAGTTGAATGTCTGAATCAAGATTTTTTTTTTTATGGCCACAAATTAAAAAATATGTATGCAGATGGTTGAAGGAAAATTACAATAAGTCTAGAATTGTCTCTGTGTGCTTTTGACTATCGCTGCGTTGCTATTTCTGCCTAGTTCATTCAGTGTTATTCTCTTTCTTGATAATGGACAGTTTACCCTGCCTAAGTAAGTCTGTTTCTTGGCTACATATTGCTTAATGTTTCATTTCATTAGTTCTAGTTTATAGGGTTTGGGGTGGCTGTCTAACCTGTATTCCAAGGTAGTTACAAAGTATTTTGAGGGAAGGAGGGGAAAAAAGAGTTTCCAGATAGGCAAAATACGAAAGTCTCCAGGGACAAGAATAGAAAGACATTTTCCCTTGAAACTACTCATCTGTCATAGACAACAAACTTGTTGTCTCTCTTTAAACATACCTCCTTTCTGCACAAATTACAAAATACCTTTTTTTTTCTTTTCCCCTCCTCTCTGCATGTTGAGGCATTTTTTTTTTTTTTTTGTCTCGTTAGTATAAAAGATGTGTCCAGTGTCTCAGGTTTTGCAGTCCCTCTGTTAAAAATAATCTGACAAAGGACTTTTGTTCATGAGATCCAGCGATAGCTCAGAACAGGTGTTTGGAATTCTGTAACGATGCTGCTGAATTCTTGTTTAACACATAAACTTGTGCTTTCTGTAACAAGTAGTTGTAATGGGGGAAAAATACTGAAAGATTCAGTGGCAGACACCAAAATTTTAGCAAAGTAAGTCTTTGCCTTGGTTAAATCATGTTAATCCTGTGAGGGTAACAGTAAGTGTGCACAAGTGTCAGTCACATGTCTTTTGTGTCTTTTTCTTCTGTTATCTGTTATCCTGTTCTGTTACCACCTCCTGATGTGTAGAACTGCTGGGGGAAAATGGAACGGGTCTGTGCTTGGTTATTTTTGACCTGGTCTGTGCTTCAGTGACTCAGCACAGGGTTGACACTCGCATTTTATGAATGTGAAATTTCACCCCCTCTTTTTCTTATAAAGCTCCTTCCAGACAAGTGTGGTGTCTACTCCATTCTTCAAACAGTCAAATACTCCACTCTTTGTAAATGCTTTACAAAAGGGTTGAGCTGTGTGTGTCACCTGCAGTGGGACATCTAAGCTTCAGAAGCACTGAGGACTGACGTAAAAAAAAAACAAAAAAACAAAAAAAACCTGAGTATTTACACATTTGCATTTCTGATTGAGACTAATAAGAAGGCTGCTGAGATGAGATGAATGAGATGAATAAAGAAGTTTCAGACTAAGTGTTAGCTTTCTGCAACACAGGTCTCTTCCTGGATTACCTGCATTTTTCCTGAGTTAGCCACTGTGCTGCTTTTTCTACATCCATTCATTCTTTTCAGTAACCCTAATGGTTGCAGATAGGTGATATAAATTTATTCTTTCATTAAATTTGCCTCCAATTATCCCTTCAGATGAATAGACACCATACAAAGGTCTGTACTAAGGATCATGGTAAAGCGGTAATCCCACCCCTTGCTGACGTGTTGCTGGACACGTTGATGACTAGGGATATAGGCCTCTGCTTTACGGGTTTTGTGAGTTTCCCCATGTCTCTAGGAATGAACTGTGTTGTGTTTCCATATTCAGAGACTCTTTATGAGCCTGGATCTATGTATATAAACAAACTGCTGTGCATAAGCTTCGTTTGTCACGGGATGTTACATGAGACACAGCAGTGCATTGGAGACTTTGTACAGGTGCTCCATCTAAATATGGAATAGGCTTCTTAGGCTGCAGCTACGTTCCTGGAGCACAGGTTTGAATCTCATTCCTCCTCGTTTTGTTCTCTGCTTGTAACTTAACACACGGTGTAGGTCAGCACGAGCTGGCACTGTTACCACAGGATGTCTAACCCGGTGATTCACTGCTTCCCCTTCCCTTGTGCCAACACAGCTTTTCAGCAGCTGGATGGCAAAACAAATTTAGCTTATTTAGTTAAATGAAGCAGTGGTTGAGTTGTTTTTAGGCCGGGCAGGTTTTACCTCTTGTTGATTGCACTGTCACACAAATACTAATGCTGTCAAAAGATGGAATTTAACACAGGAGTGGCCAAAGTAATAATCAAAGGCTAATGAAAAACTTCAGTGTAGCCAACAAGTTTGATAAAGATGCTTTCAAAAAACAAGAATCTTAGCTTGTGAAGTGTCTGGTAGCTATTAACTGCATAGTTGTCTGTGTGACCTATAAATACTGGCTTTGCCATGGTTTAGATGAGTTAATTCTTTACCTGCAAATTGACTTGGGAAAAGGAGTTAATCCATTCTCCCGTATCCTAGATGAATGTCGTATCCACAAATTAGGAATAAATCTTTTTGTCTCCTCTGAAAGCTATTTCCCTTTTGTGGAAATTAGACTCCCGTGATAAAGGCCTTGGCTCACAGAAATAACTTGTATAGGCCATGTCCCACAGTGGCCAAGCATCTGTTGGCCTTTGGCTTTTTGTTGAAATCCAATAGGTAGAACATTGTGCTCTGTTTTCTATTTCATAAACATGCAGTTGTAAATGAGGATATATCCTGTCAAAGTGCTGTTAAGTCTCAGTGATTGATATCTTAATTCTGTATTTTTCCCTAAAATTATGTTAATTTTGAGAAATCTTCAAGTGAAGAAAACAGAAATTGTGTGTGTCGCAACCTCTATTCTGCAGACACTAATTTAAGCTTTTGAGTGTGTGTATGGTATTTCCCCCCCCGTTTGAACTTCTGAAAACAAGCTGCCAATAATCCATTCTCAATACAGTGTAAAAGAATTGGAAGCATGGGATTTTATTTGCTTGTGATATAATATTCCAAGTTTTGATGTCTTATGTGAGGGAGAGTTTAATAGCAGAACGTGCAGATTTTATACAGCCTAGAGCACTTTCACTTTAGCCTGGGGGATGCTTGTTGAGACACTGTCCTTGAGCTGCCCATATGCAAGTGGTTGTTCTTTCTGCTCAGAATCCCGTTAAAGTAAGTGGAGTCTTGCACAGACATGAAGATTTTCGCTTGTGAATTGTAAAATTAACAACTTCACTTCTTTTGTTTAAAACCATAAGGGTATTTGTCTTACCTCACATTGTGAAAAGCTGTTTCTAGCTTACAGTGTAAGGAGGTTGTAGCTATGTTTTTCAGTCAAGTTTGATAATGAGTTGCCTGGTTAGATGTGTAAGTACCGTTACAAGCAACCCCTACTTCATCATTACAGTTCCAATAGCAGCAGCAAGTTCAGCTAAGAGATTCCTGTTCCTGAGCCTTGCCAATTCTCAAGGCTATAAGAAGCCACACTTTTTGACAAGAACATAATATGAACAACATAATAAAGGTTAGGCCTAAAACTGCCCTTGTGGGAGGTTGGTTGGTTTAAACACATCCTCTTACAATTTTGTTTTTGAATGTGGCTGGAACCAAAGGAGTTAAAACTTCCAGGAAAAGTCAAGAAAAAGAGGCAAGAAGTAGAGTGGAGCTTTAGAAGTGAGACTGTGCAAGTGGGATTGTAAGGTGCAACAGCTGTGTTTCTCTTGTACGGACGAGTTCCACAGGATTTACAAGCAATATTTCTGTCATGCTTATTAATGGCCTTATGTATTATTGAAAGAAGGGGACCAGTGGCCCTCTTTCCTGAAGGTCCCTCAGGAGCAAAGTGGTTAACTCCAATAGTGGCAGCCCACACCAGCAGCTGTCGTCCCCCTGCCCCTTCCCCGTGGTTATGCAAAGATGTATAACTTCTGTTAGAAAGAAGGGATATATCACTACTTCTGCAGAAATGCAGACCTGCAGTGCCCGATGTTCACGTTTGGTTTGTTCGCATGGTAGGGAAAAGGTTGCAATATGCTGCTATTTCCAGATGCCAAGATAACCTTTCTGTCTGCATAGGTCGGATGATGCTTCTTGAGATTCTTTTCACCCCTATCTTTTGTTTGTTTAGTTTTGCTTTTGTTTTTTTGAGATTAAAAAATGAAACAGACATCAACAAATGTCAATTTTAACATGCTAACGTTTTCACAGGTAGCATTTGATTAATGAGAAGGGGGAAAAAGGGATCAATCAGTCATTACCCTAATCTGCTTTCTGCTGGTGTGCATGCAGTTGCAAGCAAATCTGCCAGCTTGTTCTTTTGGACCAATCTGTATCTGATTCGAGGGCAGGTTATGGTTAATTTAGGTGCAGTTTCTCACTCTCTCCTGAAAGTTTGTGCTTACCAGAAAGAAACTAAAACCAATTTCCCTTTTCCCTTCCTCCCCACACTTTCTAAAAGATAATAAACTAAAGAGGAATGTCTGTGAAGGAAAGAGCAAAACAGAAAAGGTGAGAGAGGAAGGGCACCAACAGGGGGTGAGAATTAGTGGTAAAGTACTGAGGTTGTGAGACCGTGAATCATCTCTGTCTGCCCAGCGCGGTGCGAGGTGTAGGGGAATCCCAGCAGTTGCCAGCCCAAGTTACCCGAGGAGGTAATGTTTCTGTGCTCCTGCAGAGATGCAGCAAGAAGGCTTGTACTAAGCCTCAGGATCTCCCTTGAGCAACATTTATGGTGCTGCACTAGTATGGTCGGGGTCTGTTTCTGGCTCTGCTGTTGACTCTTAGTGAATTATTTTTCTTTTTTCTTCTCTTCCTGCTGCTCCTTGGCTCCTTACCAGGGCACGTAACAGGAGCATGAGGGTATTTTGCTGCTCCGTGACACAAGGCGCAGTGCAAATGCAGGCTGTTGTGCTGCACTGTGATTTTGGTTCTTGTACAAGATCTCTCGAGCTAATCCTCAGTGGCTATAATCACTAGTTTGTTCCCCTAGCAAAATAAGATTATGGTGCAGAGATCAGGTTGTATTAAGTGTGTTAATCTTCTTCTGTTTGCTGAAATATACCTGCTGCTGGAACTCTATTGTTTCTTGTATTCTTCCTGTGATCTTTTCCCGGTAAAATTATTTATCCTAATAATACAAGGCATGCTGTCTAAAGGCTGTAAACTGTAAGTTTGGGAAAATACTGCTTACAAAATCAATATATTTGTGTATAAGTCTTTGTACAATATAAGGACAATATAGATTCTTTCTGAAAAACATTTAGCAGTGCTACTGATAGCATGAAGTAGAGGAGACATAAGTCCTTTGGTCACTAACTTTGTGCAAAAATTAAGTAGAGGCAGCATGTTTGCTACTGCCTCATCCCTTTATCAGTCTAGTCCTGATGGGCTATCTTTCATGAGCAAGGCTGTGGTTTAGTTTGTGTGTTCAATCCTTGAATTTGTTTGCAAGGTGTAATGTTGCCAGTATTCCTACCAATCTAGATGACAAAATAGACTGAAGTTACTGACTCCTCCTAAACACGGGAACGCTTCAGCCGATGCTGTGCCTGGGGTGGTGGCTCTCGCTCTGTCTGTGATTCAGGACGTTGCTGCTTTGGCCATCCAGGGCCTTGACGCCCCTCTGAGTGGCAAGACATATATGCAAAAGCTACCGTGCTGCTGGCTGCTGAGGTTACTGCTGCACTCGTAGCAATGTGGTATATTAATAGTTGGTATATCCATGGCAGCTGCTGAGTGTTTTGATTGAGGAACTAAGCTTTCTTAAAAATACTGGGTTTGGTCCTCTTGATTGCAGAGAAGTTTGAAGACTTTCACTGAATGTGTACAAAAATTGAGCAGCTAAAACCAAAATCATGCATTATGTGCATTAAAAAAGTAAAAAAGTTTTGGAGAGGCTTGTGACCTTTGAGCTCTAGTGGCTCTCGGTGCTGGTGTTGAGCTGCAGCGTGCAGACCTTCCTTCTTGCTTTCGTGGGGCTGCTGTTCCTACCGCCTTAGAGATTTGTGTGGTTTTGGTTGCAAAAGCTTTTCCACTGTGATTAGATTTCTCTTTAGTCTGAGGTAAGTTTGCTTACGTGCATTTATTACATGAACATATTTCCCTCCTCTCATCTTGAATTTCCTTTTGAAATGT
>JAWLRI010000344.1:5069243-5113678 GCA_034781795.1 Crypturellus tataupa | reverse complement strand
AACCCCCCCCCACCCCCCCCCCCCCCCCCCCCCCCCCGGCTCCCTTTTTCTTTTTTGGCTTCTGTTTTATACATTACCAAGTATGTTTTTGTGCTTATGCTCTGTGCTCTTTAGCTTAAGTGTTTAATTGTGGTTTAAAAAAAAATACCTCCACATTCTGCAGAGATGAGGTTTAAATTTTTCCTCATTATAACTCTGCTATGAGCTCTGGGAAAGTTGGCAGAATTCTATTCGGAGCAGTTTAAAAACATAGGTTTCATGTTGCAATCGCGGTAACCTCCACGTCCAAGGGACTCTTTGTCGCTATTAATGTTTGCACTTGTCAAACAGAACAAAACAAAACAGGAGAGGAGGCTGCAAGCACCCAAAAAAGTAGGTCAATGGGCCAGCAGGTTATTTGGCCAGAAAAGCACAAGTGACTTCACTGAATCATGCTGGAATTGTTTTTCTCTTTGTAACAGATCATTCTGCTCTGCTTTAACTTCCTGTGTTAATATTTTCATCAGTATGTTAACCGTTTAAAAACCTTCATCTGGTGCAGGGGAAGAAGAAACTTGACTTTTCTAAACAAATAAAGACATATATATATATATGTGTGTGTGTATATATATTGTTTTAAGAACATTTTCAGTAAAATCAGTGTTTTCAGCAAAATTAATATTTTGCAATGTTTAAGAGTAGCATAAGCTTAGCTTTAGAGCCCAGCATAATTTTTAAAATTTAATGTTTTTTACAATTTGTAAAGGTATTGGTTGAAATATGTTGTATAGAAAACATTAGGTTTATTTTTAGAACAGTAAATAAGGCAGAGAGAAATGAGATACAGGGGAGGAAAAAAAACTGCATTCAATTTACTTAAAAGCAAATTTGATTCAGGGGAAGAACCTAGAAGAAAACACATATACATGCAAAGTAATGACATAAATAGCTTGGAAACTGGTGGTAGTTAAACTGTTGTGGAGTTGTTGTAGGAAGAGTGCATCTGTGAGGTGAGTTTGGAATAAATATTTAAGTTTTTCTGGGCTGGGTTTTGAAAGGAGGAGTTAGTGGTTGTGTTGGAGGGAGTAGAAACAATGTGGCTGGGCGACTCTGCTGATTGCCAGCAGCAGCTTCCCCTGGTCCAGGAGCCTGGAAAGCAGGTAATCCGCAAGCCGCAGGAGGAGGAGGAAGAGGAGGAGGAGCTCGCCTGGGCCTTCCTTGTCTCTGCCAGGCTTGCAAATTGTGGCAGAAAAGGTGTTTAAATAAGAGCAAAAAGAAATAATTGGAATGTAACAAGCAGAGCTGAAGATCTAGGTGGTGTGGGAGACGCTGAGTGCAGGGAGTAAACATGATTGAAGATTCAAGTGAGAGCTCGAGGCAGAACTGAAATTGTTTCAGAATATTTTGCTTATCAAAGAGAAAGACTTTAAAGATAGCAAGGTGCATTCTGTTAGGGAAGTAGTTGGGATTTATTTATGCTAAGCAGAACATTTATAAATTACTCTTCACTTTCAAATAAAATTGTGTGTTTGGAACTGTTAATTTAAAACTTAAACTCTTCTTTTTGATTTTTTCACAGTTCAGGATTTAATGCTTTTCTCCAAAAGAGGATACATTTAACTCTGCATTAGTGTTCTGAAGAAGCAGTGTTTCATCACTGAACATCACACTTTAACAACCACAAAGTGTAAAAGGTAAAATTATATCTTACAAATTCCTATGGCTTTTTATTATCAACGCTGGTTGAGAGGCAGTGATGAAGCAGTGTGTGTGTTTATTTGTATTTTTATTCCTCACAACATGAATGAACTTGATTCTGAGAAATACATGAAGTCCTTCATTTTAGTGTTGTCTTTAAAGATTATTAGTTTTATTGGAATTATTTATATAGTTGTATCCATTGACTTGAGTAAGTGCTGAGAATATTTCAGTTTTTCTACTGAAACTTTATCAGTGGCTACTTTAAGAAATGGCTAGTTGAACTATAACATTGACACAGTTTATAGAGATCACGTTTTTGCAGGTATCTTAGTGTCAGCTTTTCATGCGTCTAACAATATGATCAAAAAAACCCTAAAGTATGAAATAAATATTACCTGTAAAATAGTATTCCCCAAATGCTTTCTATTTGCTTAGTTTTGAAATGAAGTGTGTTACTTCTGAGGAGGTTACTTTATGTCTTTTCAACCTTAGAATTATATCAAGTTTTTTGTATATTAATAAAAAAAAACCCAACAAAACAAATACAAATGACAGAAAGCTATGCCTGAATTCAGAGTTAGAAGATGGTTTTGTATTGGCTTAGTCGAAGTTCA
Organism: Crypturellus tataupa; assembly: GCA_034781795.1. Taxonomy (NCBI): domain Eukaryota; kingdom Metazoa; phylum Chordata; class Aves; order Tinamiformes; family Tinamidae; genus Crypturellus; species Crypturellus tataupa. The sequence goes on along the minus strand of JAWLRI010000344.1, from coordinate 5,111,384 downwards.
TTCATCGTGGCATTTAATGAAATAATGTTCTCAAACTCTGTCAAGCAGAATGAAATCTTAAAGTTCAGCCTGTAATACCAATGAATTCTGCATTAAAGAAGGTGGAGAGCAAAAGAGATGGCTGGAAGAGAGGAGAAAGTTAAGAGCACCTTATTGAGTCAATGTAACCATTAATATACTCTAGTGAAGAGTATAATTGTTCCTTCTAAGTCATGTTTTTATTTTATTTTTTTCTTTTCTCGCAGGCAAACGTACAAATGTCTACCACAAGACTAAAGTGTGATATGTTATGTTCTTTACCATAAGTACCCATAAAATGAGCTCCATTGCAGACAGGTAAGGAGGTAGTAATTCTTTCTCGTTGAGATGAATTTTAGAATTCATGTTTTGAACCATGGAACAGTATTTGTTTAATTCAAGTTAATTTTTAAAGTTTGAAATTTTTTTTAAGTACTTAGTATTTAATCAGGGGAAACAAATGCTGCTAAATGACTAGTGATGTTGTGTATAACAGTAAAGTGGCCTGATAACCTATTTCATGTGGAAAAGTAATAGCTGGAGACTTGCTTTCTATTAGGTTTTGTGACCTGGTCTTTTTCTGCAGCTTAGGTGAACCTCTGTCCTTAATATGCTTTGTACTGTCCTTTTGGAGCATTTAAAAAAATTAAGTTTCCATCAAACTTGCTGAAGGCTGAGCCCATTCTAAGTAAATTACAAAGGCAACTGAATAGTGAAACTTTTAAAATACATGTCTGATTTCTTATTTCCTTATGTGCTAAATTCTACTGTAATTTTGGTTTTATGAATTTATGAATTTCTTTTGAAAACTTTAGGTTTATGTAATAACATTGCTTCCTAACAGCACTGCTTATTGTAATGTGCTTGATGGTTTGACAGGTGTAGGTCAGAGATGAGGTAAGCTTTGGAGAAAGACAGTTATTTGCCTCAAGGAAAGGAAGACATTAAGATGAAAAATTAAGAATGAACACAGAAGAGCTAGCAGGAGGACAGTGCTGCAGCGACTTGAAGCAGATAGAGAAGAAGTCAGAGAAATAAAACATGAAGGTCTATTATATAGCAGTTTCATAAACCAGAACAGTTTTGTGTTGACCTTTAAAATAAAAGGAAGCAAAAGTGCTGAAACATACTGAGGCATCTGGAAGGGACGAAGGAAACATAAATTCTTATTCTGATATTTTAAGACCTCTGTAGCAGTGCAAGGAAGGACAGTTGTTGAGGAAGAATTTTTATGATATTTGATTAGGAATCAAATATAATGAATAATTACAATTACTTTGTTGAATGAAGTGTAGTATATTCACCATCTTTCCATTCTGAGTACTACAGCATATAAAAATAATGAATGATTTGTGTCCTTTCTTATGCTTTCAAAAGGATAAGGAAATGCACATGAGAAGATGGGAAAATAAAATTGAAGCGTTTAAATGCTCACATAGATTCTCTGAGTTCTCAATAAAAATGCACAGTTTTGAGGATTATCTGGTTTGTGTCAAAAATGGTTGTTTTTTTCTTTCCCCTTCCTGTCTGTGTATTAAACATCCTAAAAAAGAAAACTTAGAGCAGACTTGAGTTCAGGTTCGTGGTGATAGACCTTGCAAGATGACACAATAAACCAAGAGTTTCTGTTTCTTGTTGTATTGGAGATGATGCCTTTTCTGAGTAATTTTTCCTCATTGTAATTGCCTCTGCAAAGGAGAAACGTTAAACACTGACATTATTTCTTTCTGTTTTTTTTCAGGAATGATGGGAGCATTTTTGATGGGCTGGTGGAAGAAGATGACAAAGATAAAGCAAAAAGGTAAGTTTTCAAGTTACCTAGTGCAAAGCTTGTACTCACATACCTGAGATTACTGGGAAAATTTCTAGAGAGGCTGAAAATGTGATGCCTCATAAATAAATAGCCATCTTATTCATCAGCATTTGCTTTACTATTATACTTCTGGTGTCTTGTCTATTTTTTACTGTAGTTCATTTTTTAAAATTATTTTTATCAAAGCATACTTTATTCTAAAGGCTCAGATACAACCCTCCATCAGAACAAAGAGGTTGTTTTTCAAAAATGGTCACTTGAGAATAAATTGAGAATAATTATTTTTGCAACAATTCTCACGGCAGATTTTAAAGACCTGTTAGTAGTATGTAGTAGTTATTATAAGAAGTCATAGTTCTTATAAACCATTTTCTCTTTTTCAGAGTGTCTAGAAACAAGTCTGAAAAGAAACGCAGAGATCAATTTAATGTACTTATCAAAGAGCTGGGTTCCATGCTTCCAGGGAATGCCCGGAAGATGGACAAATCCACAGTACTGCAGAAGAGCATTGACTTTTTACGGAAGCACAAAGGTAATTCTTTGCAACCAGAAAAAAATATGTTCTTAATTTTTATGATATGTGCATAGTGCAAAGAAATACTAACCATTTTACAACTCCTGTGTTTCAGGAAATGATTAGGAAATTTAAAGCATTTCTGAAGAAAGATATTTTGTTGTAGCATTGATTAGATAGTTGTTTGAATTGGCAGAAAATGTGTTTTCACCAAGTTTACACTCTCTTATGGCTATTTGATGTTTCTGTAAAATCCCTATTCCTTATACTTCTATTCTCAGTGTGATGCCTTATAGTTAACTGTCAGAAATTAGCTCCAAAATTCCTTTTTGTCTCAGGAAAATAAGCTTTTTCTCTATTACTTCAAGTAATTTCTGAGCACAGATACTACCCAGAAAGCAATAGGAGAAAGGGAGCAGATACTAGGTTATATGAGAAAATAAGGAAAGCTATTTAAAATAGATGCATATTTATGAACAGTGTGTTCATCAGTTTAGAATATGTTATATCCCTCATTTCCATACCCCAGTGCAGCTCTTGCATTACCGTTCTTGTTGAAGTCGGCCTGTGCCAACTGGCATTGCTCTGCAGGGTTTTCTGTGGAAACACTTGGGACAGGAGCTTGCTTCACCACCTGGGGCGCCTCAGGCTGTAATGGTAAAGCAAGTGACTGTAGCAGGAATTTCTTGGTGATTGGCTTCTTTCCTGTAGAAGGTCCTCCTGTGTTCAGCAGCCAGGCTCCGATTCACTGTGTTGCTGCTTTATTTTTTCTGAACCGCTGTGACACTGGCGAAGGTTTGTACGTGGGCAGTAGGTCTAGAGGAACAGAGCTGGTTGCAGGCCAAGTGCACCTTCTGTTTCTCACTGAGGAAGAAACAACCAAACCAGTCCAGTGAATGGAACAAGTCTCCTTTGCACTCTTCGTATAGGTTTCCTTTTGAAAGTCGAAAGCCGGAGACATACTTTTCATCTTTTGTTTCATGTAAATGTTTCATTTGTGATGACCAGTTCAAGGTTGTTACTGCAACCAGTGCTTCTGTCATAGCCTCATTCCTCATCAGAGCGGCACTGGTAAATAATTTTGTTCTTACTGGTTGAGGTCTGAAAAAGAAGCATCAGCTTTCAGAGCCTGTGTCTGGGCACTAGTTTTGCTTAGCAGCATTTGCTTTTCACCTATGCATGGGGAGTTAACACTTCAGAGAAGAGGGGGGGAATCTCTCATGCTGTCCTGCTCTAAGGGTGTTCTTTACTAAACCTCCTTTATATGCAACCTTATTTCTTTACAGATTTCAGAAAAGGTTGGAAAGAAGAGGAAGGACAGGGAGGATTTTAGCATAAGGCTTAGAGTGCCCAAGATACTGGGTCTTCAAAGACTTTTAAATCTCAGAGCAGTTCAGGTCATTTTGTTTTGCAAGTCTTTGAAAACAACACTATTTTAATTAATTCGACAACTCTCTATCATAGTCTTGGAGTAAAGAATGCATTATTTGCACTGACAAAATTACTGCTTACCGCACTGTTGGTGTCACTTGTCATTGCCTTCATTGTTACCTTGGCATCTGATAAAACCATGTCACAATTTGACAGGTAGGAAGAGGAGGCTAATCTCCTGATGAAATAGTAGAGAGAATACCTATCATCATCTCAAGGATCATTATAACTAATGAATGAAACCTGGAGAAGACTTGGAAACATTTTGCTTTTTCCTACTGTTTTGTAGCTCAAAATATAAACAATATAAAAAATATATTTTTTTGGAATGTTAATAGTCATATTGTATGTATGTTTGATTATAGAAATCACTGCACAATCGGATGCCAGTGAAATTCGGCAGGACTGGAAACCGACATTCCTTAGTAATGAAGAGTTCACGCAGTTAATGTTAGAGGTATGTTGCTTCTGTTTTCCTTGAAGTAGAATATCCCCTTAGAGGGATTGATTAAAATGATGAGATTTTTTTGTTTAACGGAATAACTTTTCACTTTCATATTTTAATTGTGATTGCATGCTTTCATGAAGGTGAGCAACCTGATTTTCTGTTTATACAGAATTACATATAATAGCACTTTTAAGTGTATTTTCAAGGAAATGTTATAGCAGAGCAAGTCCAATAATATACGTATTTACCATCACAGTTAAATTGATATATTAAATTATCACTTTAAGGAGAGTACTAGTCAGATGAAAAACTGTTACGCTTACATGAAAATCTTAACTATAAAAATGGTTCAGCACATCCATTGCAACTTCTGAACAAAAAAAAAGTTTAATTTTTTTGCATGTTATGCTTTCAGAAAGTGAAGTATATGACTATTACTTTGCTAAAGATTACATGACATTGGTTTACTACTAGAAACAAGCTTTCAGTTTTAGTTCTTGATTCCTTGTAAATGAGAGCAAATGATATGCACCATACAATTAAAACAATTTACAATAATAGCTAAATGAAAAATATCAAAGTAATGGAAAAACACTTTATTTTCATTAGAGTTAAACCTGTTCATTGAAGCAGGTATTTTAGAAGTGAGAAGTTCCAAGTCTTTTGTATTTAAAATAATGCCCTTCTTGATATACTCCCCGCCACAATCCCCGCCCCCGCCAAAAAAAAAAAAAAAAAAAAAGTGACTTCTGCTATAGGAGGTGATTTGTAGCTGCTTTTGATGTTTTTCATCAAGACACTTTACAAAATTAACATTCATATAGTTAGTGGCTATAAAGTCAGAAAGCAGTAATAAAAGTTTTAAATCTTTTTCTAAAGACACATGAGCTTTAAAATTTCCCATTTAGAAATAGGTTCTATCATGCTTTTATGGCTAGTAGTATTCAGATAAGATGGTCCTGTTGTTATCAGTGGAAATAGGTTTAAGTAGAAGATAAAGCAGTTAGAACTTGATCTTACACTTTTCAAGTTTTATTAAAAGTCTTACTGTAATCTTCTTTTAGTGAGATTGGGACTGCTGGAGCTTTAAATATTGAAATTGGTTCTTCCCTTATAGTTTTCCATCTTCTTGTTTTTGCCTCTAGATAATATTCCTCTTTTTTTCTGATATTTAAAATGATGATAGAACTAAAAAATATGGATAGGGTGGGACATGAGAGAAACAGTGGTTCAGATGTGTATGGATTAAGGTCTTGCTTCTGAAAACATTTAAGAAATAACTTAAGAATGTAACAGAATGCAAATTATAATGCTCGTAGTTTAGAAGCAAGACTCAAGTGTCAACAGCAAAAGCTATTCTCATTTTTGTAATAAACTAAAGTTGATCTAAGTTTTTTTTCCATATTGAATATAGTTTAACTGCCCATTATGTTTAATTTCAGGCTCTTGATGGTTTTTTTTTAGCAATTATGACAGATGGAAGTATAATATATGTGTCTGAAAGTGTAACTCCCTTACTTGAACATTTGCCGGTAAGTATGAACTGCTTCGTTGATGTATTGGTTTGCCTGCAAGTAGCGTTTGGCCCTGAGTGCCTGCGAGCTTTAGTCTGTTAGACATTACAGCGCACGTGTACGTTTGGTTCCGAAACTGCTGTCTTCCTTGGGACAATTCCTTGCTGATGGTTTGTCTCCTCTATTACACTTTTCCTTTGGAAACAGCATGCTGAAGGATTATGAAGTACCTGACCAGTGTCAATATCTGTCTTTAATATAACTGAAATAACTCAGAGCTGAATGTAAAATACCCTTTAGGAGGTCACACTTGCTGTGGAGTCTGTGGCATGATGTTGCCAGTTCTGTGCATGTAGTTGCAGAAGTGATTATAAAATTTGTTCCGAAGATAAATTTGAATTGTGTGTAATTAATGGCAACATAGAAACCTATGTAATATAGACGATGGATTTTTTATTTTGTTCTGAAGTTTTTCTGCAGTGTTTTGGACACTACCGACACTAAAACAACTCTGAAATTTCTAATTCATAATACTCCTTTCCTTGGAATTATTATATCCTGTAGAGGTTAATACAAATTGCAGTACACTTTAATGCGATGTAATGATTCATAGTGTCAACATTCAGACAAGTCAAAATATTTTTTTTCTTCATGCATAATGTTCATGTGTATCCCTGTAGGTAGATTTGTGGGGTCGGTAATGTTTTATAGCTGTTTATCTGACCTGTGTGGTTGTGTGTCTTTTTATTTTCCTTTTTTTCCCCCTGCCTTTTTTTTCCATTAAAGTTGTGAGCTTTTTGACATTGCATGGCTTGCATAATCATATCTTTTTATTTCAGTCTGATCTAGTGGATCAGAGTATATTCAATTTTATCCCAGAAGGGGAGCATTCAGAAATTTATAAAATACTGTCTTCTCATCTGCTGGAAAGTGATTCATTGACACCAGAGTACTTAAAATGTAAGTAATAGTGCTAAAGCCTATTTGCTCTGTATTGCATGTTACTAATACTTTCTTCTCATACTATTTAAGCAGAAATAAAGGAGTGAACCCTACAGAGTGAAACATGTGGCTTGAATGGATGTGCATTTTGTACTCTTTTTCTCTAAAGAGATATTCATCCTGTGTTGTTTCACTCCTTGAGTTTCATATATGTTAAGAAATACATGTCTGTATAACTTCTTTATATAGTTCTAGCAGTTGTCAAGAGAACAAAAATTATATCAGGCTCTTGGTATTGGGGTGTGTTTCAGTAAATTTATGTTTGGAGCAGCTGTTTCTGGATTGTTTTTATAACAATTTTCTGCAGCGTTAACATTCATCCCCTTCATACACAAATTCTAAAAGAACTTTCCTTCAAGTTAGTTACTACAAAGTCAGTAAAAAGCAGAGGCTATTTAGACATTTGTAACAGTCAATAAAATATGCAACTTAATTGTTACTGCTTTTCATTTCATTTTGCTTATGTGCTTCATCAGGCACACAGCCTTTTAATTTTGGTTATTCTTTTCTCAGCAAAAAATCAACTAGAATTCTGCTGCCATATGCTGCGAGGAACGATAGATCCAAAAGAGCAACCTACATATGAATATGTAAAATTTATAGGAAATTTCAAGTGTTTAAATAACGGTAGGTAATTTCAGCCACATTAGTGGTGCACACATATATGTATGTGTGTGTGTATGTGTGTATAGTTCTGCAGAACTGATTACAAAAGTTACCAGTATTCACTCAAATCTTCATGGATCTCTTCTGCACCTGCTTTTAATCAGTATTTTCTGTCATGTTCTGGATAATTGAGTGTAGTTCACAGGTTGTGCCATGAGGCAAGAAGCCATAAGAATACTAAAGAACAGAATAAGAATCCAATCTGAAATTTAGAAAATAAATTGTTTTGGGGGCAAAAAACAATAGAGCTGTAAAGTACGAAGAAATGCAAGAACTACATTTAGGAAAAAATAAATATACCAGGAGGGAGGGAAAAAAAAAGCTTAGTCATGTAGGTGGCAGTCCTGTAGAAAAAGGAATTGTGGAATGCAAGCTGAACATGAGTAATCAATACTCACCAAATAGTTGTGCAAATGAAAAAAAAAAAAAAAAACTTTCTAAAATATAATCTAAGATGTGAAATAATGTCTCTGCTTTTCTTTGCACCAATATGTTCTCATCTGTGAGAAAGTTTTAGACACTATACAACAGGAGGAAGTAAAACGGTTGGATAGAGTTTAGAGAGGAGCAATGAAACTAGTAAAAAATTAAGAAGTATTCACTTAAAAGGTAAGATAGACTGAAGAACAGGAGTGAGAAGAGATAAGGTAGAGGAAGGAAAAAACTGCTTTTCTCTATCTGATAGAAAGAGAAACTGTAAGTTTAAATTGCGTAAAGAAACTTCATTCTACATGGTAGATGCTCTACTTCAGAGCTGAACTAGAGCTTGTTTAGAGTTTGAAGAGCATGAGAGAGTTTTAATGTCGTCATCACTAGAGCTTCTTAAGGATGTGCAGAATGAATGCCTGCTGGCAGCAAAAGATAGAGTTGTTCTGCTCCATCCTTTGCTCCTGGGATCCCTTGCAGCTCTGATTCAGTAGGTGGGATTTGCTGGTTCTCCCCCTGCTGTCCTGATTCTTTCACATATATAATTGCTCTACCGTCAGTTTTTTTCCATTACTTGGTTATTTCTTTAGCTCTTGGTATTTGAATATATTAAGAGCCTAGAAAAGAAATACTTACCTGAGAACTCAAAAGAAAATTTAGCAAAAGTTGATTTAAAATGGAAATTTAAAAGACACTTTTGAAGATGTGCTCCAGTCATTTTTAGTAATTATCAAGAAGGATTACAGTTACTAACTTAGCAGAACTGTTGTGGTGACTGTAACTTTAGTTTAAGTGCAGTTTTAATTTCCTTAGAGGAGGTTTCGTGATGTTTATGTTCTCATTACTACTCTACTGTTATTGCTATGTATGTGTACATAGGTACTACATGCAGCATTTTCCTAATGCATGGTAAATTACAGGCAAACTACATTAGATCTAACACGCACTGTGGGGCCCTTTGTCTAGTGATGTTACTGCCATGGTCCCCTGAGGTTTTGTGCTTTGTCCTGACCTCTCCTCCATCTTCCCTCAGCTCCCAACTCGGCGCACAACGGTTTTGAAGGAACCATTCAGCGATTGCATCGACCTTCATATGAAGACAAAGTTTGCTTCGTAGCCACTGTTAGATTAGCTACACCGCAGTTTATCAAGGTATGTGCGAATGGGATCGCTCACTTGATCCTTCTGCTTATGTGTGACGTAAAAAACAATTCTTTTTGACTATTTCGAGTAACTTTTAAATATACTTGAATTGAGAAACTGTGTGTGAATAGGCACAACACTTCAAATATTAATGGAAACTATTAAGAATTCCATTTTATGAAACTGAAGGTATCTTTGCTTCTTGTTGAACAAATGGATAGATTTAATGTTAAGCAAAGCATCAAGTTGCTTATGGTTAGCACCTTTTTTAAACAATCATTCTGAATTCTGATATGCAAGAAGTATATTTAAAAGAAGATCCAAGGAATATAACTTAGTACTGTAAACGCAAAGATAACATTGAGATTAGACTTTCAATGGAAAAAAACTAATAATTTCAGCTGAATCTTGGATGTGAACTTCTATGCTGCAGATGATCTTACTGTAGTTTGATATAGAATCAAATCTTGTAAGTCTTAATGAAAGCTTGCGTTGTCATTTGGAGTCAAGTTGGAGGTAGTAAAGCTCTCTTGTTTTGCTTCACTGCTGTTTGTTATTCAATAACATGGTAGTAGAGAGAACATCTCTTGCTTATCTGCTAATGCATGGTGAAGAAGCGGATGCATGTGAGACTTATTTACCAGGTGTTCCTTCCCCAAAGTCAGTCAAAATAAACCCTAGGGATAGTCTGTAATTCAGGAATGCGTGTTTGGATGTGTATACGTGTGTGTATGCATATATGTTAAAAAATAAAGTGTGGATGCATATATGAATATATTAAGGAACAGGTTGTCTAGTATTTAATGTTTATTGTTACAATTCAGTTGTAAAGAAATGCCATGAAAGGTCTATGGCACACAGTTGCCTTGCTGCCTGTCATACACGACTCCTCTTTGAGCTCTTGTGTGCTCTGCATGCAAGCAGAGCGTGTCCAGCCCATATTTGATGGTGGCAGCCTCGGGAGGCATGGTGCATACACCTTGTGCTGTGGGAGCCTGTGGGGAAATCATATAAGCCCACATAAACTTCTTCAGTTCTGTCATGCTGAATATAGGAAGAGAGAGTTTATTTTCCCTGGAGCCATAGAAACTTTTCATTTAACATTCTTCTTCCAACTCAGAAGTCTGTAGGTGAAAATACTGCTCTTCCTGTTATGCCTACAGTTGATGAGTATGTTAGATGTATGACTTTTGTTTCATGAAAAGCTTGTGAGAAAAAGACGGCAATATTTGCAAATGTTTTTGTTTATTGAAGTCTCAAAATCTCAGAGTTTAGGATGTATTGTAGGAAACCTTATGTGTATCCTGCCTCTTTTGGAACTTTAGGAATGTGAGGAGCATCCATTTAGATTCTTTGAGGTCTCTTTCCCTGTGTTGAGGACTAAAACCCTTACAGGTGATATTCTGGCCAAAATTTCTTTCCTCATTACCTGAACTTCTGACCCTCCAATATCTAAAAATAAAGTTTGTTAAATAGGTTTTAAGACCCTCTTAAGAGTTTCAAGTAATGTCATTCCTCTGAGAAATCTTTTTGTGACTCTTCTGGACCAAAATTAGAGGCAAGATCTTTAATTTGGCGATGTTTGCTATAGGCTTTTTTGATAGCTGCTGATACTGTTGAGAGTGGTATTGAGGAGGCTGCAGCGAGTGTTAGGGCAGAAACTTCCCCAGCTCAGAGTTCAGCACTGGCAGACGGTGTTGGAGGCAGCCAGCAGTGAGGTGAGTGTTTCGGTGCTTCAGTTGCCTTATGGAAGGTGGAGCTGGTCTCCTCATCTGCAACCCCTTCCACACCCTTCAGGTGGCTTGAAGTTAGGGAACTTTCTACCTGGAATTTCTCCTCACAAAGTCGTGCAGTGCTCTTACGGACAGCCACAGGAATCTCTGAAAGTTTATGCTCAGACTTATTTTCTGCATATGATCCCAGCACTGCCCTTCCTGTGACAAAAAGTGCTGCAAGCTTTGCCTAGGGATTATTTCTGTTAACTTCCTTGCGGGGGGAATTTGCCTGTAAGCATTCTTTAAGACCTTTATCTCATAATTTAGCTGGTAATGGATTGATCCCTGTCATGAAGGAAGGAGTAATCCAGGCAAAAAGATTCTAGCAGAACATTTGTGTTAAAAATTAAGTCCTTTTTTTTTTTTTTTTTTCTTAGCTGTCTTATTGACAGCTTCTAGATGTCTTGATCAAGACAGGGGCAATTTACAATGGAACAATTGTAAGTCATTAATATAAATGAGTAAGGTAGTGCTACTCTGTGAATAACTCTGCTTCAGTTATTTTTGCTTTTGTTTTGACCTGTGCCAAAATAATTAGATTAAAAGAAACAACACATCAGAAACTTTGCTGTTTACCCTTTTGCTTTACTTTGCTATTAGCAATGTGTTACTAAATTGTATAATTTTAGGAAACTAGCTGAAGCTCAGTTTATAAGGGTAGTTTCCGTTTAGAAGTTGTATTGCTGACTAGAAGTAGAGTCTTTTTTTTTGTGCAGAGTGACATTGTCTTGACGTTTAAGTCACTTGGAAATTCTTATCTTCAAATTTCATGCCAACAAAGGTGAAGAAAAAGCTGTTTTTTTTTTTCTTTTGTAATCATAGAACTTCAAAATACCTCTTTAAAGAACCGACAAATAATTACTTAAACTGTTTACATTGTAACCTGAAGGAGTGAGTAGGAGGATAGTCTCTTCATTTTATTTCTCAATGGCTCACTTTTTTGTAGTTCATCACTCTTTCCTCAGAACTCTGTCAGTTACAGATATTTGCAGAGCAGCAGTGTGGTCCATCCATCCTCATCTTTCATGAGTTTATATCCGTGCAGCAGCAGCTTCCAAATCTTATGCAATCTTTAGGATCCTGGTAGGGTATCTGATCACTGAGAGACTCTGCTGGTATCCTGCCAATGGGAATGCCATTGCAGGCTCCTGCAAGTGCAATAGGCATGTGCAGACATCCCCAAAAGAAGCTCTCAGGATCTCTGTTGCGTGTGTAGTACTTTGAGGGCTCTCCCTGTGGGTGCGCGTGTGTTACGGAGGCCACTTCCTTCTTGTGGCGCAGTCAGGAGGAGTTTGGTGCAGAAGAAGGGCCAGGCTCTGGGTGCTTGGCTCTGTCGCTGTCTCGGCAAGAGGCACTGGGCTTGGCAGGGCGTCAGGACCGCTTTGAGGGAGCCACAGAAATCTATTGACGTGCACTAGTTGCACATACGCTGATGGGTGGAAGGCAGTTAACGCGCTGAGTATCCCGACGATCTACTTTTATAGTGAAAATGCAAAGGTTCTGTTATTCTACCTATTCTATCTTATATAAAATGTCTACCACTTTAATCACAGTATTTGGCTGGGAGTGTTTTGTCGTTGCTTTTGCTTGTTGCAAGTAGAAGCTTAACTGCAAGGACATTGACTTGGGCTCGTGCTTCAGCGTGGTAGGTGCTGAACTTGGGTTTGATCCCACACTAGGGTCACTCCGTTTAAAATCAACCAAGTGTCGGCCTGGTAGAGCTGAGATTAGATTCTACCTCAGTGTTACGTGTCTAAACATGCAAAAACAATGAGGCTATCTAACAATAACGTTATAACTATAATGGAGTAACTATAGATAAGTCTGAATTTCAAAAGAGTTTTTGAATTAGAATAGAGCAGTTTTGAGAGAGATTTTTATTTTTTTACTTTTTAGGAAATGTGCACTGTTGAAGAACCCAATGAAGAGTTCACATCTAGACATAGCTTAGAATGGAAGTTCCTATTCTTGGATCACAGGTGCAATTCCTTCTATGTATAGCAGCAATAGTAGCTGAATCATAGCAATGGCTGTAATATTTAGAGTTCACTAATCAGCGTTAACTACTTATAGCTTGTGCTGGGTTGAATTTTTAATATTTTTTCAGAGTTCATACTATAAATGAGAATTTAAGTGTTTTGTTTGTTTTTGAAAATAATGACATTAATTTTTGTATTAATTAGGGCACCTCCAATAATAGGCTATCTTCCATTTGAAGTTTTGGGAACATCAGGCTATGATTATTATCACGTGGATGATCTAGATAACCTGGCAAAATGTCACGAGCATCGTAAGTAAGATTAAGTTGCTACAAAACCATACTTGTCTCAGAGATGTTCAGTTATAAGCTCGTTAAATTGTACTGCTGTTGCAGTGAAATATTATGATATATTTCATGATAAAATGCCCTCCTGTTCAATATACACTGCAAAATTTAACATTTTCTTGCAATTTAAATCCATAATTGTGGTTAATTAAAGTGCATAGCTGAGCTAAATCTTACTTAAATTGTGAAAAAAAAAGTTATACTATAGGTTAATTTTTATAACTTAATTATTCTTTCTTAATTTGGTATTTTCTCAGAATTTTATTGTTTTTTTTTTCCTCAGTTTTTCTTTTTTCATTTCAGTCTTTCAGTTCACTCTATTCTCTGGTTATCTGTATTCATTTTCCTGCCACTTTGCTCTTTGCCCCTCTTTATTCATTTTCAATGTCCTTTTATTTACAGAACCAGTTCTATATCGCTTTCGAATTGAAGTGGAAACTTCAAATCTTTTGACTAATATTTCTCTAGGTTTTCTAAAAGCATTTAAAAGATTCTGTGGTATTTAATAAATACAAGAATTGTGTCTAAACATGTTACAGAGAAAAATGTTACTTAACTCTAATTTTTTTCATAAAGTAAAGGCATATAAAATCCCCCAAACAAAACTTTAAATTCTGCAGTGTTCTGGTAAATGCTACACAATTTTTCTTGTAGAAAACTACTTTCCTAAAGCTTTTCCAGTCATTGTCAAAGTACCAGGTTGGAAATAGCTTTGAGGTTTATGAATTTGAGAAATAATATTAATTATGTAATCATATTTTTTTCTGACTGGAAAAATGTCAAACTTTATTCTTTACTTTTTAGTAATGCAATATGGGAAAGGGAAGTCATGTTACTATAGATTCCTTACAAAGGGACAGCAATGGATTTGGCTACAAACACATTACTATATCACGTATCACCAGTGGAATTCACGGCCTGAGTTTATTGTTTGCACGCACACTGTTGTAAGGTAAGTTATTTTTAAAGTACAGAGAATTTTTTTAATAAGAGAGATTCTAAAGGCACGGGGACTGTATTGGTGGTACTTTTTGGCAGAGGAGAGCAGGGGGAGGTATGATGACACAAAGAATTATTGTGAAACTTGCAGAGATATCCTGTAAGCAGGTGTATCTGAGGACTTTGGCTTTTTAGGTCTATTTTTTAATTCAGTTAAGGGTATAGTGCTCATACTTGGTTTGCTGTTTTAGTTATGCAGAAGTTCGAGCAGAAAGGAGGCGAGAACTTGGCATCGAGGAGTCTCTCCCAGAGATAACAGCAGATAAAGTGAGTGTGTTGAATAATTCTATTTTACCTTTTCTTGCTGCTGCATATTTTCTTATATGTAATTTTTAATATGAAAGAAATTGGTGTTTTGTCCTTTAAACATAATGTAATTATTTTAAAATCTCTTAAATAATATTACAGTTATTAAATTATATTAAATTAATTAAATATTAAATATTTGATAATAAATAAATTAAATATTAAATTAAATACTATTATTAAATAATATTTAAGTCTCTTAAATAATATTACTGTATAAAATCTAGGAATGATGTTTAACACTATTCTACCCTGAATTCTTTCATTTTATTGATTATTTTCATATAGCTACATAATATGGCAACATCCTTACTAAGATCTTCCTGCAGAGTTGATTTCAAATGTAATTATTCTCATGTTCTGTAAGCACTCATAATCTGAAAAAAAAAAAAAAAAAACAAGGTAAACACGCAAAAAATAATTGGAGGAATTCCCAAAAGGAAAACAGGAGCTGTTCTACTATGTGTCCCTTTCCCACTTCTTAGGAGCTTACAAAGCATTCTTCCTTTAAAAAATGTCCTTGGCAGATTCTGGGGTCTTGTACAGGCTGACTTGTTGCAGGTACTCTGCCTTATCTTGGCAGGTGAGCAAATTTCATATGGCAATGCTGCTTGTTGTACAGGTAACTTATCTTCCCATGAAAGAAAGGATAAACAGCTCACTAGTTGCTTGTGATTGTGAGTGAATTGAGTTGCTAGAGCAGAAAGTCAGCCCAGCAATCAGTTTGTGGTATATGCATCTTGGTTTCTAGGTTTATATGGCTTTATTTTAGTTTCCTTCTCAAAGGTAAGATCCACAAATGGCAATTGCAAGCTTTCAGATATCAAATGGGATGTACTTCTACTGCAGGGTTATCTTTCTAAGTGTTTGATATCGTCTTGGGTCATATGGACTCGGGTATTTCCTAACAGAAACATGCACTGTGTGCTGAACCAGGTAAAATAATTACTGTTGGTCTGTGTCCCTTCAGAGTCAGGACTCCGGGTCTGACAATCACATCAACACAGTCAGCCTCAAAGAAGCCCTGGAAAGATTTGATAACAGCCCCACACCTTCTGCTTCTTCCAGGAGTTCAAGGAAATCTTCACATACTGCAGTATCGGATCACTCATGTAAGTACTAGCTGTCGAAACTGTAATTGCCCCTTAGGGAGGGTTTTCTTTGATCTGTTTACTTTATTTTGGAGTTAGTTATTTTGTTCAAAATATGAGTGAAAATGTCATTTTGAACAGCTGAACTGATAGTTGAGAGATGTGCTGGTTGCTTGCTTTTTCAGAGTTTGTATAGTTTTGCTCCTAAACATACAATAGTAGCTCCAGAGCATCTTATTTCAGTCTATCTGATTGCGTTATTGTCAGATATTCAGATAAAAAATCAAAGCCTTCAGGCTTTTTTTAATTCAGGAATTGCTTCATGTGATTTGAGTGTTGTATTGCAGAATGGAGATGATGATGGTGATGATTATTATTATTATTAACATGTCTCTCATTTTAACTGTGACCAATGTCAGCAACACCAACTAAAATGACAGTGGACACTAGCACTCCTCCACGGCAAAGCTTATCTGCTCATGAAAAGACTGCGCAAAGAAGATCATCTCTTAGTAGTCAGGTAACTTCAAATAGAAATATTTTTATATCTAAATAAGTACAACTCACCTAAAAGAGTCTGTTAAAGCCATATAACCTTCGTTTTATTTTTTTCTGAAAAATACAGAATTTAAACTCTGTAACATTTTCGCTTGATTATTGAGATTGTCATCAATATAACTGCAAATTATTACAATTTAAGGGAGTAATATAATTAAGCCTATCCTTGCAAAGCCTTGCCTTTTTCAGCATTAGGATTTGTGAGACTGAGTTTGAATTTGTACTTTCATTGTCACATAGCTTCTTCAGGTGATTCTGTATTTTCATACAAATGATTGTCAGCATAATGCTGAATGTCCCTGTAGAGAATTCATATAGATATATGCTTCTCATAATATCATCAGTGTGTGTGTGTTCCTAATGCTGTCTTGTATTGGGTTAGGCATTTCAGGAAACACCTGTTTTTATCCTCTGATCATATTATGCTATTTTGGAAATGACATTTTCTGTAAAGAAATGCTTCATTTCAAGTGTGAAGTTCATTCTCTTCCAGTAACGGAATTTTTTTAATCCTAGTCTTTAAGCTCCCAGTCTCTTGGACAACCGTTATCACAGCCAATGATGTCCCAGCCTGCAACTTTACAGCTCCAACCCGGCATGTCCCAGGTATGGATAAAGTGGTCTAATTAACTGATTGGCTTTTAAAAAGATCTTGTTCATTATTACAAGGTTAACTTTGCTTTCAAAAACCAAATACTTTGGTGAGCATTTTATTTATGTTTATCTTCAATACGGTTGTCGTTAAATGAGTTAATCTCTCAATTTGGATTTTTTTCTTTTTTCTTTGCACTATTCGAGGAAATAGTTGTTTTTGGCTTTGTCCATTAAAAACATAGATGTTAAAACATTCTAAGATGAAATATTCTAGGGTGTGCATTTAGAATGCACATACTACCCTGATAGCTTCTCTCACACATGTGTGTGTAGCACAGCACAACTATGAAATATTTCTTCTATGAAATAAGAACTGCTGTATCGGACAGAGGAAATACCTCTCCATGTTCTTGAGTTACAGTAGAGGTGTTAGGTTATATTCATCTGTAGCTGGGATTAGCCAGCTACACTAAACTTGAGGCTTTTTATTGAGTTTTTGTTACTTAGAGATTAGTCTGTTTCTTCTGTAGGGGATGTTTTTAGTTCCCTAATTGTGGTGCATAAATTAAGTATGTGTTCTGTGGCAATTTTTATACTAATTAATTTGTCCTGAGATGATGATAGAAGTTTAAAAAGCAGTGCTTGGTTTCTTTGCTGCTTCTGTGGAGAAGTGTATTTAATGCTTGTAAATCAAATGTAATTGTTTTTTGTTCAGCTTTTAATTTATACATGGTACTACATACAGCCTGTGTTTCAGTTTTCAGCTCAGTTAGGAGCTATGCAGCATCTAAAAGACCAGCTAGAGCAAAGAACACGAATGATAGAGGCAAATATTCATCGGCAGCAGGAAGAGTTGCGTAAGATTCAAGAGCAACTTCAAATTGTCCATGGTCAAGGACTCCAGGTAAGGTTGCTTAACTTCTGTGGGTTAGATTTACACAGAATTAGGGGACCTAAAATGAGACTGACATTTAATCCCAAAAATGTGATCCTCCTTACCCCATAGTTGCCACCTGGACCTAAAATCCATCTGAAGTTTTCTGCAAGATGATTGCTGAGATACTTAGCGTTTCTGATTGGATCCAGAAATGTCTTAGTTTATCTTTTCAGTGTTGAGTCTCAGGTCTAGCTCATGCTTAAATCGAAATGTAAAAGCATGTGTTGGTTGTCACTCTTGAATAGGTTTTCAGCCATTCAAAATGTTTGAATGGAAGAGTGTTTATCTCACTTTTTAGCTTGAGGGGCCTCAACCTCATACCTCATGTTTCTTAGGAGGTTGTCCTAGTTGTCAGGCTGTGGTCCTCCCACACCTCCTTGCCCTCCTTGCTGACGGGGCTCTGCTTTGTAAGCAGTCTGGAGTAGTGGAAAGGCAGGAGGTCAGGAGCATTCACTGCTCAGCTGCTGAGGGCGAGAAAAACCTGACTGTCCGAATTCTGTATTTTAACAGATATATTTTCTTCTAATTTTGCCACTCTTTCAGCAGCTATCTTTGGAAGATAAGAATGACCATATTGAGTTTTTCTAGTTAAAAACCCACAAAACAAAGTATGTTATAAGGAAAAAAATTACATATTTTTGATATAGATTGTGAATGAAGAACAGAAAAAAATACTTCCGGGAAGTGTTAAGTATACTGCTTAAACACTGCTGTAGGAGCTTCTAGCATATCCTATTTTCTACATTTTATCACGTCTAGTACATACTTGCTAGCATTAGACCTGCTTATATGTGCCTCAAAACATGAGATTTATGATTCTCTTCCTGTGCACTGTGGAGAGAACTTGTTCAAGGCTACAAGCTAAGGACCAGTACTGAAGTGCTGCTCTTCCTGTGCGTATTTACTCCACATTGCCTTCTGTCCCTCCCTGTTTGTATCTATTTGTAAGCACTCAAATATTTGTGTGCTGTGCATAACTCTGTTTATTAAAATGGGGTCGTGTGAAGCCCATGTATTCAGTATGGTTTCTTATTTACCGAGGCATGTTACATTCTCTGTTTTGTATCTGGATCTATGAGTTCTGAGATTGTTCTCTTCCTTTGAATTTGTTTAACTGCTGGAGATACTACAAAAAGACACCTGATCTTCATATCTTTAGACAGCTGTGTACTACATTGTGAGCTGGTCTCTAAATAGTACTGTTTCTTTAAGAACAAATATTAAAGATCAATGTTTTAAGATTCTGACAGTCAGGATGCTGCTTCTTTTTCTGTCTCTACCATAACTTATCAGTTATAGGAGAATATTTGATGGTTACAATGCAGACGCAGTGCCTCTAGTAACTAAGACGAAACATTTTTGATTTTACATTTGCTTAAAAATAAGTACAGTTGTGTTTTTGTAACATTTTAAACAGTTAACTTTTTAAAAAAGCTAACTTGTAGAATTATTATTATTACTGTTTTTTAAGATGTTTTTACAGCAATCAACTTCTGGACTCAACTTTGGTTCTGTGCAGCTTGCTTCTGGAAATTCCTCATCTGTCCAGCAACTTACGCCAATAAGCATGCAGGGTCAAGTCGTTCAGGCAAACCAGATCCAAGGCGGAGTGAACACAGGCCATATAAGTACCCCACACATGATACAGCAGCAGCCTGTGCAGAGTACAGCAACACAGGTAAAGTTCTCAGTTGTGGTTTTGCCATATGGAAAATATACTTAAAATCAGAGCAGGAACACAATATATGTTTCGCTCGGACCCTCCCTCTCCCCAAATATCAGAACACTGTCTATGAAATAATTAGAAGCATCTCCACTTCTTCATGTTTCAGGTTTCTTAGTTGAAGTTCTATTTTTGCTGGTGTAATTTCAGATCTTGTTATTTTAAACCTACAAATGTAAATAACAACTTTTTGGAAAGACTAGTGTCAAAAAATTTAACTTGCCCTTTTTTCAATCTCAGTGAATTTTCAGTTGGCAAAACACATAACACAATGGTATCGGTACCTGATGTCCTGTATCCTGTACACGGATACTGTACACGGTACCCTGTGTACAGTGAATCACAGAATGGCTGAGGCTGGAAGGGAGCTCTGGAGATCACCTAGTCCAACCCCCTGCTGCAGCAGGGACACCCAGAGCACGTGGCACAGGGCAGCATCCAGGCGGGTCTGGAAGATCTCCAGAGAAGGAGACTCCACAGCCTCTCTGGGCAGCCTGTGCCAGGGCTCTGGCACCCTCACAGGAAAGAAGTTCTTATTCACATGGAGGTGGAACTTCCTGTGATTCAACTTATACCCATTACCCCTTGTACTTCATTGGTCACCACAGAGAAGAGTGGTTCCTATGCCTAGAAAAGCATAGGAACAGGGCAAGCATAGAGTGGTCCTGCTGCAGTTCACTTTCTACTTATCAGAAATTTTGGTCAGATGCTATAGGTGACCTTTGGACTTGTCCTCTACAAGTTTACCCCACTTCTTTTTTGATTCCATGTAAACTTTTGAAATCCACAGTGTCTTGTAGTGAGCTATGTAGTTTTACTTATTGCTTGCAGAAATGTATGGTTGAGGTTCGTTGTGGTGGTTTGTCTTTGTTGTTTCTTTTTGGTTGCTGATTTTTTTTTGAACCTGCCATTCAGCTCTTAAACTGGAAAACACACTGAGTAGCATTGTTTTTTCACCTTTTCTGTGCTGTTTGCAGTTTCAAAGACCTCTGTCATATGTATCTCTATTAGAAGGCTCTTACTGCAAGCTGAAGAGCCCTGACTGGTTTGGTTTGATTTTGGAGGCTGTTCATGCTAAGGGTCCTTATCGCTGGCCTCTTTGTCCAAATTCCACAGCATCCTCTTGAGACCTGGGGAGTGCAGAACTGCCTTGCCAGTACTTGGGCTCAAGGTGGACTTTACAAGTGGCAGCTTTAGTGTCGTTTTTTTCACCTCCCCATTTGTACTCTGTTCTCACCATCTGTGCATATATTACATACTTGGTTCTGTTTAGAAAGTTTATCAGAGGTATCACAGTTTCCCTTGTTCATGTACTTTTTACTTCTTTATGAAAAAAAATAATACTTGAGACTTGACAAGCTTGTGTAAAGACTATTATCCATTTCAGTTTATCAAAAGAGATGGTTTTTGAATTTCAATTCATGAGGATTCAAGCTTTATTTAATGTAGTTAGTTAGTTTGTCAAGTGTGACTCTTTCCTTAACATACAACATTGTTTCATCAGTGGCAGGGTCTTGTATGCTCAGCATTAGTGTTAAATCACTGATTTGACTTCTTTCAGTTCATTTATATATATGTATATTTTTACTTACACACATACACTATATATATATATATATATATATATATATATTCCATTCCACAATCTCTGAAGAGGATGGAAAGGTCACCTAAACGGGTTTTTAGACATCCAGACAAGTCCACTTTCCAAATTAGCAATCAGTAGGAAGTACCAGTCTTGCTTTAAATTAGGTGTTCATTTATAACAGGAAGACATTTGCAGTTATAAAGTATGGGCAATGTGAAGGAGAACAGCTATAATACCTGTTGATATTTTTTGTTCTTTTATAAAAAATAACCTTGCTTAAATTTAGGGGTGTGAAGAACCTTTTCAAGGTGTAAAAACTGTGTGTGTCCCTTCTGTTAGTGAAAAGATAAAAAGGATGTGAATGTCTATGATTTTAGACATGTGAATAAAATTATGCCAGAATAAAATAATTTATTCAGAATAAAATTTTATCATCATAATGGTATGTCTTTTGTGTATTTATAGCCATTTCCAATGACTAATTTATGAAATACTTTTCATTTTCAGCATAATCAGCAAAACGTAGCTGGTGGGCACAGTCAACAACCATCTCTCAGCAGCCAGTCGCAGAGCGCACTCTCAGCCCCGCTCTACAACACTATGGTGATTTCTCAGCCAACAGCAGGAAACGTGGTCCAGATTCCCTCGAGTTTACCCCAGAACAATAGCCAGAATGCTGCTGCAGTAACCACTTTTACACAGGACAGGCAGATCAGGTAAATCTTGAAGATTTGACTTACTGTGGTGATGCGCTTGAATAGTTACATTAAAAAATGACAGAGGTGACTTAGAAGAAATTAGACTACTATATGTACAGTATATAGACAAAGCTGTTAAACTAAATCTTTCTCAGCTGAAACTGATCCTTGATTTTATTTTCTTTCTAAAGAACTTCCCAACTCTCTCTCCTTTATCAGATTTTCTCAAGGTCAGCAGCTCGTAACAAAGCTTGTCACGGCCCCGGTGGCGTGCGGAGCGGTGATGGTGCCGAGTACCATGTTCATGGGGCAGGTGGTCACAGCTTATCCCACGTTTGCTGCCCAACAGCAGCCGCCGCAGACTCTGTCGGTAACGCAGCCGCCGGCACCACCTCAGGCACCGCCTCCGGCGCCGGCTCAGCCAGAGCCGCCGCTCGCCGCTGCACAGCAGCCAGCCCCGCCGCAGCTGAGCCAGCATCCCCAGCAGTTCCTGCAGGTAAGACCGCTTTCCCCAGGAGTTTTCCAAAGCGCCAAAGCTCCCAGCATTGCCACCGTGTCCTATGGGTGCTTCTTTGGAAAATGCTCTGAACCAGAGCACAGAACTGAACATGATCTCTCACATACATACTGTAAAAAGCAGGCTAATTAGCAGGTAGGTGTGGTGTCTATATCTCTTTTATTTGCAAATGTTTTAAAGAATAAGTATTACTGAAAATAATATTTAATTACTTTCAAAATGGTGGTTTGGATCTGCAAATGTGGCAGATTTTCTCTAACTGTTGACCTTGGCTTTGGAGGATAGTTGTAAATGGCTTTTCCATTTGAATGCAGTGACACCTCCCTTGGGCATGTTAGATCTGATTCCCTGAGCCCAGTTAGGTAGGTTCTTGAAATTTTAAATAGAGATAAAGCTGCCATGTGTTCCTGCCCATTGTCACTGAAAATAACAAAAGCCAACTGGTTAGACGCCAAGAATACTGTTTTCTCAGATCAGCTCTATTAGTATGAGGTAAGCTTTTTATTGTTTGTTAAGTGACCAAAGCAGAAGTTTGTGTTCATGGCACTGAACACAGTTAGGAAGCAGCCAGGCCTGTGTTTCCCAGGAAAAATAATCCCTTCCTATTTGCATGCTCTAGACATCCAGGTTGCTTCATGGAAACCAGTCAGCTCAGCTCATCCTCTCTGCTGCTTTCCCACTACAACAGAGCACTTTCACGCAGTCCCACCACCAGCAGCACCAGTCCCAGCAGCAGCAGCAGCTTTCCCGGCACAGAACTGACAAGATCCCAGATCCTTCCAAAGTGCCGCCGCAGTAGCAGGGGCTCTGCTCCCTTCCGAAGCGAACGCCCAGGAGGGGCTGCTGTCCCTGAGCGCTCGCACTGAAGTGACAAGTGCGAAGGTTTCTCAACACCGCGCTGTGGAGCTCCTCCAGCTCCTGGGATCTGCTAAGGAAAACCCCCAAGCTGAGGGTGGATGAGGACACGGCCAGCTCCGAGCGGCGGCCCTGCTCCTGTGTTCGACAGGATATGCTGCCACGCGCTAATTCGTTCAGGTGAAATCTCAAGACGTGACTGAAATGGGAGGGATGCTGAAGATATTGGTATTTTTTATCAGTCCTGTACGTTTTTAAAGTGTTAACATGGACATGGAGCACTTGTTTAAATTAGCTGACAATAATGCCAGGAATACAGTCAAAAAAAATTTATTTTTTTTTCAGATAACCATGGGACAGTAAATTTTTTCAAAATGTTGTGTGAAATCCAGTTCTCTGTTGTACAGATGCTGTAAAATATTGTGTATATGTCTGCATAAATGGAGAAAGAGCGAAATATTTTATATGATGCATGAAAACGTAATCTGTTATTTGTAGGTTTGAATCTGTTCCCCTAAATTCTCACGCCATACTCGGAATAATGTTTTCCTCTGTTCTAGCCCTGCGTTTACAACACGGTGCATCGTTACCTTCACCTGTAGTGTGGGCACAAGTCTCCTGTCTGTGCTTTGCGTGTGACGTCGCGGCCGTTAGGTGAGGTGCAGTGTGTCCGTTAGGTGGCTTGGCGAGGTTCAGTTATTGATGAAGCTGCTTGAACTGGTGATCACACATCAGGGTTCAGGACGTTCAGATTCGTGAATATCATCAATCACTTCATAATCGATTCATTGTTTTATTTGGAAAATAGGAATTTGCACTGCTTTCCTGCGGATGGTTTGGAATTTTACTCCCCAAAGCTATCTTTTGATATAGTTCATAGTTGGAAATATTTATGTAAAAGGTTTAAAAAAAAAAAAAAAAAAGACAAGTAATTTTCAAGAATGTTTCAGTTATAGGAGTAATTTGCACAAGAGTATCTTTACATTTAATAACCTTTTGGGCACTTTTTAACCACTTTCTCTGTGGTGAGAATTGTAACTTGTTAAAATATGTTGGAATCTTTTTATTCTCCTTCAAAATTTAGACCTTTCTTTAGTCGGAACTGATTCAGGGTCATTTTAACAACAAAAGAAAACCCCATAGTGCCTTGATTTTAATTCAGGTGATAATGTTGAACATCTTGAATTACAAATGTCTTGACTCTGTGACCATTTTCAATTTTGAAGTCTTAGTACATTGTCAAGCTGACTCGTGTATCTGCTTCATAGCGATTTCTCTATTGTGTTTGCTTCAGTAATGCTCTGAGCTGAGATCCTGAGCGTTTTTGAGTGGTCCTCCCCCTTAAACACTAATCTGGAACAGAATGGTCCCTCAGATCTCAGACCTTGAGGGACAGTTCTTCTAACAGATCTTAAATAGACATTACTCCTTCTGTAGGAGTAGGAATAGTAATCTGATTTTACAAAAAAGCAGGGTTTTTTTGGTGTTTAAAGTATGTGTTGGGGGAGATCATGAATGCACTTAACACTACCAGGCTATTGATTTAAGAGATATCACTGAACTAAGACTTCAGAAGGTAACTTCACTTTATAAAGATAATAAAAAGATCCAACAGATAAGATGTGCTATTTTAACTAAATGTTAAGTAGAATTTTATGGTACTAATTTATGAAAAGGATAACTTCAAAGGAAAATGAATAAATGAAGGTAGATGTGATAACTGAGGAAAAAAAAAAAAGTTGAAATTAGTACTAGGGAGGGAAAGCTGGATTGATCTTGAATACTAAGGAGAAGATGAATGAATGTAATCAAGTGGCAATGGAATATTTTATATTATGGAACAGTTTGATTGTATTATAAGATGAACCAAACCCCCAGGAAGGTAACGGGAACTGAGCAAGCACTTGGTGAGGGTGGTTTCCTTCCAGGCTCTGCTTGGCTGCTGCCCTCGTCCCTCCTAGACCTTGGTTATTCCCCAGCTGTAAAGCAACAGTTTGGCACCAAAAAGCCCTGTAGTGAGCAAGGAAGGAGAATGTGAGAAATAGAGAACCAAAGAGAACCTGGAGCAAGAATGAGTTGCCAATACCAAACATAGCAAGGAAAAATCCCAGATTTTTAAAGGGATTTCTGGCATGCTCTGAGCGGGTATAACTGTTGGAAACCCATTTCTGTGAAGTCTTACCTGAAGAAAACTTGCCTTGCTCTACTTTGCCTATCCCACCATTCCACCTGTGTCTGAATTGAGCTGCATTAACTAGGGGTCTGTGCTAGCAGTACCTTTGCTTGATAAAAAAATAGGTTATGTAGAACTTTTAGCCAATTACAATAATAATCCAGCACTAAAGAAAACTGGGAGAGCTTTAACAGTGCTTTTAGAACTATTGAATAGCAGTAAAATAGGTTGAATAAGCTGTTACACTGAGAGTTGTGAAAAAAGGCAGGGAAAAATAGAGCTAGCAGCCAGACAGTTGAATAATGCGGCGTTTTACAGCGTTCGGTGCAGCTTCGCCCGCAGCGGCTGTGCCCGCCTGCCCCCCGGCCCGGCGAGGGGAGGGCACGGGCGGGCGGCAGCTCTAGGACCGGCTCATCCTGAAGCCTGGCGCCGCCTCGGGCAGGGGTTCGGCCTTGGGGGTAAACCTGCTGGCTGGCAGAGTGTACAGGATGGGGAAGTACAGGGAAACTGGAGAAACGGAGCGTGCGTTGGGAACATTGCTGCCGTGAATCAGGGAAAACTCGGTTAAGAAACAGAAAGAAGTGAGCGCACAGGCCCTCAGCTGGATTCCCTGCAAGGATGCGCATGCCTCGATGGCTAATAGTTTTTATCCAGAGGAGTTCCGTTGCCAGTCAGTTGCTAAACTATCCTTGATTTTTTCAGCGGGAAGACACCCGGGCTCCTTCCTCCTTCGGAGCAGCCTTTTGCCTCTGCGCAGCTCTGTCATCGCGGTCGCGGAGCCGCTCGCGGGGCGGCGAGCGCTGCGGTGCGGTGGGTGAGCGCGGGGCAGGGAGAGGGCTGCGCGTTGGAACCGCTGCGGCGGCCGCCCGGAGGGGACGGGAACGGCCTGCGCGGGGGCAGCGTTCGGAGAAAAGCTTCTAGGAGAATTTCAGAGAAAAAGAGTATAGCTATTTTTATATTATATTTAATATATATTATATTTGTATATAAATATGAAAGGATTCTAGTAGGAGCTCTGCATATGCCTTCCACTTCACCGAGAGGGTTTACCTTGTGCACTACGGGCCCTGTGCGTCTCCACCACCCGTGGGCATCGCGCCTGCTGCCAAACACCAAAATCAGAAACCCGACATCCTTATGACACATAGTGTCTCGTTACAGCTTTATGTAAGAATAAATAAAGATCTATCAGGCAGTTTTTTCACAGAAATTCTCTAAAGAATCAAATAGCACTTTCTTTTCCTTTTTTTTGGAATAATAACAAGCACTTTACTGAAAAGACTATTTGAAAGCAATTTATTTCTTTAGTCAATGAAACTGTTAAAAAGGGGGGCGTATCAAGGCGTAACATGCATAAAACTGTCAAAGGAGACATTTCTGGAAAATGTTTCTTGAATACGGTGATCCTTTGAGGCTCGAAGTGCAAGATTAAAGGCTTCTAAACCTGGTTGGCTTTGTGTTTTCATATGGCTAAGGGGAAAGGCCTGAGGAGAGCGGCTTCCTTTGGAGGAGACTCTTTAGTTGCACGGTTGCCTGAGAGAGGCTTGTTTGCCTGTTCAAATCCTAAGTGCTGCTTAGGGTTGCTGTTTGTGAGGATGTACCGGAGGTTTACAGACGTGGCCTTTCTGAATGTTGAAGTCGATTCGAGAACTGTTTATATTTTTGGAGATTTAACCTGGGTATTGTTATGAGTGTTTTAAATGTCACGGCATCAGGAGATGTCAAACACGTCAGAGTCGTAATTTTCTCTATTTGAAATTATTATAATGATGTACAGTCATAGCGTTGCAAAAATGGTTATTTTGATTAAAAGGGAAAGAAAAAAGAGTAGTTTTAATATTTTTATTTTTTTTACATATCCCTGGTGGAAAAAGTTGAAAAGAATTTGAAGTAAATTTGGATAAAAAAAAGACATATTTAAACAAATCATAATAGAGTTGAGACAACTGTGAGAATGTTTGAAATTGTCTTGGTTGGCCATGAGCTGGGTAGCTGCTTTTTGAGTGTCATGATTTTTAACACTACATTCCTTCTCTCTTTCTCTTTTATTTTTCTTTTTTCTTAAACAGGCAATTTTAGGCTCTGCTATGTTTCATGCCATGTCATCTGCATGAATTTTGCCATAAAATGCTATATTTAAAGAAATTGTACCTAAATAAAAAGGAGGTGAGAGGGGAAACACAAAACAAAACACTGTGTCTGAACAAAATCCTGTATGGCCTAATGTAGAGACCCTGGCTTAGCCTGAGAGATGCTGCACTAATAGACAATCAATGGGAAATTATTTATGAAACACTTTTGGGAATGGTCTTAAAGATGTTACTGCTTTGAAAGCAGATGGTGGGTTATTTTTTTAAAACAAGAAGGGTGAAAAGTATTTATTTTAAAATATATCAGACTGAACTTGGAGTTTTTAAGCAGTGTTGATTTCACAGTGTCTTGAGTTTCAGTTTTGTTTTGTATTTTTAAATGGCATTAGAGTTGTATACGTTAAAAAAAAAAATGCCACTCATATTGACGTCAGGAGATGTAGATATGGTTCCCTGGTGTTCATGTGACCATTACTACCTGTCAATTTTTTAACTGAATAAATGTAACTCATTTAAAAGTTTGCTTTTTGTAGCTTATAAGGCTCTAGAAATTTCTCTGAGTTGCTTGGTGTCAAATTCACCAGGAGGCTCCAGCGTGCAGAGCTCTTCCCCTTCCCACAGGCGTACGGGGCCTCTCCCTCCCCTGACAGATGACTTGTGACGAGTTGCTTGATGTCAGTCCCCTCTCTCCTCCCCTACCCAGACACACGACCTGTGAGGCTCTGCTCTAAATGCACACTGTATTTTTCTCATCTTTTTCTCTGTATCTCTTCATAAACTGATGGCCCACTCTGAAGTCTGGAGCGCTTTGATTTGGGGGGTTGTGCGGCCGCCTTGCCGTGAGGCAGCCCGTGGGGCCGAGGCGCCCGGTGGCGCTGCCGCGGGGGATAGCGCGGCTGGGCCCGGCGTCCTCCTCCTCGCTCGCCTGGGCGCAGCGCGCTGGCTCCTCTCCCCTGCCCCGGAGGAGGGAGTCGCTGCCCTGAGCCCTTCGGAGAGGCCGGCAGCGCCCTGCCCTGCCCTGCCCTGCCCTGCGGAGGAGGCAGAGGCTGCAGCCCCCGGGAGCTCGCGGCGCTGCCGCCTCTGAGCTTTGAGGTGACATGCGGGGAGGGCGCCCCTTGCCTTCCCACCGGGCCCTCGGCACGGTCCAAGTGCGAATGTCTGTTCTGAGAATTTAGTAATTTGAAATTAATTAAACTCTCAGGGAAAGTTCAAAAGCTCTAATTGCAGCTGAACGTTTGGAGGAAATAAGGAGGCTTGGATATTTTTACAGTCCATGATTCCTTTTTTTCAGTGAGAGCGCTCGATGCTGGGGAAGGAAGATGCGGATCTTTTGCCTGTGGGATTAAGCAATACTTGTACAGGCTGTGTGCTGGTTTTGGATACCTTAAACGCTCACTGCCTCAAGAGTCCAGCAGAATCAGCTACGTAAGTTCTGTAGTTAAACTCTCTGCAAGAACCAGCGATAAGAGTGATAGCAAGCAGGAAGCAAGATTATCGGTTTTCATAAAACTGAACTTTGGAAGTATTTTTCCATAACCTCAGTAGGAGCTGCAGTTGCAGCTGCTACCCCTGAGGGAGCAATACTGTTGAGCGACGCCTGGGTGTTGTGCAAGCTGCAGGACTGCGCTTGGAGGGGAGCGCAGCGCTGAGGCCCGTGGGGAGATCAGGAGCCAAAGGTTGGTTAGCTCAGCCCCGCGTGAGCCGTCGGGGCCTCCGGCATCAGGATCACCTATTCCTGATGCCGGCGGGCGGAAGGAGGTGCAGGACAAGGACACCAGAATTTGCAGGCTTAGTAGCATTCTCTGTGGCACAGTATTACAGTTACACCTGCTTAGCGCTTACGTTTCCCCTTAGGAAGTAGGTTTAAATCATGCAGATTACATATCTCTAGTACGTACCACACATAGGTGCAGCCATTATGAAAATATTATGGGCCAAATTTAACCTGGACGGATGTTAGCCCAGCCCAGCGCCTGCGTGCTGGTTCATGTTGCTTTAAGAATGGGCTTGCTTTCCAGGGCTACAAACTGCACTTGTACTTTGGCTCGCTAAGTTTCTTCAGAAAACTTTGCACTATCAGGATATAAATTTATCTTAATCTTTGCATACTGCACTTTGTCACGTAAAATATAATGAGCCAGGCTTTTCCTTGCACTTGCAAATGAATTATGCACCTCTAAAAATAGCAGCAAGCACGGGTTTTCCCCTCGCTTTAAGCATCTCAGCTGTTGTGCTTATTTTTCATCTCCATGGAGCTGAGCCTCAGCATCACTTCAGCCAAGTTTGTTTCCATTTCTCAAGTCTGGATGGCAGGGAGGCCTTTACCTGCTGGTGCATGTGGCATGGGGCACATTTCTGCTTAGGGAGATCCTGAGAAGCACTCAGCGCTGAAACTGCCTTCTGAACTGACACTTGTAAGACAGGGGAGAATTTGTGCTAGACAGGGGCACACATTTCATGGTGCAGATGAAGCAGCCTTTAGCAGCCTTCTCTTGCACATTTAAACCTTTGCTTGCTCTGTTTAACTTCTGTAGCTATAACAGAACAAGCAATTGCATATTGTGATGGTTAGAACATCAGCCAGTTACCTTAAGTATTTGTTTCATATTCTAATAGCTGAGGGAAAACCTATTTAAAAAGCAAGCAGATATTAGCACTTAAAATATGTTCCTGAGAAGCTGCAGGGCCTTAGCTGGCTACTGCACCCCCTTGCTCCTTGGCCCCGCGGGCTGGCTGTGGAGGCAGCGGCTGCACTCGCTGCCCCTCTCCCCTCTTTGCCCTCCTTTCCCCAGCTGAGCGTGCGGAGCAGTGTGGAGCAGGGCTCCAAGGCTGCTCTGGAGCACGGCAACCAGCACTGCTAAAAATACATCTGCGATGTCCT
Source organism: Crypturellus tataupa (assembly GCA_034781795.1). NCBI lineage: Eukaryota > Metazoa > Chordata > Aves > Tinamiformes > Tinamidae > Crypturellus > Crypturellus tataupa. The sequence continues at coordinate 5,081,298 of JAWLRI010000344.1, read as the reverse complement.
TGCTCATCACCAGCTTCACTTGTGTCACCACCAGCCCCGGCCAAACCAGACCCTTTAAAGTCTGAAAAATGCCAACCGAATTCAACCACTATTCCCAGTAGCAACTACTGACAGGCCTATTAAAACTTCTGCTGATAATTTTATAATAGATAAGCACAACCCTTTTCTGTGATGTGCAGATGTCCAAAGAACCAAGCTTTAATGACACCCCCTGGTTTAAGAGCACCCTTCAACCTATCTTCCTCTCCCCTACAATTTTAACTAGGCAGCAGGTGAACACAGCGCCGTGATTGCTCAGTAGTATTTGACATCACGTTTAAGCTTGTAATACTATGTGTACATTGTTCTGCAACTTCACATTCACAAACAACACATTATATACTTTCATTTTTGAAAATAAAAAAATTATGAACAGCAACAAAACACTTGTAAGTGCACATAAGGTCTTTTGAGCAGGAAGGCTGGGGCAGCAGCAGCTGCTCAGGGCAGGGAAACAGAGGGCCCAGGGAAGGCAAATGAACTGTAGATTGAACCAGCCTATCTGTAACCCTTACTTGGGGGTCAATGAGGCAAACACAGAATTCCAACAACCCTATCTTCCACTTTAGCCTGCTAGCAGTATCTCAGGGGCTTGTTTGACCTATTAACTCCTCACTGAACAGCATAGAAAGACAGGTATTTCAGTAACCCATGTAGCCTAAGTTGTCAACAATCAGTTCCCGAAGTCTTTATGAGTGATATTTATAATGATACCTGAAATATATTGAGCAAATTTTCCTCCCCTGAAGAAGAAAATCATTATTTCAATCTCCAAGACCAAAATCATCAAAAGCAATATTGAAAAATAACTCAAATGGAGACACTATGCTTTATTAATACTTCTCCAGATTACATTTCTATTTCTAAAAAGAAAAATATAAACACAGCTAAATTAAAGAATTCTGTTATTGTTCAAGTCTTAGGAATGAACCACTTTATTATTTTCCATATACTTCACTGCTTTCAAATTAAAAAAAAATAAGGAAAAAGTCAAATAATATTAGCTCCAGACAGATTGCATATTGAACACTGCTGGCTGGCAATCACCACTCATTAATTTCCTGATAAAAATCCCTGATTAAGAAGTTTGCTTTCTCCTTTAAACTTATAAAAGGCGCTGTTGGTGGCACAGCCACTCACTGGGAGAGGAGCTGCTCGCAGGTTTCTCGGTGCTCCCACTATCCTGCCTTGTGTGCCCCCTGCTCCTGGAGAACGTGGAGGTGGGAGACAGCAGTTTTCTACTTAGCACTTGCTGTTGAACAACAAGCAACTCAAACACTTAGGGTCTCTTCCGAGCAGGCTGTTTAAGCAGCTGTAAGAATAAGCTCTTGAGGAAACAGGAAAGGTAGCCATGTGTAACAGAGGAAGAAGACGGGAAGCTTCAACATTTACAAATGTAGATCCTTAAAACTCGAATGAGCCAGGTTCCACAAACAAGAAGACTGCTCCAATCCTTCTGAGGGAACCAGTCCCGCAGATCACGCAGCCCAGACCACGAGCAGAGTCCACTGCAGAAGCTGTCCATAGACGTGTCAATGCCACAGATCATTTGCTATAAAAAGTACAGTGTCTCATCTTCAGTACGTGTTTAACTATAATCCTGTACATTATATACAGCAACACACAAGGATAGCTGCATGGTGCTTCCACTCCTTGTTCTTTTACAATGATGAAGAACAAAAAGTTTAAAAACCAGAGTCTGGACTTATAAATAGTGCAGAAAATGCAAACGCTAAGAAGACAATGCCTCCTATGATTGTCACTGAAAAAGAAAAGAACACAAACCAGCAAACAATTAGATACTCAGCAGGTTAAATACCTTTCATCACACAGGTCCATTTCAGCAATGTCTGATTCCCAAACAATTTTATTTTCACTTTGAACCCTGGATATTATTTCTCGTTCAAACAGTGGAAGGCTTTCGATGTAATACTAGCTATACTAGTCTAGCTGTACTTACAAGAATGTAAGTCCTTTGGTCCGTCAAAGGAAGCTCAGTTTTACTTGTACTAATTTAGCTACTGGAAAAATGGAGCTAATTCTTGACACTGGACATTTCACAATATATGGCAGTAAATATGATTATAATATTCTTATGGTGGAGCAACTCATGAGTTGCAGGGATACACTGCTAAGCATTTGTTGATGTTTAAAGTTTAAATAGTGCAGAAAATGCAAACGCTAAGAAGACAATGCCTCCTATGATTGTCACTGTTACTGAAAAATAAAACATCAGAAGTGTCTACTGCTTGCAGGGCGACAAGCTGCCTAAAGGTGGGGGAATGTTCTGGGAAAGCAGTGCTGTGTTGGCCCCATTCGTTTACTCTTCTCTAAAACCTCTAATACCTAGAGGGGGTCTTTGCTCTGCCACAATAAGGTTATTGCTGTGGCCAGAGACCTGTGCTGGGCTTGTTGTCAGCATTTGAGTTCTAAGCTACAGTAAAGCGAGTAACATGTCAGCTTTAGTCATGCCTGAACCCCGGCCTCTGCTCAGCCTGAGCAGCGGGAAGCAGCAGTGCAGGGAGGCCCCCCCCTCTCAAGGTAGATGCCAGCAGCCCTGGGCAAAGCATGAAGCCTCCACTTCCTGATGGGCAGCCAGGGAGCAGGAGACCACACACTGAAAAGTGCAACTGAATTTTCAAAAGCTTCAAGGAACACCCAACTTTCAAGCTCCTTCATACACTACTAGTACTGCAGTCACCACGTATAACTGTTGCCAGCACACCGCTATCTGCATCGCAGGCATTACTGGCATGAATACAAGCTTTGCCTTGAAGGAATGTTCACTTACCAGTCCTAACAGAGATCTTCTGTGCTATCATCCTCCCTCCAACGACTGCCAAGCCAGTGCACAGGCAGTGCCCAACTGTTCCCCCTACCGCTACACCATAGGGGTCCTGCAAAAAAGCACAGAAAAAGACATCAGCATAGCCGAAAACCTGTTTGTCTTTCAACAACCTCCATCACTGCACAGACTCCATCCTTTTATAGCCTGTCAAGTATGCACAATATTCTTTGGTGTTTACTTTGTGAGAGAGACCTGAATCCTATTAATACAGGAACATATGTCATGTTTCAGGCAAGAAGCATCTTAACTTGGTTAAATATAGATTCTGAAATTGCTCTGCTGAATGTAAGCAAGCATACAGCCTCTAGAAGAAAGGTGGTGGCTGTTGAGCAACAAAAGTACATGTCTGTTTTGGAGAAACACTAACTGAATCATTACAATTCAAAAACCCTGTGAACTGCAAATGCAAGATTTCAGTAGCTAAGACATTCAGCTACTCTGTCCATCCACGCAGACTTGTCTTCTATCCCAAAATATCAACCAAAAGGGGAAGAATGAAAAATGAATTCCAGAAGACAGTAAATTGCTTTCAAAATTTATTACCAACAACAGCTTTTGCATCATTATGTAAAGAATTGCTACTTGATACATTGCCAAGTCTACTATTTAAACAAAAGTTCCTCAGATCTGCTTGTAAGCTATGCATTTTGGGGCAGTATACGAATTAAAAACAGAAGATAAAAACATAAAAACAAAAGATGAGAAGGCAGGGTAAGCAAAGCATTATTTTCTGTTGCACAGAGATAAACTAAGGAGTGGAGTCCCCTGCAAATCTCTCCTTCAGGAAACAGGGTGAGATTTTTATTTGAGAGAAGTAAAGCTGCTGTTTTCACATGAGGAACGCATAAAGTCTCAAAGAGCCAAGCAAAAATAGTACTTGGGAAGTGCTCTGATTCCAAGAGGACATGGATAACACCGGCTGGTCAAGACAAGACAAGCTACAAGACAAAACAGCTGAAAAGTGTGAAAAAAGTGACAAACACCAACTGACTGTCTGGGAAACTCACACCTAGGGCAGGCTCACGAAGAAGGACAACCATCATCCCGAGGGAAGAGGAGAAAAACCAGGAGAGGTGGGCAGAGCACAGAGCACATCCACCTCCAGAATCTGGAAGAGCCTCAAGCAAGAGACTCCTGGGCCTGCTCATTTGTGCACAGTCAGCAGCTACACATAAAGTCCTGGCAAAGAGTGCATCTTTTATTTCATCTTCTCTTCACTGAAGTATGTGTGGTCAGTGATTTACTCACTATTCAGAGCAGGAAGATCATTTCTTTCCTCCTAGCATTTCTGCAATATTCTTGATAGGTATCTTTGTATTTCACAAATAGGAATTTATCTTAATAAATTATGAAACAAAGGAGTACAAATTAATTTCACAGATAAGGCGAAGGAAAGATCCACGTCAAATCATTCACTGATTTGGAAAGCCACGATAAAGACATATTGCATTTGCAGGGCTTTTTTTTTTTTTCAATACTGAGCATGTACAGCCCTCACTGCATTCACATGCAACATTTAACATCTTACAAATCAGACTCGAGGGTACTGTGGACACTTTCTGATGGGACACTGAAAATGCAGCACAGAAGCCAGAAACTACCTATGAAACTCAGCAACTAGCCTCGCGCCTTACCAAAGCTCTGGCAAAGGCAGCAGTATTCCCTAGTTTTCCGAGCTGGCTTTTAACTGCCTGAACAATGAGATCATTCTCGCTCTTTCTGCTGTTCCAGGCCTAATTTGCTCCAAGCACTTTCCCTATTCTGTAGTAGAGGCAGGAGGTTCCCACAGAGCAGAGCCTCTTGCACTACACAACCCTCATTTATTCCTACAGAAGGTCTACAGGGCACCGAGAAACATGAGTCCTAGAACAAAATGTAAATGATCTCAATGTGTGCAAAGTGTGCAGGCAGGCTGCTTCTGCTTACTGAAAGGGTGACCATAAGCTTTAATTTTCAACTAAATATATTACTGTTGCATGTATTCTGGTCATCCTGCTGACTGTGGAGTACGTCCTGTCTTTCTCCCCCTCCTTACTTTTGAGATGAAGGTGATCATTTCATTTACAGCACTACTGCACAACAATTGGGAATTTACTGAGTTACTGCAAAAGTGCATTTAGATTTTTAAAAAGAGCTACCTTTAACAGCAAAGTTTCTTAAGATGAAGGTCTCTTTATAGGGCTAAAACTCTTATCTACCTCACATGTTGAAAAGGAAACAAGGTTCTGTAACATGTCTTAACACTGTAACAAAAAACAATTGTATTCAAGTGTATGATACATAACAACTATTTTCAGAAATGCTAGTACAGTTCTAATCATGGAACAATAGTTTTAATAATACACAGAGCCTCAGAGCATTTATTTTCAGGTCTCTGGTGGAGCTGTAACATTAACTAAGGCAAAGCAAGGCCGCGGGTGTGAATCTGATACCTCATACAGGGTTATTTTGTCCCTCTGTTTTATCTGTAAGCAGAAGAGGGCAAAAGCCCAGCGGGCATTGGGAAACACTCACCTCTCTTGCTGCCAAGACTATGGTGGTTAATTGGGACCGGTCACCCCATTCTGCTAGAAATGTTAGAGTAAAGGCTTGAACAAAGATTGGAGAAATAAAGTGTAGCCATTTCTTCTGGGGTATAGTGGTGCCTGGCCCTGTTTCCACATCTCCTGGCCCATTTAAGAGTTTAGTTCTCTGAAGCTGTAGAGGACAAACATAAAAGAAAAAAAAAAAAGGAAAGAAAAAATACCATAAGATTAGAAATGTCATCTAAACAACTCAAATCAAATACTTCAATGCAAAGCTAGTCATTTGATACCTGAAATGTTCCTCCATTATATTCCTCCAAATGTTAAATCTCCAACCACTTCATCATCTGTGTATTACTTATATTAGATAGCATTTAAGACAATGAGATGTATATTATATTTGTAATAACCTCCAGTTCCAGGTGCTGCCCCTCTGAAAGCTTGCATTTATATGCAGGAATGATGACTGGTTTCAAACTACAGATTCCCTCCTATTTTTAAAGCAGGGTTTCCCTCTCCCTTCCCCAAGAAGGTAAAAAATAAAACAAAACAGAACAAAAAAAAAAAAAAAAAATCAACCAACTAACCAACCAAAAAAAAAAAAATGTTCCTTATAAATGACCTTAGAAAGGTATAAACTTAAGATCTTGACAGTCTTAAGTGGTGACTTTCAAATGAGGATTGGTAAAATGAATTAAAAAAAAAATAGAACTAAGATTAATGTTACACACTACTTCTGAAAGTGGACCAGTTTGTTTGGAAGGCTATAATGACACAGGTCTTTGCTGCAACACCACAAATCTTAATGTCATTCTACCTGACCATAAGAGAAATTAAAGAAGAGACAAGAATAACTGTTAATGTCCTTTATGCTAATAAATAGTTTTATCAAAACTGATTCTATGGAGAAAATCTCACTTCTCCTGACAAGACAGCCATACCACAGAACTGGAGTCATCTGCTGCAACAGTCTCCAGCAGCCCCTTCTGCCTAGTTTATCACACATTTGCTCTTTTAGATTCTTATCAGTCACACACATCGCAGAGAAGCCTGGTCATGAAACATAACACAGTTCTGCAGCTTCAAGGCTTTAACTCTTTCCTTAACTGTAATTCACAGAAATTTGACTTACTTCCTCATCTTTTTTTTTAATTTCTGCTTGAACTTCCTCCAGTTCCTCCTGACCCTCATCTGGGCTCATTTTCAAGCCTTCCCGAAGCATTCTGATGCCAAAAATTGCAAAGAGTGCAGTTGACACATAGTATGTATACACACGGGGAATAACTGTGGTGGCATAGCCGAACAAAACTGAAAAGAAAGCAAATGTGTCACTTCAAATATAATCACGAGGATCACAATTACTTTTCCTATATCTAGGAAATACTCACTAGTGAACTCTACAATTCAAACACCCATGGTTGTCTAAATACACCATTTTCAGTTAGTTTCATATAATTTTACATTTTTGCTATAACAACATTCTAGCAGCTTCAAGCATTCCTGGTCATATCAAAAACTGAGGTCTGTTAGCACAGTCCAAGAACAGCTGGACAAAGTTGACGTGCTGCTATTCTGAAGAGTCAGTCAAAGCAAAGTTATCTTTCCAATCAAGGATGGCAGGTCTTTCCTTTCTCCAAGCATGCCAAGTTAGATTAGCAAACCCTCTAAGATTAGTCGCTGTCTGTATCAGTTAATTCCATTTACACTGATGACATGTTCCAACATGAACATGTTGGAAAGCATCTCTTTCCATTTTTTTTTTTCGTTTATTTCTTATGTGGAACATATGATCAGGTAAAGTTAGAATACCATTTTCCACAAGACTAACTTACTAGCTGTACCCACTAGTGGCCTGAATCCATGCCCTTCTGCCAAGTGTAAATACCCACAAATTAAAATTCAATTCTCCTCCACACTCCCAAGAAACATACGAGGTCATCATCTTTGGTCTTTCTCTAATTTAGAAGCATGGAGGCATAAAGGTCTAATTTCCCTTTCCCAGTCTCCACTTTGCATCTACTTTTACAGGTACTGAACATGATCAATTTAGACTAGAACTAGTGCTCGAATAAAAAGAAATACAGAGGCATTTCTTCACAAATTGAATTAGTTAGCATTTTGGAAAAAAAAAAAAAGAATCTGTATAAATAAGAGAAATTAAAAGCCCAAACCTAAAATTCAACGCTGTTTATACTATGCACTCAGCTGTCCCAGCTGTTTTATTGCACATACAGTTAGCTAAGGGGAAGCATATTACCATGTATGTGCTTTCTCACATCACCTTCTCAGTTCAAATTGGGCTCAGAAGTTACTACAACATCCAAAAGTTTATGTTTATGCCGTTGTCAAAAGTGAGACTATCAAACCAGGAATAAATTAGGCTGTAGCATTAGTAAACATGGTACATGCACACATAAATAATAATAGCCAAATAGCATCAAATAATTTAACTAAACTTATTTTTAAATACTAAGCACCATAGTAAAGCAATGAAAGATAATGTATTTGGAAAGATCTTTTCTTTCTAGTGTTGCCATATCCAAAGCATAGAAGTAAAATGATCAGAGTGGTAAAGCAACTTCCTTTGTTTTGAGGATAAAACTGTTTCTGAACAGATCAAAAAAAAACCTACACAAATAATGTATTTTTGGAATTAGTGAGTTTAAGTGAGAAAGATTTCATGAAATCAAAGTGGGGAAAAAAAAAGAAAAGAAAAATAGTTCCAGTTTCATAGATAACTTGTATGACACAAGGGCAGAAGGGGAAAAAAAATCCTATTCTTCTGAATAGGAAAAATAGTTGGGAGCCTCTAAACTAGGGGTTAAATTAGAATATTTTTATGAAAAAAAAATACTAAGAAAGAAAGATTTGAAGGAAGAAATCCTATTAAACCTATGAAGAAGAGAGCAAGCTGCAACGGGCAGAAGGGGAGCAAAAGAAAGCAATGTATGCAGAACACAGCATCCCTTAGGACGCTAAAGAAAGTTAACAGAAGCAAGCAGCTCAAAAGCAAAACAAGATCCAATGAATGCTACACTGAGTGACAGAAAAAACTCTTACAAGGCTTTCATTAAATCCACCACTAATGAAACCTGTTCTACAACTGCCGTTACTGCTACACACCCAGAGAACATTCGGGAAAACACTAAGAAGCCAGAAACCAGTTAATCTGCTGTTTCCAGTGCATACGAACCACTAAATACTATTGCAAGTATTTCTTGAATAGTCATGGTTAGAAATGAGCATGTACACCATAAAATTTATGCTGCATCCAATGTATATACCTGAAGGCTGCTCCATTCTACAATTAAGGCTGCATAAGCCCCCAAAGCTGCAGGTTCCTCAAAGGCTGTTTGACACCTCCCTCCAAGCTCTCACCTCTGTCAAGACTCTGGATCCCAAAGGATCATAACAGAATGTATATTTTCACCAACACATTCTCCAATAAAAAGCCAAACTGCCTTCGTGCGTGTAAAAAACACGGATGCAAGTCAATCAAGGGAAATTTGTCATCTTAGAAAGACTCCTTCATCTTAGGAAGGAATCATCCCTATGTTCTCTTTAGGCACCTTAATAGGGACTACAAATAGAAAAAAAGAAACGGGATCTAGTAGTCCAAAATCCATGCAGGTGTTTATGCTTCCTACTCCACTGTTTCCTCCTAAACTTCTACTGAAGTCTAACGAGCTAAAATACCTAGTTAGAAGTAGGAGCACAAATGTTCTGTCCCTAGAGCCCTCTGCCCTTCATACTCTCCTTCAAACAGGAAGCTGCATATTCTACTATTGCCTTCCATTTAATTTCATAATGCACACTTATTTAATAAGCCTGCGTAATGAAAAATGAGTGCTGACCTGATAAGCATGTCATGAGTCCCAAGGCGAGCATAGCACCAGCCAGTACAGTCAAGCGGTTGTATCTCATTGCCATGATGGCTGCAATAAAGAAGGTCTTATCCCCCAGCTCTGATACAATGATGACTGATATTGCAGCCACAAATGCATGAATGAAGCCCAAATTCGTCTTGTCAGGGGATTCTTCACTGACGATATGAACTGGAGCAACTGGTGAGGACCCCTTCTGTAAGAAAGAGGAAAGAAAAAAAAAAAAAAAGTTAGGGCATATATTTCCTGGAAGCAGTGAGCTTGGTAATTCTCTTGTTTTACCATACAGCCCAGTGCAGTGTTTTAAACGCAGAGATTTCATGCAATATTAGCTACCACCGCAAACTTCCAGTCCCTTAAACAGAATATCCTACTCTGATTACTAAAATAATAACTTCCTCATGCAAGTTATTGCTACAGTATGAGAATCACTATTACACTGAAACAGAGGAAACGTCAGCTCAGTTCTAACACTGCTGTTCGTACAGTCCTTGGGTATTTTTGTCACAATACTGGTAGCTCAACCAAACAAGAAACTTTCTGATAGTGTCTAAGAATTAAACTCTTCAAGCTAAAATGGGGCATTTATAATAGCTTAGCAGAAATGTGAAGTCTTTTGAAAAGTATCACTATCACTTTCTTCCCTCACAGAATCTCAGCATCTGAGTCGCACTAAAATTTTATGCAAGTATTCTTCAGCCTTCTCAGCACACACTTATAGTTTTGAATCAACATAAAGACTTTCCAGCAGTCAAATGACTCCAGCACATTACAAGTATCACTTATTAATCAAAGTGTTTACTTTTACAAAGGTTAAGAAACCTCCTATCAAAAGCAAGACCCAAAACAAGGTGACCAGAACTGGCTGAGAAAGTTTTAATACAGATTGCAACATGCTTAGTAAAGAGAACCTCTTCACAGAACTTCCTCACTTTAAAAAGTGTCTTTTTTATATAATTACTCTTTTAAAAAGCCCTATAGGATATGTAAAGTGGTATGTTAACAATCTCTGTCCTTATTGTGATCCTCTGGCAATAGATGACCCTAACCCATCAACAAAATTAAAACAGTTTTCAACAAATAAATTAACCTTAAATACTGAGAATAGTTGATGGGTTCCAAGTTGTAACAAAATATTATTTCATTTGTTTATAATGTCAGAAAGCCCTGGAGAGCTCAGCTCCCCCCCATCAACATGTAAGCAAACATGGCTCAGTACAAAAATATTTATCCAGTAAAAACATTAGTTCATTTGGTCAAGCTTCATTGTCCAAAAACAGTATCAAATATCATACCCCAACTTAACTTTTTAAGAGTGAGCATCTGGACTTAAATAATAATATATATATATATATATCATAAAAAATAATTTACGGGTTAGATGATGTCTCAGCTCCATTTTTCATAATGAATCCCCGCATTTCTTTTTTCAGCAGAAAAGATTGTCTACATGAAATTTTCGGACTTAAAAAAGGGAAAAACTGATAGCCAACTTTTACCTCACATTTATAATCATTTTATTATCAGCAGCTTAACAAAGAAGCTATTGCACTCTCCTTAGCCTTTAACTGCCACCTCAATTCTACCATTGCCCCTTTGGGGGCTGCACTGGGGCGACAGGGATGCTTGTTCAGGGATGCAGGCACCTTCAATGCACCCTGCAGGTAAACAGCCTTCCAGGCAAAGCAACCAGCACGCCAGCAGTTTCACCATCAGCACGGGTCCCAGCTGTCCCCACGCAGCTACACACCCCCTGTCTGGCCGCGTGTTCCCACTGCCTTTTTCAGGGTGCTGGGAATGCCCGGCCGGGGGTGCGGAGCAGCCTGGGACATTCAGCCCCAGCTCGCACTTGCATTAGTGACTTGGAGAAACACGAACAATTCAGTGCTTGGTACCCTCTTCCCCAGAGCAAACAAGGCAGACTTCTGAGATTGCTCACTGCTGCTGGAGCTCACTTTTGAATTTCCTGCCTTTTCTGCCATCATTTGCTAGTCCTTAGAGGAACGAATATTCATCTTTCATTCCAGCATTTGTCAGCACACAGTGCACACCCTGTGGGAATCCACATTTTTAACTGAAACACCAGTGGTGCCTATGGTAAGATGTTTTGTAACCTGAGGGCTGTCTTCCTGTGCATGTTTCACTTTGCCACATGCTACATGTCTCTGCTTGTCGGGCCCTGGCCAGCAGTTACTAAGGGCAGCTACTGAGCAGTACCTGGGAGCTGGGCTAGGAGCGGCAGGAAGTTCCTCTCCACGAAAAGCAACGGCAGCTGGACGTGGCTCTTTACGACATCTCCAGCAGAAAAAAAAATGCTGAATGAAAACTATGTCTGATGTCTCGTGGAATGAGGGTGTTTCTGGGACAAAGTTAACCAGCTTTAATGCTAAATATATCTGCTCTCATTTCCCTCTCTTGCAGTACTCCCTGCAAAGTCCTACTATTGATGTGCAGCATATCCACGAAGGCAGAGGACCCTTCGGAGGGATCCCGCGCAGCAGAGATCACTGCTGACAGCGCCAGGAGGGGAGAAAAGGCGCCGGGACACGGACATAGGCGCTTGCACGCGATAGCGCCCGATGCTCCGCGTGCAACGCAAGCGCCCGGAGAGGCCTCGGCCCATCCCGCCCGTGGCACGGAAGGGCGGCGAGGCAGCCCCGCTGCCTGCTCGGCGCAGGAAGCTGCGCGGCCCGGGTTGCCGCTCGTCCCGCGCTCCCGCCGGCTCCCTCGGCCGGGCCGGGCGGCCTCCCCCGCAGCGC
>JAWLRI010000344.1:5005588-5061003 GCA_034781795.1 Crypturellus tataupa | reverse complement strand
TGGCCGCTCGCCCGCCCGCCCCGCGCTCCGCCCCGCCGCGGAGCAGGGCCCCGGGCAGGCTCTGCCTGCGCCACCGCCTCCCGTGGCGGGCCCCGCCGGGGCGGCTCCAGCCCCCCCGGTAGCCGAGGGGCCCCCGAAAGGTACGGCCACGTTCCGCTGCACGTGTGTGGCGTGGGCACAGCCACACCGGGGCTGAGGAGCCATCAGCGCAAAGCAGTTTTTCTGAGGTCAGAATTGTCAGGTAATATACAACAACTAAATAGAGAACAACTTTAATTTTATTAGCCCGTAGTGATATTTCAAGACTTCATAAAGTCAGTATTTTAAGAGAGACAGACAGAGAGAGAAAGAAAGAAAAGCAATGTCAACTATGTTCTACAATATCAGCTGACTCGCTAAAATTCAAGCCTGAAACGCATGTAGATTTTTGAGTTAGATTGGAGCTTATATTGATGTAGCAGTACTTTCACAGCACTGCTGTGGGTGCACTTACAGCCCTGGCTGTAAAGGTATTTTTAAAGGTCTCAGTGGCTCCTCTTCCCTATGGGATTTATTATTATTTATTATAAGCAATTTAACTGCTTCCCAACGTGGTAGCATATTCACATCCAGGTGTACCAGTTCCTTATTTTATTTTATTTTATTTTATTTTATTTTATTTTATTTTATTTTATTTTATTTTATGTGTGTATAGATCAGGCTTGATAGAAAGAAAGATTAAAATGTTACAAATCTACTTTGCTAAATTGAGGCATAAACCCCAGCTAAATGATTCCAAGGCTGCTTTTATAGCGGTGTTAATCCATCCAACCCTACAAAACAGCCCATGCACAGCTGAAGCCCTCATGACATCAGTAATATCGCTTTGTGAGAAAAACCACTGGATCTCTCATTTTCTGATAAAACACTTTGGCATCTCGAGAGTTATGTCCACACAATGCATTGCAATAAATGCGTAAGGGCAATATACCAGGTTTCCGGAGCGGAAGGGAGGAGCAGCGATGTCCCACTAATCCAACAGCTCCAAAGGGCGCTGGGAAGGGAGAGCGAGCCCGGGCAGCGCTGCAGAGGAGGGAGCCGTGTCCCAATTGCCACTTCCCTGGGAACGTGGCCAGGAGCTCAGCACCAAGCGCCTCTGCCACTGCTGTTGTACATAGCCTTTGAGGGCAGACTCCAGGGGACATTACTCTGTGCAGAAATAGGTAGCTGAGAGGACTTTGAGGTGCTTATACATTGCAGAATAAAGATTGCGGCTGTTCTGGTGCTGCATGAGACTGTGGAGACCATAGGGACACACTGCTGGGGCTTTGGAGCTGATGGGAACAGACACTGAGGTCTGTGCTCTATGCAGAGGTCTTCACTGTGGTGTACTCTCTTTGTCCTGTGTCCAGACTTTTCCTGCAAATGGAAATGTTTGATTCATACACCATGACCTGGGCTAGTTAGTGCCTAAACATAGGCTAATGTCTCTGTATTACTGTGGTAGCAACCAAGATGAAAAGGAAGAAATTTAATTGGCAAGATCCAAGGCCCCACTCTGCTAGGATGAACATGTGGGAAGGGAGGGGAAGAGTTATTGTCTGCCTGAGGTACACCTGAAGTAGGCAGAGCACATTGTCCTCACATCTGTTATTTGCTAGATCCAGCCCCACCATCACACAGGGTTTTCTGGGGGCAAATAAGAGGCATGGCATGAAACCAGTGCCCCTATGGCAACACACAGCAGGAATCATACGCTGTAACAGCGGAGGGTGAGGAAGGCCTTGCAGTCCACAAAATTTTACTGAACACATTCGCCAAAATTATGTGTCTAGAAAGAGAGAGATTCCACCCATGAGCACAAAATCCCAAAGGCCACAGCATCACGGTGAGTTAAAATTGTTGTTGGAGTTACCACTGTGAATCAGAGGTTGCACGTGGTAGACTTAGGAGGAAAGACAGATGCTTATCAATAGGCACTACTTGTTCCTTTGCTTGTGGATATGGGTTCTCCTCCCTCCATGAGCAGTTTTGAGCTACATTGACTTATACTGGTGTTCAAAGGACCATTCAGCAAAGCTGGTGATTAGCAGAAACCTGCAGAGTTGCAGCCCTTAGGGTTTCTTGATCAGGCATTCGGCGCTTCCTGGAGGTCCAAGGCATTCCGGACCAGCTGGCTTCCACTGTTACTGTGCTAGAGCAATACAGGGAGGCAGGATCTGACCTCAAATATATTCACATTGCTAGCCATTTCCTCAGATGCTAGATAATGGGAGGAAGGCGGGAAGGAATACAGCTGTGCAGGTGGAAATGGTTTGAAGGAGAGGTATTTGCAGTTGCTTCTCTTAAATATAGGTTCTATATTTAGGGATTTGTTGGTGATAGTGGTAGTTTTTTAATGTAACTTGTAATGTGTTGACTTTCATAACTGTGTGATTTTCGTACAGCAGTAGTAGGCATTTTTCTCTAGTATTTTTTTCCTTAGCATTGTTTATCTTACATACCAGTGTGCAATCAGGATTTCCACACTTTTTAATGTGAGAAGGTCCCTCTAGGTGGCACCAACACTCTGTGGTTCCTAACATCTCTCCCCTGTGTCAGGGTCGAGTTTTGGATGCGTATCATTAGCCATACCCCGACCAGCAGCTCTGTAAAGGCTGGCAGCTCACAGTCATTTCAGGCCTTAGATGCTCTTAATATTTACATGCACTTAATATTTATAAGCTTTTGCCAGCTACAAATGAAACCACAGATTAGTTTTTCATGTTAAATATTTGTTGTCAACTTCATGACACTATTTTTGGCATAATGAGAAGGGTTCAACTTACCCAAATTTACCCCCTTAAAAATAGGTATTCAGCTAGTTGGCTGGGTCCTGAGTACACTCAGGTTTGTTCCTCCTAAATGAAGATGCATCTCAGCTGGAAGACACTGGATCCCCACTAGAGATGTTTCAAAGAATTCAGAATAAAAATGTGTATAAATTATTTACACTGCTGAATCTAGAGTTAATTTGGAGAGTATCATCTAAAGAAGCTTTCACTAAGTAGGAAAGATCCCTTTTTTTCCCAAAGATTGAGGACATACAAGAAAATCACATGGGAATGTTTCATATTTCTTGCCTATTAAAGAAAAACTGCTGTTTATTGTCTTTCTTAAAAATATTTTTAAGGTAGAATAGTGAAATGATTTTTACTTTTTGTTCTTTGGTTTATTCAGGTTTTTTTTTCAATGAAGAATTTAATTTGGCAACAAAGCCTGACAAGCTTTGCTTGTGAAACAGCTACAGGTGGGTTTCTTGAAAATATTTACAAGACATAATTCCATTTGAGTTTAGGAAAAGGATACCCTTGAAATTGCAAATTGAGACCACTGTCCTTCAGGCTTCTGTGTTTGAAGACAATATAGGTAAAGCAATGTGGGGACCTCAGAATGTAGATATTCAGTAGATAATCTGTGTTAACAAAATTGGCCAGTACCATCAGGTCTGAGTATGTTAGTTAGTGAAACACTCATTTATTCAGATAATTAGCATAGTGGGGTAAAATAACAGACTTCTGTGTTTTGTGAGAAAATAAATCTAAAACCCAACTGAGTCTCACATTTTGCAGGTTAAAAATACTAGCCTGTTTTCTGCTGGATTTAACTGTTGAAAGATTATACTGAGAAGCCTGGGGGCCAAGAAAATGTATAATCCAAAGCACAACAAAGAAAGGCCAAAGATGTGTGAAACTTGCACTGAAATGTACTTCCTGTAATTCAAGGATCGCTGTATGTCCCTGGCTTTCAAATCAGAAAATGTGAATAGCTGGTAGAAAGCTATTTCCAATAGCTGGTAGAAAGCAGGAATTACTCTCTGATAAGACCACAACACCTGCGCATGACTGCTGTCGTGCTCCTGGAAGGCATGTACGTAACACGGTTCCAAAGATCCAGATTAATGCTAGACTCCTGCATAAACAGCATGGTGGGCAGATGGAAAATCTGCCGCTTCCACAGCACATACAACATGATAGTTTCAGCAGGGTTCTATAAATTAAAGATAATCACCCTTGAACTTTGAAAGAGCTGTAGTGTTGTGTTTACATAGCTATTAATGCATAATTCACACACATGAATCCAAGAACTTTGAGGGGTTTCTACAACAATTTGGGCTATTGCACTAACATATGTGACTCACTTGTTATTTAGTTGTTATTCCCAAATTTTCAAAAGATTCACTGATCATGGCTAGTAAATATCTCACTGACACAGTAAACTTGGAGTTTGGAGAGTCAATGTGGGAATAAAAGCAGCTTTATTACTGGTTTGAGGGTGTATAATACAGTATTGATCCTGGGCTAGCCACATACTGTGAAGGCCAAGTCTGGGAAAGTTGTTGTTTGCTATAAGAACCTGAGTTTCAGCTTTATGATTTGTGTTTTATATACATATATAAACATATAGCATATATATATATGGGAGAAAAAAAATCTCTAAAGCTAACAATTATCACCTGTCTCTGTATTTTGTATTGTAATTTATGTTATTTTAGAAATATGCCAGAATGTATTTGCTTGAAAATGATAGCAATTTTCCTGGAATAGACAGATGGCATTCAGACATGAATTAGAAAGTAAAGATTTTTTCCCCTGAAATTCTTGTTGAAACTTTCAGCTTCTAAAAAGAGAGTTGAGAGTTCATGGACACTTGCTACCTGCCAGAGGAGAAAGACCAATGTTGATAAAAGCAGTGGAGAACAGTTAGTTTTAACAGGGCTGTCAGCTGCAGAAGGAAAGCTTTAAGTACACTTGGCAGGCAAGGAGAAAGGTAATATCAACATTTGTAACTCAGAATTGAGGAGGGTCAAGAATTCCTCAAGCAAACAAAGACCTTCTGTATATGGGACTTTATGCACTCCATGGAAATAGAGGACATTTGGATGGAAACTGGAACTCAGGAAGTTCTGCCTAAGGAAAAAAAAATGTTACTGTGAGAGTGACTGAGCACTGGTACAGGTTGCCCAAAGGCGCTGTGAAGTCTCTGTCTCCAAACCTGCCTGGCCACAGGCCCAGGCAACCTGCTCTAGCTGACCCTGATTGAGTTGGGGTTGGAATGAGAGGATCTCCCCAGGTCCCAGCCAACTTCACCTGCTCTGTGATTCTGTGGTTAGTGGGCCTTCCGCACAGTGTTGTAGTGCTGGTCATGCTTTCCTTAGAGTCCTCTGGGAAATGGAAAGGAGTTTGGGACATGGCAAATGTTCTCCAGCAGCTATGGAATTTGTCCTAGAAGAATAAAAACTATCTCATACAATGTGAAGAGAAAGACTCTATCTGCACTGCATCTTGAGGACCACTGAATGTCTTCTAAGGTTGCTGAAAACATAGCCTGCTGTGTCGCTGCTTTCCAGAGCATGCAGGCTGCAAAGTGACTAAGCATGGCAGACAGCACTTGGTAGCCTCCAGAAGCTTTACTAGGGCTGTCCCAAAGAATCTGCAGACAGTCTGTAGAGGTCATGGAGAGCACAGTGCTGGTAGCTGCTTTTATACCGCTCATTAAATGCAGAACTGATATTACTAAAATGTCTGTGCATCCCAGGGTCTCAGAGTTTTGATGTTTAGTTCACAAATTTCCTGTGCTTTTCCAAGTTCCTGCCCTACTCACAGCTACGAAATCATTCACAGCCACCAGTACTGAAAACTACTAGTTTTTTTGTGTTGTAGAATCAACTTTACTGTAAATAGAACATAATCTACATATTCAGTATTCAATTAAAGTGTTTAACTTTTGAGCTGTCATCTCCATGAGGAAAGATGGGGAGAAAAAATCTCAGTGCTATGGTGTCTCTAGATAGAAACAGTCTATCGATGTTACCACATCTCATATGGACTCGTTTGGAAAGAGGCAATGACTTACTTTGTATTACCGTATTATGAACACAAAGGATAGTGAATTCAGTTGAATTAATTTAGATACCCAGTCTATACGTGAAGTCCTACACATTTGAGTAGCGTGATCCGCATTTTTCTCAGGCTATGGGAATACTATTACTGAATGGCAGAATCAGCCTTTTCCAACATGCTACATTAAGAGTAGGTGCTGGGTATGCCTTGGCACAGAAGGCTAAATGAAGAACCTGCAGTCCAAAGATGAAAAAATGCCTGCTTCAACAAGACTAAGCACTAGGTTTAAAAATGCCTGGCTATATCCCAATTCTGGAATGCAGATGTGCATTTTTTTTCTATCAGTGTTGTGCTGCATTGTGCCATAACATTAAGACATATGCTTCATTCATGTTTGTGCTTATACTTACAGGTGTTCCTGCTGTGGGAAAGACTGTACAGAGACTGAATGAACTCTTACTGTCCAATATCAGAGAGTACTAAGAAGTACATGTTTTCAGTTACTAGGTACAGTTAACAGCTGTAAAAACAGCTGTAGAAAATCATTCATGTTACTAAACTTAAACGTGTCACAGGGGAGCTGAAAGATGTTTATGGATATTCATTTTTTCATTTATCCTTAATTTATAAATATTCTGGTAAATGAACTTCTGCTGATTATCTCAGTGCAATATCTGAAAGATATTTTATCATCTTTGTTCCTGATTCATATAACTATTCACATATCATTATAGAGAGCATAACTGTGACAACATGGATAGTTTATTAGATTTGTGCTAGTAATGTATTGTTTGTGCTTCAGAAGGCTAAGTTAGTTACCTTATCGAAAGTTGATCCTAATTATGTCTGAGCTCAAGCCTTCAGTTTGACAATATAGGTTGGAAATTTCACAAACTACAGATAGCTGCAAAATATAGAGAAGGTCTTTGCTGTATTTCCAAATTAAGGTGTCTGTCTCTAAAAGAATGTGATTATATTCAAAGGAAACTAATTTTATTAGTCACTTACAGTTAGAAATCCCAAACCAGTTCTGAATAAAATCAGGAATGGGAAAAGAGTCAGCTCCACTTCAGAATCAAGTAGTTTCATCTCTCTATGGCTTGTTTTATTCTGGCAAATTGTGACTGTCCTGCATACTACTTCCTTTGCTGGCATTTGCTTATTTTTTTATACCCATTTTGGCTATCTGTTTCATTAATTTTTATCTTGGCTTGCTTTTCTAATTGATTTTTGATTATAACAGATTTTAAGAGATTTTTGCCAATGTGCTTCCTGTCAGAAAATCTGTAATAAATATTTATCAGGAAATTGTTATATTACTAATTTTGTCAATAAATATTTAGAGGCTTAAGACTGCAAAGCCCTGTAGACCTGGGATAAATATGGACTACAGCCACGACTGAAACTATGTCTGAAAAATATTTTATACCACAAACATGCTAAGATGTGACTAATTGGTGATAAAATTTTCTGTGGTAAGTTTTAGGTGGTAGAATTTAGCTTTTCTTACTTACCAGATCTGGTATATGCATAATGGCAGCGGACTAGCTCATGATTTGTGAGCACAGAATTAAGGGGCAAATCGTCAATTGGTGTAAAACAACAGCAGCCGAATTAATGGAGTCAGGTATTTTGCACAGTTGTCTTCCCCTTCCTTGGTATTTTTGCTGTTTGGACTGGTGAGTGGCTATTTACAAGGTCTTTTGCATTACTATCCTTAGTAATATTTACATCTGTCCTCCTAAATACCTCAAGTTACATGATTTTTAAGTCTTTAACCATATCCCACTTTGCAGAAACCTTTTATAAAGCCCAGGGAATCAGGAGAAAGAGGAAAATGTAGTGTGTAATTCTCAGTAATACTGACAAGGACTAGAACCACATGAGCTGAGGAAGCTGGGACATGCCAATGTTTAGTGGTTTTGCCCAAGCTCACCTTTTGGATACACTTTTGAAAGGTGCTGTAACTTTTTCTAGGGAAAATACGGTGCTTGGTTTGATACACATGTGAAAGGCCAGAAGAGATCTTTGCTTTATAGTGAGTCAAGGAAGTTAGTATTCACTTCATCTGCATGTATGGTTGGACAAAATTGTGAAAAAAAAAAGTCTAGAAGAGGTAAAAACAAATAAAAGGTCATATGCAAGTTCAGTACTTGTAGTGCCTTACCTAAAGATTTGCACTAATGTAAACTACTCCACTGCTCTCTGAACTAGAGGCTAGAAAAATAAACCATTATAAAAGAGTAGATATGACTGTGGCATGTGGGGTCCCTGACAATAAATAATCTGAGCCTTTGTGTTCAGATTCTGAAAGCGACTTTGGCTAACGTCACGTCTTACTTGCCAAACTCATTGTGTGCCATTCAGCAGTCAGAGTGCTCAAGACAGCATTTAATAAATATCCGTAATGTCTGGACTCACAACAAAGGTTAACGTCATTCAGGGTTGGCAGTGTTATCCAGGAGGAGATACCGGCTGTGTTCTCCAGAATTCCAATTTTCTTTGGCTGTTATAATGCTGCTAGGAATAGTGAAGCTAAAATGACAGGATTCAAAACTCTTGGAAGAAGTGTAACGAAGACTGACACTGTTAGTGACAGTGTTGCTTGCATGTGTGTGACCTTCATGTCAGGAACAATGCCATGCCTCTGATACAGCATCTCTGTTTTGCACCTAGGCATTGTAGAAAGCCTAAGCCATTCAGAAGCAAAGGGGACAAAACAGTGAACTAAGGACAGATTTGCACCCTTAGCACCTACAGTGTCCTGTCTTTTGTGTCCCTCTAAGCCACAGTGCTTTTCAGCCTAGCATAGATAGCAGTGCTCTGTCTTATATACAGAATTCTGTTCCTATTGAAATTGCTCCCAATCCTAAAGTAGCTAAGGGAAGAAGAAAGTAGAGATGAAAAAGGCAGCAACTTGGACCAGTATTAAACTGTTGGGTTTTTTTTTTTTTTCCTTTCCTATCCTGCAGGCAATGGATGCTTCACCTGTGACAGGTACGTGACTGGCGAACTGGCCCCATGAGCTGCATGAGTGCTGCTGGTCAGCAGGATAGTGCATGGAATGTGGCAGCTCTAAATGGGAGAGTTACTTTCCCTGATCCTTCAGATTCAGTTATCTTGCAGCTGACTTAGCTCTTCTTTCAGGTACTTGTCCCTGATCAGCAAAGGATTAAACCCATGCTTAAGTGGCTTTAGTGAATAGGGATAAAGTTAAGCTCAGGACCTCACTAGTCTTTATTAGCACGGTAGGCAGAAGTCTGGCTATCCCGAACAGTGTGTGTAAGAATTGTCACACTCCACCCGATGGCCAACATAGTGCTTATCATTCCCGTATATTGATGTGACAATATAACAATCTCTGGGAAACCTGCAATGCTCATAACAAAGTCAGTCTGTGGTCAGCCAAGTGCTGAGAGTACTGGGAATAATGGCCTTGCTTGTTTGCTACCTCAGAAAAATCAGTTTTAGGAGTGTCTGCCTCCCGGTGCTCAGTGATCAGAGTCAAATGGAAATCTTCAAATTCTGGATCTTCTGGCAGGGCCAAATCTTAGTGATTCAACCCCCAATCTGCCTGAGGAGCTCTTGTAAAAATTCATATGAGTTAAGGATCTAACTTCTGTTATTTTTTAATCCTGACCATTTAGCCTCATGTCCTGCCTATTTCACCTTTTAGTGGAATATATAGCTCTGAAGTTGTTCAGGACCTTTAGGAAAAATGGTTCAATTTTCAGCTACCAGTGCTAGAATGATGTTTGTGTTGAGAGGCTGCTTCTGCTGCTCACACCTAGAACTACTATATCAATGGGCACTTTTCCTGACAGTACTTTCCTCTTGTCTGTGTGTGGTATTTGTTTCTACTTGCATCTGTGGAGATTGGAAGCTGACCTGCTGAAAAACAAGAATTTGGGAAGAAACGAACTTTTTGTTGTTCTCATTTCTTCATGTCTTTCTCTGGTTAGTACTAAATGGCTATAGATACCAGAGAGGAAAAAACAAGGGATTTACATGGAGCAGTTATTTTTCCATCCTGGGGCTTTGGGTTCTTGTTTATGTGACTGACACAGAGCTATCCTGCCACTTGCTCATCCTGAGTGCTGAGCCCTTGTGCAACAGGGTTGGGCTCATTACGCTTAATGTTACAGGAGCTCAAGTCTAATCTGTACTATAAGCTTCTTGAGAAACAAAATAAAGATAGTGGTGAAAATGAAAAACAAGCCTAAATCTCAGTAAGAAATATATAGAGAATACAGTAGAAGAATTTATCTCTATGTTTTCTGCTATATAGAAATAGGACACAGTTAATAGACCTGCAGCTAGCCTGCCTCACGCAGAACTTCAGTGAAGTGAGACTGAATAAAAGTTATTGAAGATCCCACAAGGTCTGTTATTGCACCTTTTAAAAAATGAATTGTATTTTATTTCTTTCGTATGCAAAATCTTTCTCTCTCTCTCTTTCTTAACTTCAAACCATGCAGGAAATGTTTTTGAAGGGAGAGTCAAGAGACTTAAGTCTGGAATTTTTATGCACACCAGAAACTTAAATGTGTGGTTCAAGCTGATAAACTTACCACACCTCCTTCTGTTTTCTTTATAGACTTATTACAAATATCTGACTTGGAAACTAGATTTATGGTGTGAACAAAAGAAATATAGACCTTAGAGACATGTAAAGATAAATATCAGGAGGAGACATAAAAGACTTTTTTCAACTGTTAAATTGCTTCTTAATGGACCAAAATAACAAAAAGATCAGAACACTAATTTAAAAAAATATATTCTTGTTTAAAGAAACTGTTGAGCATTAGGGATGCTGCATATAAAATATCATCTCTGTTCATTTATATCTGAGTCAAAATTGTATCTAGGGTCTAGCCATGAGCTTTTTGTAGCATTATAGTTTGTGTTGCTCTCAGCTGGAGGTTTGTGACCAAAAAGAAGAGCAGTAAGTACAGAGGGCTCAGATTGCATTTTTTATAACTAGAGCTAGCTAAATTTTAGGAGCATTTTTTAGGAGTACTTTTTAAATTCATTGTAATGGCTTATAATGTATGCTTCTGTGGTATTTAATTTAGAAAAAAAAAGGGCTATATCTATTTCAATTTTTAATTTTTTTGCTTATATAGTATTAATTAAAAAAATTTAATTATTTTAAGGCAAGTTTATATTTGAATAAAGCAAAAGGCTTTGATTGGTTTGAAACAGTATTTCATAGATTTTTTTTTTCTTTAAATATTCCATTTTGGAATGGGGTATTTCACTCTCATTTTCTATGGAAGTGATGAAGGTTGCCCTATCGTTCTGTGGAAGTCTCTATTTATGCCTGCAAATGGGACCTTTGAGACTCCAGTTTCGACTGCATCATGTACTCTGAACCACAGTGAACGTGAAGACCAGCTTCTTCCTCAACAAAATGTGGTATTTCTTTGAATGTTTGAACTAGAATGAATATATTTTAGGAAATAAAAGGACATTTACTCTTGACTTACAAATTTTCATTGGTGGAGAATTCTCACAATGTATGGAAAATTGTTCCAATGATAAGCTATCCTCAGAGGTAAAGAACTTGCACTTTTTATCTAGTCTCAATTTGTGTGGCTTCAGCTTCTTGTTCCAGGAATTTAATTATATCTCCATCTCCCACTCTAAGGAACCCTTTTAAATATCTATCTTATAGACTCAATACAAATGTCTGTGGTCAACTCATCCATCTTCTTATTTGTTATTTTGGTTGAGAGACCTGCCTGTGTCTTTCCATGTCAGACCTGCTTTCCAAATGGCTGTGATCTGGATCTCCTTCAAAGGAGCAGAATTTGATTGCGAGCACCACAATGATTCACACTACTCTGGCAGTATTTTCATCCTTGACAGGTACAGAAGTAATATAATCTTCCTACTCAGTTTACACTATATGAACCAGAATTCCATGAGCTATCCCATTATAGAGGGAGTTTGTATTTAAATAACAATCAGTGAGTGCCTCATTTCTGCTCACTTACAGGTTAAATAAGAGAAAATGTCTTTTGGTTCACTTTTGGTACACTTGTTTTCTTGATAGTTGAATTCCAGCCTCAAAGCTTTTGCATGTCAGCATCTTACATCACAAAAAATGTGTAAGGTTCATTTGGCAAAGTCAGTGGATTTCAATTGTCCTCATGAGGAACTGGATTATGTTGTATGTCCAGTTCTAGGTTTATGTTTCCCTGAGCATTTCTTTGCTTAAAGTTGAGCTTTTGTGCCTCTGTAAGAGGGAATTATAGGAAGTAAAAATTCACATAAAGTATAGCCTCAATATGATTTTTTTGAAAAATGTGTGGTCTATATAATTCAGTCATCTAACTATTCAGCTAAATGAAGAAGGATTTACTTTCCACTTGGGAACTAGGTATTGGATGTAGAGCCCAATTGTAGGTTCACTCTGACCTCATGCTGTTGGCAAGTGAGGGTTATTTACCATGCAATGGTTATTTGGTGTCCTCTATGAAATGAATTCTTGGATTTTACTTCATACTGCAAATGTCTACATCAGGGTACTGCCACCACAGCTAGTCTCGGCAGGCACCTTTCCTTAAGCCTGACTAGACATTTCAAGGCTAAAATGCATTTAGGGGTAGACCTACCCATTTAATCTCATCAGGGTGCCTCTCAGTATGGGAAATGTGTATTTCAGTAGGAGAAGTTGGAGCATTTTTGCTGCTTCTACCTGAGCTGTCATTTCTCCATGGCTAAATATTTGTTCTTGACCCTGTGGAGCTGGTCCCTTTCAAGAACACTAAATTAACTTAAAAGAAAATCGGGTCTGAATCCAAATGTAAACAGATTAGTCTCTGGGCCATAACAAATGAGATTGCGGTGAAGAATTATGTAATTCTCAAATTTGACCTCTAGTCAGTGCAAACCTTCAAGAGCAGCCTCCTCTTTACAGGGATCAACTCAAAGCTTTAAAACATCTATGGCTCTTTGGTTTTGTCATGAGCACATAGTAAATGTGTCTAAACATAGCTACTGTGAATGTCTGGAAGTCACCAGCTAAGGCAGAAGTAGCTAACTGAATAGAACACCAGCAGGCTTAATAAATGTGCATGGATTTTAATGTTGTTTGGCAGATTTAATAGTTAAATGAATAAACTACTATTAATTGCATAGCTTATTCTAAAGAATGCAAAGGATAAACAATTAAAACAATTACTAGAATTTGTGTCAATTCAGCTCAAATGAAATGATTAAAAGCAGAAGGAAGAAATGAAAACAAGACATTACCAGATTCTTTTCCTCACTCTTTTTAATAAACAAATCTTTCTGTCATACAGCTGCTGTTTGACTAAAAGGAAAATTGATAATTATAATGTATTATGAGCCAACCAAGTATTTTCCATTTGAACAATGATTTTCACTTAGCACGTTAATGTTGACAGAAAAAGACCAAAGGCACCCTTGTGACTTTACCAACATGTCATAACAAAATGAAGGCTTAACCTGTTTCTGAAGGATTGACTTTCAAGCAGGAAACTGGGCTATTTTGGAAACTTAGCTAATGACACTGTTATTTTTTCTCCTGAGTGATAAGGTTGATGGATACATACCACTTGTATTTTGCTTAATCCTTTTTCTCCCATGCTCAGGACTATCACTTACACCATAGTGTTGATCAATCAATGTATATTAGTATCTAGCTATACTGACAAATGTTCTTGCTCTGTCATTTGCAGCTGCAAATATATTTCAGCAGAATTATCTAACACACAGTATCTTTTTATTGTTGTTGTTGTTAGAAAAACTATAAAGATTGCAATTTGCAAATGGACCTAGGAGAATTATAGTCTACTTCTTACTGAAAATGCCTGGCCAGAGAGTGCCTACAACCTTAGAAGTCCTGGAAAACCCAGCCAAAACCTAATTCTGATCTTTGCTATACTCAAGTAAAATATCACATCTAATATGATAGGGTAAATTTTCACAAAAAGGAGAGCTATAAAGATTAATATACAGGCTCATGAGATTTAAAAAGGTCACCAATAACAGCAGATACCACAGGTGTTCAAACAGTCTGAATTTTACAGAGGTGAACATTTTTGAGCAAGCTTTCCATAGTAAACTCTTAGAGTGAGCACAATGTAAAGGTTATCATTGGATTACAGAGCTCTGCAATATCAGAGCTTGCCTTCCTTATAGATTTTAAAATATATTTTAACTGATAAAGTAGAGTTTTAAGTTAAAGAGAAGAGATGCTCAATAAAAACATGATTTTACCATCGCCTGACACTTCTGAAGGGTCAAAAGGGCAGATAAACAACTTCCTGCAGCTGTGGCTACATCTGGCACACGACTGAGGCAGAAAGCGTGCTCTGCAAAGATAAACATATCAGGTTGTATCTCCGTAGTCTCCTACACTTCTGGATAAAGCTCGGGGAACTGAACTTGGCCCTGCAGTGCCACCAGTAATTAATATCTGAAACTGCTTTGCCACTGATGAATCAAAACAGCCTGAAAGTGCCATGCCCGGGTAGCAGACCAGCTCTCTGAACTCTCACATTGGTGCTGGGTATTGCTGTCATGGATTGGACACTTCATGGCCTGGGGCTAGGGACTGTGTGTCCATTTGTAGGACACCTCTTCTGGATGCACTTAGTTATTCTAGAAATCAATCTCCCTTTGCATATCTTAAATTTAATGAACTTGTTTGGTGGGTATTTCTGACATATTGTCAGTCGAGTTATTTTCTGTTTGTTTTTGTTTTCCCTCAAACGAAGGCTGTCACTGTGTTTATGGATATGCTGATACCAAACTTTTTGTCATATACAGCAAGTCAAGCCAATTCATCTTCAATGTGAATGTTAATACCAAAAAGAATTAATTTCTTTTTCCATTATTTTTGTATTTGAACAAAAGACTAGTGCTACTCAGCTGGAGAGACATTTGTCTTGTAACCTCTTGGTTGAGGTAAGTGTTTGGAGGGGTAGCTGGGGTTCAGTTCCCCTGTCTGCCTGTTGCAGATAGAACCAAGCTCTTCTACGGGATGCCCTGTGCTCTGAGCTCCAGGCAGCTCTAAGCGTGGGCTTCGGCAGGACCTACTGAGGCTGCTTCATTCACAACAGCAGGTTTTGGAGGAATATCCTGTATCCTCAGAGATGCCTGCATCTTTGGGCTATCAAGGCTTATCACAAGTTCCTGGTTAAGCTTGCTTGCTTTCTAAGAGAACTGAGTGTTCTGGAGATGCAAAGGACCAAGAAAGCATGGAGAGTTTTGGGTGAGTGGTTCAGGGCACTGCAGGAAAGAAGCAATAACCAGCTGAATATTGTTCTCTAGCTCAGACAGAGAAGCAGTGTGTGAAGCTGTGGTGAATCTCCTGCCTTTTGACCAAATGGGAAGGGACGCTGCTTATTTTCCAGAAAGTACTTGTGATGAGTTAGGAATCTGAGTTCAGAGTGTTTCTGGGTTAACGGACAGACAGGTGGAATCCCGGCTGCCCTAAAGTTGGACATTTTTCCTTTCAGTTTGGCGTACTCATCCATGTGGCAGAGAGCAACCTAACTTGCTTGCAGTTGAGATCAGTCCCTCTGCTAAGGCTGGAGAGGATCAGAGCACAAACCTGTGACGGGAAGTTGGGGCCCTCCAAACATGGGGCACTTGAGCACACAGCTCCCAGCCACGAGCCCGGATCATGTCCTGGCTGCGAGGGGCCATGCTCTGAGGCTGTAGCACTGGTCAGCAAGGAGGCAGGAGCTGCTGGGTGGGAACGGGAAGGAGGGAGGAGGCAAAGGAGTGTCTGAACCTGCTCTCATGGTGAGGTACGGAGCTCCACATGGAGCAATAGATGTGAAATTTAATGTTTCCCTCCCTCTTTCCCTTCACTTCTGTTCCAGATTTACCCTCTGGGCAATTACAATATGCTCTTGCCTTCATCTGTGTGAGGGATTGAGTCAGCTAAGGTGGATTAAAAACTGTGTTGTCTGAATCTCCATCAAGTGATACACTCAAGATTGTGTGGGAAATCTGCAACTGGAGAACAAACAGTTATTTTTCCAAAGCTTCAGGCATGAGTGTGATGCCTGGAACATACTGGGCTTCTCTGTTCATTAAAATGAGAGATTATATTTTTCAGTTATGATACCTAGTTAAATGAAAACTTCCAAAGTCCACATCTCAGTGACTCAGCCTGACCAAACATCACCTGGAAAGGAGTACTATCACTCTCTGTACCAGCCAGATTCCAGTTTTTCCCTGCAAGAGGACAGGCAAAATTCCTCTAAGACTCTTACCCTGGCAGTTCATGCTGAGGCACAGCTATTCCAAGATGTACTTTTGTGGTAGGGACATTGTGCTCTTGCTTGCTTACATACGGGGAAATTGCTCTCCCTGTTGGCTGCAGATATTTACAGTTATCTTCCAGGAGAGAAATCAAGCTGCTGTGACCTTGGCCCCAACCTTAGCCCATCTGGAAACAGCATAGATTTAGTCTGAATTTAATTTAGATTAGGAAAGAAACCTCAGGAGTTATAAAACATCTGTTTTCTTTGGAGAAGCCTCAGATCTGTCACAAGTCATGTTAGGTAAGTATTTGTCCACATTTCAACACATCATGGAGAGAACTACAGCAGCTGACAATAGAGGAGCCATTTGATGTTGTGTTTCTCTCCGACTTCCTGGCAGACACCTATTGGAGATGACAAGGGAGTATCATTTTTACATTATGGTGTTTCTAGCAAACTGCTGATAGAGCCCTTCGCAAGATCACAGAAAGGTCTGTATCATCTGATTAGCATTTAGAGAACCTGGTCGTCCGGGAGGGAACCGCAGGAGACCAGAGACTGCCACCCTCAAGGGCTGAGAGAGGAAAGACTCAATCAGTGGTTGATAAGGCTTAGCAATGATAAATCACAAACAAAACTTCAGGCTTAGGAATTCACAGCACAATCTGTCATGAATTTCCTTCCCTTCCCTTCCTCCCCAATATCTGATGAGGATTTGGCTTTTAAAGTGGTCTGTGGAAGTATAAGAGATCATGCTAGCACAAATCACGGAGCTATGCCTGGCTTTTGCTAGTTTTGTTAGTGCTCTGTATTTTTTTATATCTCTGTGTGTACTTATGCAAATTTTGCTGTTAATCGGTGGTAGCAGGATTAATTTTAAAGTTCAAGGACTTTTGTTAATGTTAAAATGCAAAAATCTCTTGTTAAAAGCACTTGGTACTATCCCAACCTTTGGGACCATTTGAAAATGCATAAGGTTCCCAGTTTGCCACTGACCTATATTGCAAAATCCTTTAAAAAACATCATTTTAGGAATGACTTCAAAACAAAAAGGACCTTCTCTACAGGTGACTTTGACTGGTCCTGTCTGCTGGGAAGAGTCCTTTCAGCATCAGATTCACCATCAGTTGTGGAAGGCTGAAACATGTTCATCTGCTAATGTGTGTATATACTGTGGTCTGCAGCGCTGTGAGGCTGACAGTGACAATGGTGATCAGTGCATGATCTCTCTTCTCATGCTATGACTATGGAGAAGAATGAACATTGCACTATCACAGCAGTGGGAGAATACATTAACTTATCGCATATCTCCCATGCCAGACCCTTTTCTAAACTGTCCCTTATATGAAGTTTGGAATGGTAGGAGTATTACTAACCATTTTTCATGCAAATCAGCTTCCTCCACGTCCTCAGAGAGACACCAGGATGAGCCAAGCACTCACAGCACTGCACATAGGGAATGACTGTGAGCAGTTGTACTGCTGCAGTCCCCCCTGAAAAATGCCCGGCCGAAGGTCTGCAGGACTGTGTGCTGCAGCAGCTGAGACCGAAAGCTGCTCTGGGGAGGATCGCTGCTCGGTGCAGAATGGGCCCCATTTCTGGTACACAGGAACATTTTCAGACGAGGGATCGATTAATCCAAATGTACTCAGTTAAACAGCTAAAAACAAACCAAAGACCATTGGACTGGACCAACAAGGAGAAAAAAGGATGTGGATGTGAGAGAAAAGGAAGACAAACAAATACTGCAGGCTGCAGAAGAGCACTAACGGAGAAAATGTCAGTCTAAAAATAAAATCCAGCAGATTGATCATGTAAAAATTGCACATACAAGGCTACGTAGTTTGAGAGACTAGATGGTAAGGACAACTTGAAGTCTTTTTCAGAACTGTACTTTAAAAATACATTACAATGTTGGACATTGTACATCATCCAATGTAGTGGACTTTGGATGAAGGCTGTGGGTTTCAGCTTAAACTTTGCTGTGATTCACCCTGTCCCCAGCTTGGATGCAGTGTTGTATTGTTTCAGAGTAGCAACTGGTAGAGTGAGCATACAGATGTCCCAAATGTTCCAAAGTGATGGGAGAGAAAACTGTTAGCAGAGGGGTACGTTGAAGATCGACTTTCATTCTTTACCTCAGTAAAGCTGTGCATTGCAGTACTGTGAGCCTATTTTTTTACATCTATAACAATTCCTGCCTTGTAAGAGCAGCAAGATTCCTCCAAGGAATGCCCGACTATGCAGAAATGCTGACGCTGGCCTGATGCTAGTACTAACAATGTGCATTAGTGTTATTAGACAATAACATGTACCCTGGGGCGTCTTCTGGTTTTTGATTAAGCTCCCTGGGATTCTGGCTTTGTAGATTGGCCATTGTAAATGCAGAGGCAGAAGATGCGATCGCCTCTGCTCCAAGGGTGGTACAACTACCTCTCCCGGCAGGAAGTGTTCAGATGCCCTTGATGACAATGGGCAAACAGACAGTGTTTTTGTTTATTTTCTCATAAAGTGCTGATGAACAAATGAGGCAGAGGCATTAAGAAACTCATGCTGTGAAGAGAGATTTGAGTTTATCAGCTGCTTTGTAGCAGGATAAATTTTATATACAGTGAGAATATAAAGCAATCCCTCCCTGAGGGGGGAAAATCTAAGGTTTTATTTCATAAATAAAAGGGAATTTTTGTTTTTCATAGACATTTGTTCTTCTTTTAAGTTTGAATAAAACAGTTCTATTTATTTTCTCTTAGCTTTTTTGGTGTAACATGATCATGAAACCACCACAGCTAACTAATTTATAATTGGAGGGCAGCAGAGGATGGGAGAACCAATCTATGGATGAAACGTCAAATGTGAAGTTCCGAGAAGAACTTCTCTGTTTAAACTCTGTTAGGAACAAATTTTGTTTTGTGGATACTTGATGGTGTAAATGCTATCATGATAGGTGCTGTTCAAAACTAGGGCTGGTATTGGTTCTCATTGAAGTCATTGCAAATGCCTTAAATTACTATTTATAGATTTTTTTGCCTAGTGGACAGAGGCCATAGTGACCCAGTGCCATCAAACAGATCTTACATAGAGCTCAATGCTGCACAGGGGTGAGAGCTAAAGATCCTGAACTCATAGGTAGCACACACAAGTCGTGTTTTACTGCTGCCTTACCTATGGTACCTACCTGGTACCAATCATTATATATTTCAGTAGGTCACTCATATTTTATGGCAAATTCAAAAGAAATCTGAATTTTCCTTTGTGAAGCTATGTGGGATCTTCCCTCCAAGGCATCTAAAGGCAATGTCCACATGATCTCTTGTGAAAAAGGTGATGCCATATGGCAGGAAGCCATTTATCTGCCTTCATTGCTGTGGGGAGTGAAAATTGACAGGACAATGCTATCTGCAGGGCTCACGGCCTGGGTCAAATCCTGCTTACCTTACTTATGTAAATAGTTCCACGCATCTCAATAGCTCTGTGTTGTTACAAACTGTCCTAATTTGCACTTTGCAAACTGAGAGCAGAAATTAGTTCCAAAACTCTTAAACGCGCTGGTCCCTCTGATAGAGAAAAGCTTTGTCCTGCCCTGCAGAAACCCAGTAGCGTTTCACAGAGCCTTTTCTTTTGAAGTCTGGTTCTGTAAGAAAGGAGAAGGACCTTCCCTCCCAAGAATAATCCTGTAGTGTAAAATCTGCTTTATATATATTTATTTATTTTGACACTCAACGCCTATTCTTAATGCATATTCCTAAGCTCTTAGAGATTTAGGTCTTCATCACTTGGTGATTTGCCCAGTATTTCTCTTAGTCTCTGATACAAGGGAGCTATTTTTAAGAAAATCTTCAGTTTCTACTTATTCCTTGATAATGATTGGAGTGGGAAGATGGGGGTAGGGTGAGGGATTAAACAAAATGTTCAAGGGAAATTTTATGGACTCACTGGAATCCACAGCCAGGAACTCAGACTGATTGAACCATTGCCAAGTCTTCCTTTTGGGTCTGTTTAAACTGACTTAGACTTGGTGCAGCTCAGATTTTAACTTCAGTAACATCCATCTCTTATTCCCTCTGGAGAGAACCCCCCTGTGCTGCACCTCACTGTGAAAAATAAGGTATCTGCATGGTAGAGAAGCATTAAAAACAACAAATGAGGGTGTAATGGTTAGGAAACTATCCTTGAACACAGGCTCCATGTGTTCAATAACCTTCACTGCAGCCTTCCTGTGCAGCTGTGGCCAAGTCTCTTGCCCTGCAGAGTGTAAGGGGAGTGGGGCAGTGACATGGAACTGCACTGCTCTATTGCTGGCACCAACAGCGTGGAGCCCTGTATCCCAGCTTTGGCACTGTAATGCCCTCAGTGCCCTTGTGCTCCTTCTGCAAGTGACTGGTAGGGCCTCTACGCTAGCAGGTCTGAGCTGCGTGAGACGTGTTTCATCTAAAAGGCTCAAAAAAAACAAGTATTTCCCTTGGTTGGTCTCAGTCAGCAGGTTTTCTGTGAATATGCAGCGCACTTTTCTAGACAGGGCACTGTACAAGACAGCAGGAGCCTTACTCAAAAAGATACGAATTTCTCCTTTATTTTTTTTCTTTACGTATTAGCATTGTCTATAGGATAGGAGACCCATAGTCTCTCCCATTGCTTGACACAGTTCAACCCCAAGTCCTTAGTTTTTCCTAGTGCCAAACAACACTGACTGGGGAGAGAGGAGAAGAACTCACATATAATTTTGTATTCAGAAGAGATGTGAGCTGGAAATTGTTTTTCAGATGTTTTTCTTAGGTGTTTAAGTATGCAAGTATTTCTTCTGAACAAGACACAAAATATTATCATAAGATGGAGCAATTCAGTTGTGCTCATCTGGAATTAAATGCAATCTTGATTTGTTAATTTTGGCATTTGTGAGCGTGTGCGAGGCTGGAAGAAGAGGGATTCCTGTAGATCTGTGTATTGGCCTGGCAGGAGACTAAAGAAATCAAAATAGCATAAGACCTAGGATAGGATTTGGTCTCCCTAAATCCCACGCTGATCCTGCTTTCCTGGCCTGGCTAATCTCTCTGCTGAAGCCAGGAAGCATAAGCATAGTGTTAGCAACCCACACCCATGCCTTTAAGCCTGTCCCTTCACTGTAATAATCAAATTGCCAGAGCAGCCATGGAAAATGGGGGCCTCCCTGATCTTTCCCTTCGTACGAGGCCACCAGGAGTTATGCACAGCCTTGTGACTAGCCTTTGCTCCTGGCCCCTGTGGGCCTAAGGACTTCGTCACTGTGCTCAGCCTGGGGCTCCGCTTCCTCCTGGCACTTTGATGCCACGGCTTGAGTCCCCTTTCTGCAGCACCTCTGCGGAGGGGTAGGAAAGACTTCCATTTACAATAGCTCATGGATTAGTATGGCGTTATCCTAACAGTGAGGTTCAACATCTCCTCAGGCTAAGGCAGGCCTAGGACGAGGCTCCTCATGCCAGAAATAGTCACAGGTCACACAAAAAGTAGTTGCCACGCTTGCCTGAGCATGTTGTCACGAGACAGACACCAGGGGCGGGCGCTCTGAGCGGATGGCTCTCCTGGCACGTGTGCTCTCGCCTCGCAGGCCATGCCCAGAGAAACGGGGTTCAGTTCAACGGACTAGGTCTGGTCTCTTCCCAGAGGTTTTCCTCCTGCCACTGCCTTTATAGTGACTTGGAGAACTTTAGGAGGCCTAAATTACCTACTCTCTCTTCATATGTACAATTTAAGTGGAGTAATATGTAAGACATGGAACTGAAGTTCGGAGGAGTTGGTCGTGTGACTGGGTAGCTAAATATCTGAGGCAGGCAATGTTTAAGCCAACATGACAAAGTCTCCCCCTTTGTCTTCTTCGGTCCTCCAGTCACATCCATGACGCACAGCACCATTTTGAAGAAAAGCTAGGAATGGGCTAGAGCAATTACACTTGCCCATTTCTCCTATACCTAAATGAAGTTGTGTGTTTCCTACATTGATTTATCTGTATAGACGAGGCTCAGTATTTATAATTTGGAGGGCAATTTTCTCTTTGGCAGATTTTACCAAATATACATAACTCCACACTTCCTCCACAACAGGAGGAATATTGCCGTGGTACTCTGACACCAGTTTCCCTATCATTCTGATCTTCTTCATTCATAAGAATAAAGTCTATCTTTTTGCAATTCTTAAAAATTAGGCTTTGGTTTAGAATATATTTCTCCTTTATGGATTTGTCTGCACAATAAAATCATTGCAATGGGGACACTAATGGCTTGGTTGGATTTCCTTTGCTTGGGTATCAGATGCCTTTTAAAATGCTCTGGGGTAGCCAAGGCACCAACATGGGGTGGGCAGATGTAACAGATGACCTTCAAGATGCTCACCCCTTTCTGGAAGAGCCCTGTGAAAAATTCCAGAGCTTCTCAAGAGATACTAAATGCAATTTATGGACAACTGAATCAAACCTGCAGTAACTTTATCTCTGCCCTCTTGACTGTGGTTTTAATTCGTTGCTGTAAAGACTCGGAAAGCTTTTGTTTCTGAGAAACCCATCTCTCTAACTGCTTCTTCTAAAGACAGTAATTTTAGAAAGAAATATAGAATGATGATAATTGAGGGACCCCAACTCTACTGCTAATATTTTGCCTTAATTAAGAAACTTTTGGGAAAAGTCTGTCATGCCTTGTTTTTCTAGAAAAAATGCTATGAATAATGAAGGAAAAATGCATTCAAAGGCATGAAATTTCTAAATGATAATTTATGTCATTTTCACTATGCTGTTATTATTGTCCTGAAAAAAAATCCATTGTTCAGCGTTATCAGGAATTTCAATGGGAACTCCCTGGAGAAGGTGCAGTTGGCTCACCAGAAAGCTTTTCATTTAAAATACCACTGCAGATAGGTCCGTGCAGGAGATAAGAACTTAGGGGACAGTTAAGAGGAAACAATAAAATATGACAAAATGTTCTGAAATGATGGTGCTGAGTTGATATTATTTTTTCATTTCCTTTTTCTTCCTCCTACATTGTCATGTGAAGAACACAGTTCATATTTTCATTAAGTGGACAGAACAGTTTCAAAGCTGTAGGAGGAAGAGGAAGAGTCTTTCTTATATAATTTCTATATGCTAAGATCTGTCAGTGGAGTAAGCAATTGAAATTTTATTTACTGGATAAACTTGCACTTTGGCTGCTTACAGGTAATTCATTCTTTGTAGTCTTATCCTTTGGAGCCACAGTAGTTTTCAGATTGGCCAAGATGTTCCTCATTTCAGGGAGCAGCCATATGTATGGAGCATTAGTGGTATTTCTTCTGACCCAAATTGTTGATTTATCTTTATGATTTGATGGATTGTTTCCAGAGAAAGGTGAAAGGAGTAATAGAGTACAATATGTAATATACAAGGATAATATGTCTTTAGATTAGATATCTTAGATGTCTTCAGAGCTTCCTTACAGCTCCATCTCATCATGGTACTTTTGGTCAGTCCATTTAGATACAAACAGCACTCTCCCCCATCCCCCCATCCCCAGCAAAACAAAACAAAACAAAACAAACTCACAACATCCTTGCCTCAAGGCACTTCCTTCTTTTTCAGACCTAGAGTTATGCAGTTCAATCCCAGTCCTTGCAGATGGCCCTTATTTTAAGAGAGTTTCTATTTTTCCCTCATACTGCTCTTTAAGAGCCTAATCATTTTGTGTGTTTATCCTATGTAAAGAGAAGTGGTTCTTATGTCCTTCATCTTCAGTTTGATTTCACCCAAGTCTCAGCATACCTGTATGTTATGGAACTGAAAGAGATTTTGCTATAAATTCTTTTTTTTTGTTGTTCTTCAGTGTGTTAATCTTTTGCACTGAAATTTGCAAATCTTGTTTCTTTCTTCAAGAGACTCTGTTTCCCTCCCTTGCTTCTTAAAAGATTTAGGTTTCAATGCACTGATGCTAAGGTCAGTATTAGTATGCTTTAAGTCAGAGAAAAATTTCCTCTAGATTTCAAATTATGGCAGGCGTGGTATAGTTTCCCAGAACAAAAATCCAAGAAGACTAATAGTCTTTGTATTTCTGTGATGAGAGAAGTATTCCAGGATACTGTACTTGGTCGCAGACTTTTACAAGTTACAGATATGCAGTTTTAATTACCTACTACTACTAGGTATTATTAAAGTTGCTTGGTGTTTCTTGTTGTAAATCTCAGCCCTTTGAGTTGATTTTGCCCATGCTGGTTGTCTTCTTCAGGGAAAATCTGGAAACAGTTTGGTTGTTTTCAAGGCTATGATGTTACTTTCCAATCTTAAAATGGTAGGGTTTTCTTTGGGAAACCATCACTTCCAATTTAGCAAAGATTTAAGTTTGAGATGGGCCTAGTCTTGAAAAAAATCTGCACATTGTTGGCCAAATCATAAATCTTTTGAAAAACATTCAATTGGCATGACCTAAACATGTGATTTAAGATTTAAGACCTTTATTGACAAGATCTTGAAGAGTATTTTGTCACTGAACTAGCTCTATTTCCACTCTTGTCACAGAGGAGACCCTTCATATGTCATCTCTACTGAGCACCTGTGTCACATGGCAGGAGTCAAATAGGTACAGGCTGTCAACTCCTGAGTTTGACAGTAAATATGTTTTAGGTAGCAGTAATCTGAAGAAGTGCAATTACTCCTGTTCTTCATTAAGGCCTAGAAGGACTTTGCCTGAAAGACAACAGCCTTCTCAATAAGCAAAAGAACTTAATGCTGACTTCATCTGTCTCGCCTGTGGTGTAGATTGAGTCATCCTAACCACTTCATCATGGCATCCCATTGTAGGGAAGAAAATTTCTGTGCTCAACTTTTAGATGAATGTTTGCTGTACAGGTTACACTTTTTTTATTTTTTTCTGAGTAAGACACATCAGAGCTTTGCTGAAAAGCTTTACTTTTTAAGTATTGATAACAGTACTTCCTTCTTAAACTCTGGATACTAGATGTAAATGTGGAGGTCAAAGATCACTGGAAAAAAAACCAACAACTTAAAAATCATGTTTTTCTTTTTAAAATTGCCATTTTGATTTGATTTCTCAGTTTCTTTTCCCCAGCTGTTTCTTGAAGCAATCCTCATCCAGATCAAAGACAGCTTCCTTGGGTGTTGCTCCCTAGAAAAGTCAAAATATTGACTGCTTTAGCAATTTCTTTGAGTTAAAAATCAGTATGAGGGATAGAAAATGTACTATGCCGAATGCGAGAGAAAGAACTGGCATTCAACCAGTATACATGCCAAAGTATAACAACGGTCAAATAGTTAGGGTAAGTAGAAAAAACAGGAAGGGAAATGAATTCACTTTCATTAGAAGAACTGCAGGATTTCACCTGTAATACTATCTTCTTTCCCTATGTTTGTGTAACTAACACGTTCCATGTGAGCAAACAGCCCAGCTAATACCTCTCTTGTAGGGTATTCTTAGCAAGGCCTTTTCTCTCTAAGTACACAACTTAAATGCTAATTGATTCCACCTTCTGAGAAAGGAAGGGTTTCACGAAGCAGGGTGTCATCTATGTGTTTCTGAAGCACACGGCATGGAACCACAAATAGCAGACAGGATTTTTTAGGGTGCATCTAAAGGCTTTTGCTTGTCATCATTTGATCAGTGTAAAAATCCCTTTTCAGAGTAATTGTGACACTGGAGCAGGACTTCATGTTTTCTTGTGTTGCATCTGTAACATAATCATTCTGAATCATTTGCCTACAGAGACATGGGCTGAACACCTCAGGTACAAGCTAGATCCTCAGCTGCTGTAAATCTTGTGTCTCTGCTGGTGTCAGGGGGCCTTTGGGGTTTTATGTTAGCTGAAGGCTTTTGAGCTGCTAGTCAGTTAGATCTCCAAATGGTCAGGTAGATCTGACCATATTTGTGGCCAAGCACAGGCATGTTGAGTAATGAGCATAAGAAGAGCTCGGTAAGTGGTGAGAAAGCACTGGTTAAATTATAAGATTATGTGGAATATGATGTTTAACATCCCACTGCAATGTGGATGTGATCTCATCTTTTCCATCATCTCTGCTAAGAGGTTGCATGACTTTCTAAATGGGACCAGACTCATCTAAAGATCACCATGAATATGTTTTGACCTCTTAATTTCATATGTTTGTGAATGTTAATACTATTTTATATTCTTACTTGATGCTTGACTGATTTTGAAGGTCTCATGGAAATCTCAAATAATAAAGTCTAAGGTTTACACATATTCTACTGTGTCCTGTTTGTTGTGCAAGCAACTTCACTTTTGGCATATATAAAACCATAGCCACAAAGACCAGAATTAAAATCAGAGCTTAAAATTCAATCAGTTTAAGCACAATTGAACTGTTTTGCTTTTCTGGAACATTGCTTTCTAAAGGGTGATTTTGTTTTAAAGAGAAGGGTAAGATTTGGTAAGGCATTAGGACTTTAAAATGTTACCACTGAAGACTGTAAATTTCATTCTCTAGAACTATTTGGATGGATCAAAAGAAAGAGCAGTCAAGAAGAACAGAAACATGAGTATGTGCTGAATGATTATTATTATTATTTAATATTATAAAAGTTACAATTCCATGCTGCTGACAACACTGAATTTCCT
Organism: Crypturellus tataupa; assembly: GCA_034781795.1. NCBI lineage: Eukaryota > Metazoa > Chordata > Aves > Tinamiformes > Tinamidae > Crypturellus > Crypturellus tataupa. Next base: position 5,034,314 of record JAWLRI010000344.1, on the reverse strand, counting down.
CTTGGAGGTCCTTAGCATTGCTGCATTCTTGAGGAGGCAAAAACCCCTTCTTTTCTATATGGTATTTAATGGTTTATTTATATTTAAATCAGTCCTTCTTTGTTATACTTCATTAGAGCATAAAAAAAATCTCGACAAGTTCTTTAACTCCTTCTAAATGATAATGAAGTGTCTGGATAATATTAATTTCATTTGTACTAATAACACGAATAACAGTATTTTCCAGCTATTGCATTGTTACACTGTGCTTTTCTTTGATACAAGTCAAAATGCTTTGCAAAAGCAGTCAGTTCTCCAGAAAGGCCGGGAAATCGCCATCCTTGCAGATACTAAAAATTGAACTGCAAAAGCCCTGAGCAACCTGAGCCAACTTCAACATGTGATCCAGCTTTAAGGTGACCATACTCTGAGCAGGAAACTAGGTGATCTTGAGAAGTCCCTTCTAACCTAAATTATTCTGTGATTTCATGCTTCTGTAGGTTAGTTTTAACAACTGCGGAAAATATTGGAAATAAATGCACAGCAGTGCTATCACACAATATGCATTTGCATTCAGTGGAAGGAAGAGCCCTCCCTCTGCGTTTTGTGATCGTTTGAGCCACTTATTTTTTTCTTGGCTTCCTTCTTCTGCCTTGCCTTCCTTTAGGGACCTGGCACAGGCTGCCCAGAGAGGCTGTGGAGTCTCCTTCTCTGGAGATCTTCCAGACCCGCCTGGATGCCGCCCTGTGCCCCGTGCTCTGGGTGTCCCTGCTGGAGCAGGGGGTTGGACTAGGTGATCTCTAGAGGTCCCTTCCAACCTTTTACCTTTCTGTGATTCCACCTGGGGAATGACTTTCAAGGTGGGATATGTTTTGTATTTGTCTTCAGCTTCATGGACACTCAAGGGCTCTGGAAATGCACTCAGCTGTACACAAAAGGAAAATCACCTATATATAGACTCCTGAATAGTTAAGCTCTTCCTGCTGGACTTAAATTATTATTTTTTTTAAAGAAGGGTCCTGTACCCTTCCCATTGTCAGATTCATGCATAAGAGCAGCTTACAAAAAAAAAAAAAAAAAAAAAAAAACAGACAGCAGGGCAGAAAATCCAATGGAGATTAGGGATTTTCTAGAGAAAACATTCCCAGTTTCTAATCCAAACAGAGTATGATGCACAGGTGAAGCAGTATTGTTAAATGGACAGCAGCAGTTAACTACAACCTTGATGGATGTCCATGTAAGCACCCAGGTAGAAAAAAAAATGTGCATTTCTGAGCATGAATTTGTCACCAGACAAGGTGTTGGGGAATGTTTTCCATCGTACACAACCACTGGCAAAATGCTAGGCAGGCCAACACCTCCCTGGGACCTGATCTTTGGGGAGCCAGGAGCATGAGCAGACGGTCGCAGATACCAGGAGGTGCCAGACCTCCTCTTTTCAGCTCTCCTCGGGCTCGAAGCGGCTGCCTGGTACCCGTGTTGCAGGAGCTGACACCCCAGGGCTGCAGAGCCCGCGGGACACCCCACACACCGCGCCCCGACACCTAGCGGCCACAGAAGAAAAAAATGAAGGTTTTTTGGATGCCTTTTTTTTTTCAAAACTGCTGCTACACCTTTGCAGAAGCTGCATTCACAAAAGCAATGCTGATTTGAGTGTACTTTTTAGGGGCTCATACATAGAGATATTTGCTAGTCAAGTCATTTTTTTCCATTGTTAAAACTTACTCATTTTTTTTCTTTAGGTAACAGTGTCACTTTCTAGCTCTTCTTTAAATGGTGCACTCCTCTGCCTGTGCTTATGTGTCCCAAGCACTCAGGAGTCTGGCACTGACTGGCATCTCCTAGTCTGTCAGAGTCATGTTTTCAGGCTGAAAGAACCTGGGGAGTTTTATGCTCTGTCTTGCTTTACACAATGCAGTCATGTGTCTGCCTATAGTGGCAGGGTTAAGCGAGCTTTAGAATTGATAATTCCAGCATCTTGTCTCTTTACCGAGTCCTCCCCTACCTACTTCAAGCTGGCATTTTTGTGCAGACAGTTCTCTGTGTTATCTTACTTAGCAGACAGTCAGATATTCTATCCCCCAAATCTACAGGTGATGCCTTCAGTTTAATGCAATTACTTGAAAAAATCTATGTGAAGTCTCCAAGACTCCATGAGGAAATGTAATGGAGCAGTTTGGAGGGTTAAGTAAGTTAGTGTCAAATAACCCTTCTGTGATATGAATTAGATAATTAGCAAGTGCGTTTTGGTTACCACATATGTATCTGTCTGGTTGCATATTTGCAGCTAGCCATTTTCTAGCAGGTACTTCCAGTAGAGTAATAACAAAGTTATTCTGTACAAAATCGAGGTTGCACAACTGATCAGCAAGAATGTCATATATTAAAAGCTGGTTTTTCTTAAGAGCAGCAGAAACTCCTGGAGCCCACACCACTCCACCACCATCCTACAAACTTATCTGGTATTTCCTCTGGCCTAGCCAAGAGGCAAAGCAGAAAACTTGGGCCATGCTTCAGGGGTGCCTTGTTTCAGGTGAGCTGCTTCAATCTGTCCTGCTTTAGTGTAATTCTGTGTGCAAAACTAGCAGTGATTACTGGGGCTTTGGAGGCCTGTGGGGGCTAACTTGTGTTTGCATGTAGGTGTGAGTGTATAATATGTGCAGATTATCAGTTAAATATGTATTGACATCCAGTAAAGGCAATAAAAACTAAGGTCAGAGCTTAAATCTTGTCCTTGAATTTATATTTCCCCTTTGTGTTCTGGTCCCTGCTGGTAGTTTACTACAGGAAGTTATACACTAATCAGACTGTAAAAGTGGTCTGGGGGAGACGGTGATTCCAGCCACAGGCTGGAGCAGATAATAGACTTGCCTCACTTGACAGAAAGATGAAAGAGTGTGTTTTGTTCCTCATTATTTCACTGTTTTTGAGAGGAGGATTCTTTCTTTCTTTTGTTTAAACTACATAAACAACGTGGAGTGTCATGACAAGAGTGGGAGCCTGTCAATGCAGACCTATAATTAGAGGATTTCCACGCATGAGGGAGAAGGGGTGTCTGCAGGCCACTTCCTGACCCACTCAGCTGTAGATCAAAAAAAGACAGTCAGATGCAGATAACGAACTGCCCAGGAAACGAAGCCCGCCTCATACTGCTAACTCAGACAGCCTTACTTCTTGGGGCTGCCTCGTGCAGCGCTTCTGCCTGGGCCTGCTGTTGTGTCTCAGTGAATCTGCAAGGGTGCCCAGGGGAGAGGCTGCTGGCTTTTCTGTCTTCCCCGGACAGATTTCCTAGCTGGAGCGTAGCTCTATGGAAGCAGGATAACACCGCAGCGGATCATGGACTTGCGAAAGTAATGTCAAGATAAGCAGCTTGCTGATTTCTACTCAAAGGAAATGAAAACGGCACATGAACACCAGAAGGAGCTTCTTGTTTGACCTAATGGCACCTCTTTTCAGCCAGCATAAAATGGCTTAACTAGTTTCACTAGTTTTCATTACCAAAGCTTCTGATTCATATTTCTTATTTCCTTTTTTTTTCTGTTCTCTTAAGCAACTTGCTGTTTTCCATATGACAAAAAGCTTATTTTCTTGACTGAGTACTGGCTCAGGCTCTCCTCTTTCTGTGTTGGATCCAGTAAATATAGTAGTAGTATGTATTGGCCCACATTTTGTGATCGATGTTTTCTTCCGTATCACTAGATACCATTTCATTTAATGCCTTATCATCTATCTCTGAGAAGCATTTAGGAATCAATTTTCTGGCAGCCACATTCTTGAAGAAGAAGAATAAAACAGACTTTGAAATCCCACTTGCGCAGTGTATCTACCCGAAGAGTGGCTGCAACAGCACAGGCTGCATATTTTGCAGAGTCCAGAATGCCTTGGCTCTCCTCTTCTCTTTGCTCTACTTTTCTTCTCCTCATTAAGCCCAAATTAATAACAGTAGAAGATCTGCCAACCAATCCATGAAATATTACCCCTGTTTGTTTAACTTTCCAGTTCAACTATTTGCTTGCTGGCATAATCACGTTAGATAAACAACTTGTTTTACACAAATATCAGTGCTGTACTCTGTAGCCTGTGTCCTTACAGTGCAAAGGGAGAATGTGTAAACTCAGATAGCAGATGGCAATATTGATCATATAGCTAGATTTTTCTGTATTAAAAGTAAATTGATGACAGTCTCTTTTAAAGTCAGCCTGCTTGGGGATGAGGAGAGGCAAAGCATTCACTGCAGCTATTTCCAAGTATTCAGGGGTGATAGGACAGGGAATGAGAACAAATGCAGAGGGAATTCTGAGGGTTGGAATGCAAGGGAGAGCTCTACTCAGAGGGGTTTTGTTTGCAGTGGTGTTTGATCAGATTGATGAGCCTGACACCTTTATTCTTGTGAAAAGTGCCATGGGCACTTCACTAAGAACCTGAGGCCAAGACCTTGGTCTTACAACTCAGCTGAATATGTGTACAAAATTCTCACAAGCCAGAGATTAAAATTGTCTGTCAACAGCTCAGTCCCATAATATGCTGACAATTCTGGCCCAGATCCAGGGTTAATTTTAAGCATATGAGTAGCTTCTTTCAAGTCAATGAGAGTGGTGGAGTGAGCTGCTGGCTCAGGGAGCAAGATGCTTGGGACCTGGTATGACCAGGCCCCCAGCAGGCAGAGGCAGAGCCATCAGCAAGCTCACAGGCTGGTAACCGGGACTGGGAGTAGTCCCCATCCGTCCAAACGTGCTCCCAGGACTCCCGAACCAGCATCAGGATTGCTGGACTGCTTATATTGCATAGGATTTCCTGTAGTGCGTGGCCAAATCCCATGCTCCATATGACAAGCATGTGGGATATCTTTTCCTGTATTTTTGTAGTAACCAGTCACTCTTCATGACGCTTGGGAGTCCAGGCAGACGGGTGTCTGGAGAAAGGCTATTGCACATGTACAGATCAGTTCTGCTGTATGTACCACCCCTGCGTGCCTGTGCTACGCTGCCAATTTGTGTGTGCACAGAGCTGTGCAGATGCAGTTTGTCTCTCCGAGAGGATAATCCAGAACCATGACCAGCATCTCTAGAAGTCTTAATATAATGAACCCAGATAATACTAACATCTTCAGTTCTCTGGAATTGCTAACCAACATTAGAGAAAACCCACAAAGCACTGCCAAAATAGCTAGACATTTTATAATATTATTGCTGCTTTTTCTTGGCAGGAATGCATGTGAGTCTGTAATTTCATGTAGATGTCATATAGATCACATTTTAACAGCCAAACAGTATAAATGCATTCAGCTGCTACTTATTATTGAAAAGTTCTTGAGGATGTGCAAATATCAGAAGAATAATTTAGCTTTAGTTTGCATCATTTTTCAATGTAGCTTGTATCTTCAAAGTCCATATAGCATGCAGAAAAGTTCTTGACAGATATCATAAAAGGTGGCACTGTTAGCTTTATAAAAATGACTCATTCTTATCCCTCTTTTTCACATTATTATCTAGTCTTGTGAATTCTTGTGAGCTTCTGAGTGATTCTCCCCTGGGTTTCTATCCATCCTTTATCTTCCTCTTTCATCACTCACTTCCAAGATGGAAGTCTAGTGGCTGAATGATTGGTGTTCCATGTTAGGTTGAACTAGGGACTGTAATGTTTACTGATTTGATTAATTAACATGATCTGCTTTGTTGCTTGTGTTACTTTCCTATGAACTTTACCAATAAAACTGCTGGCCACATTAAGAAAACATCCCACCATGTTGCATAAGCAACATCTTGCATTCTTCTTCCAAACACTGAGGTGGAGTAGACACCTCTCACAGCTGAACAGCAATCCCTGGGTTGTGACATGGATCTGCCAGTTGCTGTTTCCTTGGCATATTTCTTTCTGTGCAGTGCACTGTAGCCTCGGGCAAAGAGTGGGCTTAATCTCCTATTTCATCTTCAGCGGCTGTGAGTTCAAAATTAAACAAATCCATACTGGTTGTAGTCAGAAAGTGTGGCTAGTCATGAATCAGAGCCAACTGCTTGCTTCAGAGTTGTTTTCTTTAATCGGCAGCACGTAGAGCTGCAGGAACTGCGGTAGGGGCTAGGAAGCAGAGGAACAATAGCTCCTTCCTGGACGTGTCACCGAAGTGATGACTAAACAAGCGCTCGGTGGCGGGACAATAAGCCACGTCTCTTGTGGACAACCAGGAGAGGGGTCTGTGCCGAGCCGGAGGACGGCTGCTGAGAAAGATGGTGAAGTTTTGTAGCGTTTATTAAAACGTCCAGTTGTATTCCAAGAAGCAAGAAGTGACTACAAGGCCAGCATGCTCAGTTGTTGCTGGTAAAGGGCAGGTAGTTTATTTGGTAATAAATTATACCCCAACATGGCCCTGGTCACCTGTGCAGCTGTTCCCCAACTGCATTTCAAATGATGAAGCAGGAAAACAACGGGGCCGTTTGTATCAGTCCTGTAGGACGCACCGGTGGAGTGGTTCATGCGGCCCCTCCACGGCCCATCCTGCTGCTGCCTTCTCATCCGGCTCTCGGAAGGCGGCAGAAACCCCCGGTCGCGGCACGCACGCTGGAGCCCACCACGTCCCGCAAGCCGGTCCCTCGCCCCAGGCCACCGCGCGATCCGGGCCTCGGTGCGGGCTGCTTTACCACAGGTGACCTGCGCTCTGAGCCTGAGAGCACCCACAGCTTTCACTTAGTAAAACAAATGTGAGATTATGGGCAGTACGCCTGGAGAATATCATCTTGCTAAGTGCTTAATGGGCCCACGCTGGATGCTGAAGGCCTCTTTTTCTCCAGGCTGGAGCAGATATTGGCTGTGGGCTGGACACAGCATCATTGTGGCTCTTGTGAGGAAAAAGGTCTCAAGGGCATGAGAGCTCCGTGAGTGTGGGAACTGGCATCAGGAAGCTGGGATTCGGTAAGCATTAGAAGGAAGCAGGAGCTCCCGCCTAGGGTACAGGTGGTGTTTTTCAAAAGTGACATGAGGCAAATTTGGGCAAACCTGGGTACATTCATTGCTGTGGAAGTTTAAAACAGAATATGTGCTGGGACAGACATCCTAATCTGAATAACTTAAGTTTGATCAGTTAAGGACAGCTGAGTAAAATGTTCTTTTGGCATCATAAAGGATGAAGTAGTTAACATAAGAAAATACAATTTTGTCAGTTCAAGTCTTGGCTTTTCTTCATGACTCAATTTTTGACAATTTATTAAGTGTCAAGGGCTCTTCCACAGTTCTAGTTGTGTCTGTGCAGAGGGGCGGTTAGCTGCGCGCAGCTGGCTGCTCGAGGTACTAACCTGACGCTCCCAGAATGACAGCAAACAGCTTTGCTCAGAACCAAAGCTAGATGAATTCAGGAGAGAGGCTTGTTGAATTTGGCCTCCCCTTTCTCAGAGAAATGACTGGTAAACAAATTTTATTTGGCATAAATTATTCAGCTGAGTGATTTCTGCAGATAATTTCTGGCTACAGACTGTTTGCAAATACTTTGCATTTAACAGTGAAGATTTTCCATGATTTGCTACAGGTTGCATGAGAAATTTCTGCTCTCTTGTCTGCATGAATATGACTCCTAGAACTCCTCCTTGTAGGAACTCTTGTGTGTACAGAATCCATATTCACTTGCTAGTATATTTTTGCACTCTACATCTGATCCTGCCAGGGCTTAGCACACTGTCCCTGCTCCAAAGAAGCACTTGCATTTGCGCTTAACTTTAAAGACTAGGCTAGTTACCTAGAAGTAAGGCCAAAATTAAATAAAACATGGGTAGGAGAAAAAGCAGTAAAGGTGGTTTGTGGTTATATGACCATTGAAAAATGTATGTCCGCTCTTTGTCTTGGACAGACTGTTAATTTTTTTTTAACAGATAGTTAGCACAGACTAAACTGAAAGATGTCTAATGCTTTTGATGTGCTCACAAGAAGTATATTCACTGGTGTTGCAATTGTAGAAAATACAGGACATTTTTACTTGCTTTCCTGAGAGTGTGCAAGATCTTATTTTCTAGTGAGAAGCTTTGAGGGTAGGAAATGCTTGAGAGCAGAAACTGCTGAGCTAGATAGGAATCTTTTCCTATTTTTTATTTTGCTTCCTCACAGCTCAGTGTCTGATGAGAGGATGGACAGCACCAGCCTGTTAAGTTCATGGCAACAGTCTGCGCTGAAATCTTGGGAGAGATATCTGCCTGTGACCCAAACAAATGGCCAGACTGGTGCTGATCGAATAACTGCTGCACTGTTCTGTGTTATAAAGTTTGAAGGATGAAACACATATTAAAAAATCCGCTCTCGCTTCACTGGTTTGTATAAGAGAAGTTAGCAAAATACTGGTCGTGAGTGCCACAGGCTGCCCTTGAGGTATGATTTGACCTCTTAACTCCATTCTGTCTGCTAGAATTTTTTGCCTAATTTGCAATGATTTTTCAAAAACTCAGTGCCTTTCACTTGAATTATACTGATTTTTCATTTTTTTTATTCTTCCGTTCAGTGATCCCATCTGGAGCATAATTCTGCAGGGGGTGCTGGAGCAGAGCTCCAGGGCAGCCAGGGCAAGGCAGGAGGGTCGTCCACCCGGCCAGAGAAAAGAGCCAGCCAAGGACAGGGCTGCTCTTGGACGGAGCAGCCCCAGGCGGATTTCCCATGTCCTCTCCCCCTGCGCTGATGCTAGGGTTACCAAAGAGGCAAGCACAACACCCGGTAGGAAAGACCGAGGCACTAATGTGAGGGGCCTGAAGGTTCTGCTGCGGCTTGCGCAGGGTGTCCCCAGCCCCGGGACTGCAGCTCTGACCTTTGTGGAAAAGGGTGCGCAGTGGAGAGAAACATCTTTTGGTAACAGCCTTTTCCAGAGTCCTGCTTTTTCTCTGCTGCAGTATCACCCAGCAGGTATTTTTTTGTGTGCAACTAAACACAAACTTATTTTCCTGGAGCTGGAAGAAAAAAATATGAAAGCAACACCTTGTTCTAAAGAAGGCTACGGTTTCACAGGGGGACGGTCACGTTATGAACAGCACTGGTGATCCAAGGTGCTCGGAGAGCCAAGGTTATCAAGTTCAAATGCCAAATATTTATAAAATGTCTACCAGAGCTTCTGCACCTCTCTAGCATGAACAAACTGTGCAGGGCCAAAATGCCTGTTGGCTGGCAAAGGGCTTGCAGGGTAAAGGAGGAGGTGCAGCCTGGACAGAGGTCTCCAGGGACCTCCAGGGACACCATAAACATCAGCCTTTGCTTTCCTCTCCGTCTGAATTATGGCAAGGATAAGTCCATGGAAAGCACTGTCAACACTGTCTGCTTATGCCGGATTTCTCACTGATGCTCATTAACCGTTAGAAGAATCTCATATAAAGTGGCTATTCCACAAGCAGGTAGAAGTTTTGTTACAAGTCTGCCTGTATGTTCTCTTGGCAGTGGTGGGATCTTCTAAATGAACTGCTGCTTAATTGCTAACATCTCCTACTATTCCCCAGAGTCCAAATGAGTTGGTAGAAATTATTATAATTCTAGCAATTTTGGAGAAATTACACTGTTTTTTTCCACTTCTCTTCAAATGAATTCTTGCTCTTTTCTAAAAGAACTTGCCTTAGCAAGACATTTAGTGAAGGATGTTACAAAACTGTATAGACCACTGTGTGCTCTGGAGCACAGTACAGAGCCACCCAAGCTGGTGTGACCGACCTGGGGACACAAATGCCTCTGTGACCCAGCTTGCACCCCTCTCCTCCAGGCCGGTCCTCTGGGCCCCTCACTGCCTAGCTCCAAGGTGCCTAATTCTGCTGCTAATCCATGGCTCCTCATACCAGAGCTGTAGCTTCCATGTGCTGCTGGAAGGCACCAGTGATTTCTGGGCAGTCTGACTCTGTGTAAATTCCCAGCTTTCTAATCCTGGGCAAAATTCCCTGTTCCAGTGGCTCATCCTGCAGCCACTCTGTGAACAGGGGCACCAACTGCCTCAGGTGCTGGTGCAGCGAGGTCAGATCCTGGGAAGATCAGGGATCTTCTTCCCATTTCAGCCGCATGGAAGGCCACAAATCCTGCTACCCTGGCTGCTGTAGAGATACCCCATGTTGCCTCGTTATGTCCAAGTCTGGGAGACCAAACATCCTTTCCTGGCTTAACTAGTCCTTGACCAGGCAGCACTTCAGCAAAGGCCTTTGTATTGCTCTTCTCCCCTAATGACACCACAGAGATGCAGAGTTCTCCGGGCCTGCCTTCTGGGCTGCAATGCAGGGAACAAATCAGTCATTGTGCCCCCACAGAAGTGGCCATGGGGTCTGCCCTGCTCCCGCCTTGCACGCTGGGCTGGAGTGGCCCAGCCGAGGCGGACCCCGTGCAGGAGTGACTTCCCTTTTCTTGTCTCCTTTTCAAAAGAAACACAGTCCAATAGCATACAGAAAACCTCACCCTAAGGACCTAAGGGACTGGGTTAGATCTGGAGCAGAACTTACTTTGCTTCCCAGAAGTGGTCCCTGGGTTACGACTTAAGATACTGATGTTGCAATATAGGAGAGCTGGTACTGCAGTTACCCATCTGCTTCCTCAGATTGGTATTAGAGGGCTGCACACTTCAAAGTTGTGTTAGAAATAAGTTCTTGCAGCTGCAATCCTGTTAACTTTAGCTATTTTGTTATTCTGACTAAGTTGTCAAAACGTTCATTTCCTGATGGCTGGGAAACTGGCTAAGCAGCCTCTGTAGCAATAGGCTCTGCAGCTTGCGAGTGAGATAGAGCCAGTCTGGATACAGGAGTGCAGGCCTTAAACAAGTGGTAGTGCAAGGAAAAGGCTGTTCTCAGTTCCTCTGCAGTAATTTTATCTTATCTGTGCACATTGCTCTTTCCAAATCAAGAACAGCCTTTTCATTATTATAAACAACTGGAGATGTGGGAAAATATTCCCTGAGGCAAGAAGTACTTGAATTAAAGCACTGTGTAATGGAAGCTAGAGCAAGCAGCAAAATTAATCACTGCTTAAGACATGCCTGTTCTCAGTGCAGAAGTCATCCTTGGGCCAGGCTATTGTCAACTCCATGAGATCCAGTGAGACCTGATTAGAATGACAAGCTGTTGAGTTGCAGCTTTTTAGTCATGCAGGGCTCAGTCTTGCAAGGTGCTGCACTTGGTTATCCCAACTCCAGTCCCAGTCAGCATATGCTGCACTTCCAAACTCTCCTCCCATTTGCAAAAGGAGTGGAAATCCGAACGTGCTTAAAATTGAGCATGTGCTCAAACCTTTTCTGGGGACTGTGAAGCCCAGGCCCTTGTGAGATCGAGTTGAAATAAGCAATTAATTAGAGGATCTGTTTGGGGTCAGAGCACAACTCTGGTTATAACTGATGTTCAAAACCAGTTTCCTTCCTTAGGGAATAAGTCATTTATTCAAAAACAAATACTGCTGTCAGTGAATCCTATTAGATTTTGTGATCTCTCTTGCCTCTTCCTCCTGCATGATGGTGCTGCTGCTTTTATTGTTACAACCATCCTTATTATTATTATTATTGTAGATCTGCTTGTTGCTTACCATGTATATACACAAAGCCTGGGTGTTTTGAAGTGTTTGTGTATCATTTCACCTTGTATTTTCCCCAACAAAGTGACCGGGCCTGCCTGGACTCAGAACTCGATGTCTGTGAGTGTCAAAGTGCACTGCGCAGCACAGGATGAGCGTCCCAGCGCCGGCCCTGCAGCTGTTGCACTCCTGTGAAAGAGGTCTCAGTCAGCCCTTGCAGACTTGCTGATGTTACTTCATTTCCACTGAACAGTCTGGGAGCCCCAGAGCTGTGTCTTTCCCCATTTGCCATTGCCTTATCCACACACCTTGCCAAGAGCTCACCAAAAATGTCTCCATTTGAGAGCCTGCCAAGCCACAAAACTGCGCCGCTGTAAAATGATGCTTGTAAGTCAGTCAAATCTACATGTGGTCTCGAAATGTGTCTGTATCAGGTTAAGATTTAGTTTTTTAGTGGGATGTAAACTCATTTTGATTAACATTCTGCAAAAGGGGGAAAGAAAAGCAAAGCATCTTGTGCAAATAGGGAGAGCCGTTTGCATGTCAGTTCTCTGGACTTGGAGCCCTCTGGAAAGGAAAGGCAAGAACAAAGAGGGCATCATCAATGTGGTTTAGTCTGAAAAGGCAAATGATACTGCTGCTTATGCAAGTTTTGGAGGTGATTTTTGCAAAACAGGAAGCTGCATGGTGGGCGCAAACTACTAGGCTGCTTGGACAGCAGCACTACAATGGAATTTACTGTTTTACTAATCTAACCCAATTGTTCATGGCCACCAAGAGGGTTGGTTTCCTGATTCTCACTTCTGGTGCCGCATTCCCTCTCCCTCTGGTAATCATTCTGTTACAGGGTCCATCGTGCTGATCTGAAGGGAGTGGATTCATTTCTCTCACTGGGTTGACTCACTATAACTGAGTGCCTACAGAAATAGCTGCAAAGAGAAGCAGTGGTCCATTGAAATGCAGGTTTTCATGGATTCACCCATTTATTTAAACAATTATGAGGGGGGTCTCCATCTGTGACTGCTGCCATCGGCTTGAGCAAGGTTTGCTCAGACATTTTCCCCTGACGGTGGCTTCACGAGTGGAATGAGCTGAGGTTGCTTCCAAGCAGGGTGCTGCAGCCTCTCCCCAGGCTCAATCACGTGTTCCCAGGTCTTTCTTTCGGCCAACATTAATGCTACATCTCTGTAGGAAGCACAGGTTTCCCCATTGCAAGCTCTAGAGCTGATTTTAGGGAAGAACAGGTCACTGGTCCAGCTGATGACACAGACCTGGCAATTGAAGGTACGGTGTAGCGCTGAGTGAATGCAGAAGTCTTTTTCATATGCTGACAGTGTCTGATTTTTGGGTAATTTTTATTAGCAGATGATGAGTGAGATGTGGTATCAACCATGTGTAAGAAAGTGCAAGGGTTCTGTAATGCTTCAGCTTTGATCTAGAGGTGTTTATCTGGCAGTGAATTATCACGTGGCTGGAATATCACAGGGCTCTGGTTAAGTCCATATTGTGAAAGACATCAGGAGCAGAGTATGTACTGGGGCAGACAGCTGTACTGCAGCGTGGAAGCTCCAGCTGAAGACAGCAAGAGCTGGCTGTGAGAAGGATTCTCCAAAAGGAGGCAAATTTAATGGGAGGTGAAAAAAAAAAAAAACTCCTGGTTCAAATAAATTGGAGCTGAACACCTAAATAAACTGATTTAATTCCTACCCAGTAAAAATGATACTAAAACTATCGTTTTAGTGTAATTTGTTACTCTAGAAAGAACCAAACCCTACCCTAAGATAGATAGAATAACAGCACTACAGAAAAAGTGCAGTGAAGTCAGAGAAAGGATTTCAATTCTCAAGGAAGGTCAGTTTTGCTTGGAATGGCTTCTGATGTTCAGGTCCCACCTGTTCAGTCTTCTGGTTTCCAAAAGTGTCTTGTCCTTACTGAACGATGAGAGTTTATAGTCTCCTTCATAAAACAAGCGCCCATTTTGGGGTATCTTATTCTGCTGGATTGTTAATGGCCGAGGTTCAGAGCTGGTGAAATGTGCCTGTAGCAAAAGCAGCAGCATCTGAGAAGGGGCCTGGCAGAAACCAAGGAAAGTGTTTCTAGCTCATGAATCTGACCTTGGTTCAAAGGAAAACCAACATTTCCCTGTTTTCTTAACTATTCACATTTCTTTTGAAGCAAGAGTTTATGAGTAAAATTTTGGACATCTGTGGACTCATTCACCCAGTAAAGGTACTGAAAACAATTTGCTAAAAAAGGAATCATAAGTTCCTATGAAGTTCCGCTATATGCAGCTTCTTCTTCTTCTTTTTTTCCCCACAGACAGTGAGCATTTGGGCAGTAGACAAAATGAAGGAAGCAATATGTGCTTCAAAATGTGAGTAAAAACACCAAAACCTTTTTGCATAATTTCTTCATGGGCTGAGTATTAGGGATGTATTAGAACTACTGAAATCAAAGCAAGATTTCAGTGTGCTTCAGCATCAAAATAATCAAAGCCCCAAATGTGTGTAACTCGACAAATTTTAGCAGCTACACCTCAAAATATGCTAAATAATCTGTGAGGAGCCTGATATTTTCTCTAAGTTTAGTTCCACTTAAGAGCTGTGAGATGTTTTGATTTACATTATGCCCTACTAATTAATTAATCACTGAGAAGCTATAGATGGGTAACTCTTAATGAAAACCCAGTTGAGGGAAATATCATATGAACCTTTCTGAATTTTTCTTTCTTTGGTCTTACTGAGTGTTGGTAAATTCAGAAATTTTACTTTCCTCTGACTGGGAACTGGGTATGCATTAGATGGTTAATGGAGAAGTTCATACTGTTCTTCCCTGGGCTGGGGTATGCAGCAGCCTCTTCTCTAAAATTCGTTGTAGAAACTTGTATCAGGTGGAATGGTGTGCACAGAGTAACTGCACTGCTTCCTGCCAGCTGATTTTTCCATTTTTTTTATTCAGGTTCACTGCAAATTAATTTCAGCTCTGAGTTTTAAGATGGGATTCAAGACAGAAAAATCAAATGGAAAGCTCCTCTAAAATAAGGGGGCTCTCAGAGCCTTTTGCTACAAGATTCCTTTTATATGTGAAATATTTATTAGTCCTTGCCTGGTCATTATTTGCAGGGATATCTGAACTGGTGTTTCCTCAGGGAATCATGAGGGGAGGAGAGAGAATGTTTACAGTGAAAATGGTGCTTAATCTCCAGGAATGACAGGAAAAGATTAAGCAAACTACAGATAAACCATCTTATCATTCAAAAGTATACATGCTGAATGCATTGTAAAATAAATACACAGCTGCTCTTTAAATCCTTTGTGCATCAAAGGACCAGAGCCCCCAAAAGGACTTATTCACCTTAAACAGGATTTATGTGGACTTCATTGGTGTCTCCATCCGAAACTATGATTTAAAAGAACTTCCCCTGAACAGCCACCTCAGCTTGGCATCCCAACTGTCCCAGAGTCTCTGATGTGGCGGGCAGATCTGCCGCTTCTGCCTCCCGCCATGGCCAGAACAACGCTGGTTTCAGCAGCTCCCTATGAGCTCCTCCTCCACAATGCAGAGACCAGGTAAAGGGACCTCTGTCCTTAGCTCACACTGGCTGGGCAGAGCTGCTACAAAACAGGGCTCTAGAGCCTTTGTTTTTGAAACCGAGGCCAGTGGTGAGTCACATTATATGCAACAGCACACTCAGCTAAGAAGTGGGTAACTTGGGTTTCATGTCCTTTCTGGTCAATGATAATTCAAGGATGTAGTTCCTAGCACTGGTTTATCACTCACAGACTCTAGCTGAAACTTTTTAAAAAACAAAATACTTAGCAAATATGACTCTTAATTGACATACAACATTTTGAGAAGAGATTCATAGAAAGAAAAATTCTGTGCATGTAAGACATTTATTCCTAAAGTGAGAGCTCAGGAGATCTTTTTCTCATTAATGTATTCCAAAGTTAATCTAACTGCTCAAATACTGTGTTATTTTTCTACCATACCCATTCTCTCTCACAACTAGAGCATTATTAAAGCTAAAACACCTAAATCAAATATTTCCATCCTTCAGAAAAGTCCATTTTTGCAGAACCTTTCCGGAGGTCTGACACCGAGATGAAGCCCTTCCTTAAGCAGGCCATTACAATTCCTCTGAGGCCAAAAGAGTGCATTTTCCAAGTGTCATATGGTACCATTAAAGATGATCGCAGAGACTCGGCTAAAAGTAGAGGTGGGTTCATCTACCTCTGGATGAAGGCACTCTATGACAGGCAGTGGGACGGGTAAAACACATTGCTGCTTGACGTGCTGTTTTATCCTGTCATCTCCGTCTCCCATATTCCCACAGTAAATCTCTCCATTTTTAAGACTGCCCCCAAATGCAATCCCCAAATTTCTATACAAGGATTTTCTTATATCATAAACTTGCTTGTGTGTCAGCCAAGGTTGATGCACACTTGGGAGAAGCTGCTCTCTCTATGGTGCATATTCCTCCTCTGTAAAAAGCCCCCATTCACTTACAGTGGAGATACAAAATCTCTCTCTGCTTCGTCTGATAAAAGGAATTACTTTGGATGGATACTTGGTAAAAGACAACCATTAAGAATGAAATACAACCTGTTCATATTGAAGAAATCTAGATGAACTCCACTAGTGGAGTCAATCTTACTACGTATCCAAGTAGATTGTAACCAAGTTCAGATATGTGTGCCTGTCCTGAGCACTCAGTCTTTTTAATTCTGATTCTTCTTCCTACAGACACAACAGATTTATATCCACTGTGCAAACACTGCGTAATAAAAGTCGATGTCCTTCTCTACATAGTTCCTTTCTCACATGTAACACTGATCATTGATTTTAAGACAGGAGGTCTGATATTGGGTCAAGGGTGTTTTTTTTTTTTTACCTACTGGTAGAAGCATCCATGTAAGGACTCTGTGTACTGCAACCAGAAACCTGTATTTGAGATGAGGAATTTATTGGTGTTTCCTTCATGACACTGAGCCAAATTCTTTATTGACTTCAGAGCAATAGTGCCAAGCCTGAATAGGGGTTAATGACCATAGTGCTATACAGAGGAATGAGCCTATCAGAAATGTTGAGGATTTTTACTGTGTCCTTTGGCATTCTCATGAAGAGTTGCTGTTAATGGATTTTAGACATACTGGTTGATGTCACCCAGTGAAGGATGGCCATGCAGAGCTTTCCAGTTTGTATCAACAAAGAGGAGACCAGAAATAAACACACTGAAGAACAGTTCCTTTGGAAGCCCTTTTGGAATCACTATGTTTTGGAGGGTTTTTTGGTAGGCATTAGCGTTTTGTTTGATTAGGAATAATGTGTGATAAGCAAATCCAAGTAGCTTTGACGTTTGTTTCCTGAAGTCCATCTAAACACGCGTTCGGTGAGCAGCAGAACAAGCAGAGCTCAGTTTCGCATAGATTTGTGTCCTTTTGGCAGTGCCAGCAGCGCAATCCCAGCTGCCCATCTCATGGCTGTTGGGACGCTCGCTGACCTGGAGCTCCATGTGTGCTGCAGGCAGGCAGCAGCGAGGAGCATCCCGACACGTCTACGTGCTTGTGCTTTCTGGGGGGCTGTCAAAGAGATTACTTGTTTTTAGAATACTAAACCGAGCCTTTCTTTTCTGTCTAGCTACCAGTTCCCACAAACATAGTTATCTTTGCTATTTCTAACTTGCTTTCAAATTTAATGGAAATTGGCCAATTAATTCAAAACCAGTAAGGAAAGCTGGACTTTGGATGGAGAGTTGGATGAACAATGCGAGGGCATAGTTTCTTCTGTAGATCAATGGACTAAAATTGTTTAAGTGTGGTTATCTCTTCTAACTGAGTTATTTTGTTTTTTGCTTTGAACTGTGTTTGAAAGAAACAGCAGGTCTGCATATTTTAGACCAATTCCAATCTAGATTAGAGGAAAGATCCAGTTACGAGCAGTACAATTTCTCACAACAGCTAGATATGCTTGAAGCTCTGCCTTACAATCTGGCTCAGCAGAGACACAGAATTATCTTTGATTTGAAAATCTTGATGACCAACGTAGGTTCCTTCGGGGTTCAGTTGCCTTGTTTATAGAACTCAATTTGTTCATGTTTAGGCACAAATACACAAAAGATCTCCTCAGTGTTGAGAGTGATGCAGGGCTGGTCCTAATGCTTTGACCATAGGGATGGAGAAGCTGCAATTCCCAGTTACTTCCCAGACAAATTCCCAGTTAATTCCCAGACAAAAGAGCATTTTGCAGTGAAGCCCTCATTAATGTGCTCTGCGCTTCCTCAGCCCTCCCAGATCTGTGTGCACTGGAGCAGAGTGTTGTGCAACTGCCGCTGCCCTCCTGGGCACAGCAGCAGTGACTCAGGTGGGACAGCCCTGTCTCCCCGGCTCAGTCTTTCACTGCCGTGTCAGGACTGAACAGCAGCAAACGGCAGGGCTTGGCTCTGCTGTAGCACCAGAATAGCCACCATCCAGTGAGCTTGGTAAACGATGGTAGGAAAAAGATCATGTTGAACTCTGAGGAGAATTTGGAGTCTTTTTTTTTCTTCAAATCCTGAATATTTGGGGACAGATATAGTCTTCCTCTTGGCTCTGCCTTTTTAGGTTGATTTATTTCTCTATCAATCAGACTACCACCTTGGACATGGCTCCTACTAACCCCCCAGGTGTGGCTCTTTTCTTCTGTTTTTTTTTTAGCAGAAACATTTCTCAGGGAGAGAAGATTTGCCTGAAAACAGAAAAGTTACCCAGGGATTTGGATTGGGAATATAGAACAAGGTGCAAATGATTTTTTATGCCATCCTATTATTTTCCTTTATAACATTAAAATACTTAATATTGATTTATCCCAAGTAGATAAGACATGGTAAGGGCCTTACAACAATAATAATGGGTAAAGAGTTCCAGCTGAGACCAGAAGTGCCGCATGCAAATATAATGACTTTGAATCTGGGGTTAATATCTGCACACTCACAATGTGACAATATGACTAACATGACGGTGATAATCACATGTTTTTAAAATGCCACATTTCATCCTTCAATGAGAGGCCAAATGGGTACAGCATGGATCTGCCATCCTTTCTAGATTCCTGCTTTGGTGTGTTGTGATTTGCACAACAACCAGGGGGAAAAAATGGATTCCCAAGAGGATGTCCCTTTGCAGGGGAGGACAGAAGCATTTGGAGGGATGGTCCCCTTCCCCATGGGGGGCCAGGCAAAGAAAGCAGCATGTGTGATGTGTGTTTTTTGATAACTTTTTTGCTTTTCCGTTATCACTGCTGCACTTCACAGAAACACTGTTTGTCTTCCAGTTGCAAAGATGGTTTGAAACCGAATACACCCCCATCGCATAGCTGTCGTAGGGCTTGATGAAAACACTGAATTCTGGCCACGTGGAAGGTACAGGATGTCACTGTGCTAACAGAGCTGGTGCGCAGGTGGCCAGCCCCCTCGGCAGAGGAGCCAGGGGTCAGGAAACATGTGGAACTGAAGGGGCGGAAGAGAAAGTAGTGAGCCCGGACTCGGTTTTCCTGGTGACACATGTATAGCCAAGAGGAAGGCTAGAGGCTGCAGAAGTGACTTTCACTGCCTGCGCGCAGCAGAGCATGGCAAACCTGCCCCACTCGCCTGCGTGTCCCACAGAAGGTCTGGGCGGCTCTCCTGGCTGCCTGGGGCTCTGCTCAGGAGGTCAAGAGGATTAAAAAGAGGAAACAGAACGCAAAATCTTTTACCAGCTTTTAATCAGGGCCTGTCACTTTTTTCCTGCTATTTAGAAACCATACACCTATATTTTCCCACTTGCTTCCTTTAATAACTGGATAATATTATTACATATCAGTAGGCATGTTGTTCTCCTAGCATATTTTGACATCCCTACTTGGGGTTTGCCTGAAATATTTTTGCACGAGTTCAACCAAAATATTTTCACAGGTTCACCTGAAAAAAAAATGACAAGAGGGTAGCAAATCCTGAGTTAAACTGTGTGGGTAATGTAAATTACGAAGTCAGGGAAAGGAATGAAGAAACAGCATTAGCTATAGCTCAGGGAATGTTGGTACATCTGTGGACGTTAGAGAGATTCATTCTTACTTCTTTGTCCACAATTGTTACGTTGTCTGGAAAGAAGAAAGAAAGAGAAAAACAATTGGCTGTGATTTTTAATGCCAATTCTGCGCTTGGATTCCCTTCCTTTATGAAACAAGCCTTCCTGTACTTCTAAGTCATCTACAGTAAGGTAAGTCATTTTGGCAGGTACAAGTGACCCTGAGCTCAATGCCTTCCTTCCTTGAACTGCTCAGTTACCTTTTTCTTGGCACACAGCAGTTAGCAGATGTCAAAGAATAAGGAGGTATGCGGTGCCAGTGACTCAGAGCTGGCACTGGATTTCTGACAATAAAGAGTCTAATTTCAGGCTTAACAGGGAATGACTACCGGCTTATGTCCCATGGTATTTTACAGAGGGAAAATCAAACCTCAGATATTCTGAAGTCCACAAGAGAACCTACAGGGTTTTCATCCCATACAGTATGATGCTGGTACCATTCATTTCTGAGTGGCGAGTCCTTCCTACTAATTTAAGGTTCTAGATTTAGTATCCATGTCTACTTTTGCACTGGTGTAGCTTGCACCCTGTGCATTTATGTGTAATTCTTGGATTCACCATTCCCTGTCTCACCTTTGCTCTGTTGCCCCCCGCTACTCTGCCAGTCTGAACTGGGGATGCTACTGCTGAAGTGCCGTCTTTTCAGAGAGCGCAGTATCCCAGCGGTTAGTCTGTTGCGAGGCACCACGGGGCCTCCTGAGAATCAATGTTCCGAGGCTGCAGTGCTTTGTACCCAGGGCTCACCTGGAAAACGTGATCTGGGTGGTGGAAAAGAACAGAGCTGGGCGCTCTCCTAGGCGGCACCGCCGCTGCCGGGTGGACTCTAGGAACCCTTCTGGCCCTCCCAAGGGTCTGGGCCTTCCTTAAAGTTCTCCAGCCTTGTTAGCTTTTAATCAGCTCCCTCTGAATCTTGGCAGCAAGAAAGGGCTGTCAGTTCTTCTCATCACCTTCTATGAGCTTGACAGGGAATGGTCATCTTGTACATTCCCATAAGTGAGAGGGTGGGGATGCTAACACGCTCCTTGCAAGCACTGAGCCAGCTCTTCGGTGAAATGAAATGATTTTAAATGCTTATCAGCTGTATTTACTTTGCGGCATGGTATATTAATAGAATTCCAGAAATATTCCTGAGCCTCCCACTGAAGAAAAGATACAGATGTGCATGAATAAATATATATGTATATATATATATATTTTAATATATATACATATTTATATATTCATGTACAATTAATGCTTGTTGTCTTTTTAAGAATATCTCAGCATAATGTTAAAGTTGCTTTTTTTGATGATGCTATAATCCTCCTGGATAGTATGTAGTACTAGTAGATAGCAGAGACTGAACCCTTCATGGGCTAGTCACTGGCTGTAACTTCAGTCACGCTCCGGCTGCTAATAAATATTCTTCTTCTCTTAAAAATTTGCATTTAAATATTCATGATTTGTGTTCCAGTGGGCTCCCCATGTAGTTTTCTATAATAAATCTAGAATATCTGTGTAGCCTGTAGTCAGACTACATGAGCTAATGTTTCCGCTTGGCCTAAATGATGAGCCTGTGAATTTTGTGCACTTCATGTTCTGGTGTCCCCTCCCAAAAAAAACCAAAGTGGAATGTGGTTTTTAACCTTTGGTTGACTGACCAGTGGCACAATCTCAGTGGGGGATTCAGCGAGTGTTTGGTCACTTCCTTTCCTGTTGATGCTCTCCTTTTGAGATCCTATTAAATGTTCAGAGGATTCATTTAGCTATAGATACTGAAAAAAACAGTGAAATGGTGAAATATTATTTGTTATGGTGTTTCTGCTTGGATGAGAGGTATGAGAAAGTAGTCACATGTTAAAAATTGTAATCAATCTGTCCACATAGGCAAATATATTCAAAAAGTCAAAATTTGGAGACAAAAAGTTTGGAATTTGGATTTTGTTTTGGGCTCAAGACTGTGGCTACAAGAACTGAGTTAATCAGCTTCACTGGATTGAAGAAAAATGATTCTCACCTCTGTAAGTCAAGGTTTATCATTTTGATCAGCAAATAAGCTGAGCTATCCCTCCTGAAATTAAGCTCTTCTCCTTCTCCAAACCTAATTGAGAGCTGCCTTTAGTGTGAGTTTGAATAGAAGCGGGGCATGTCATTGCTGGAACAGTTCTTTAGGAGAGATGATGGCCAGTACCAGATCAAAATGGGCATGAACTAAATAAAAGAAAAAAATTAACAGGCAAATAGCCAATTAGCTGAGATGAAAATTTTTATTTTCAAAGGAAAAGGCTTCTGGAATAGGAGTGTTAAAGATCCATTTGTGTGTTACAAATTTAAAGTGATTCATTACACTTCAGGTATCAACTGTGCAAATAACTTTTGTCTTGTACGTGAAACACTTGAAACCACCCTTCTTCAGTGGGTATAGCAATGGATGTCTGGAAGGACTGCGAGAGGCAGGTATTTTATTGCACAGAAGTCTTCAAAAGAATGGTGGAGTGCCTGAGATTCCTCCTGGGTCCAAGGGAGCCTTTGCGGTGCCCTCTTCCTTATCTCAAGGCTCCTTATGTTACACTCACAGCCCTTGCACTGTGGGTCCCTAATAGCTACAACACTTCCGTCTGGGAAAGGCCACGCAGTTGCCATCAAGTTCTGCTGCCTGTGAAAACATTTGCAAAGTGAATTAATTACCTGGAAGAAGCCAATTTGGACATTTCCCCAGTGCTGCTTAAACAGATTGGCAAGTCCTAACTGAGAAAAAGCACATGCTATTGACACATGTACTGTAAATTGCCATTTGTACTAATTTGGGAAACTCATTTTGCCTTATCCAACCATCACTATAAGGTGCTGCTCATACTTTGGCAACTGTTGACATATTTCAGAAGTCCCCATCAAATTCTGCCCTGAGGAATGTATGCATTTTTACCATGCTAGGAGTTCCTAGCTGGAACTGGGACTGTGTGTATGATTATTTGAATGAGGGTCAGAAAAGAAGTACAACAAAAACACTCACCCACATACCTCCCACACCAAACAAAATGTAAAAGAATAAACAGTTCAGAAAATGAAAATGTAGTCTGAATAACTTATACTTCACACAAAAAAGAAGTGCTTCATATTTAATAAAGACAAGCAAACCATGAAATGTGTTCCTATCAAACATGAATACATGTATTGGCATTAATCTCAGGAGAATATCTAATCTCTACTTCTATTGTAAACCCAAATTAAAATTTATCCCTGACAGAGGTTTGTCTAACCTAATCTTAAAAATCTCAACTTCTGTCAATCCCAAACACTGTAGACCACCTTATCCAGTGCTTAACAATCCTAAAAGTCTGAAAGTGTTCTATAATATGGGATATAAATCTCCTGTCTAGAAAATTAGGCAGATTATTTCCTTTCTTGTCCCTCAGCGATCATGAGAATAATTGATCTTTCTAATAGTCCATATGCACTGGAAGGTTGTTAACGTACCCATCTGTCTGATCTGTTTTTATAGAGAAAACAAGCTCAATTCTTTGAGCATTTTCCTGTAGGTTGTTTCTTAATTCTTGACAATGATCTGCTCTCCTTTAGATTGCTTCTACTTTACCTAATTCTCTCTGAAACCGTGGTGCCCACAGGTGTCTAAATGGAGAAATATCTTCATCTCAGGTCTCACCCATTTCAGATAGTTTTCTCTAGGCTTCGCACACATCGTGAGCAGCGTCACACAGGGTCCCACCACAATGCTGGGACCCTTTCTGCAGAAGAGCTGCCTACTCAGTTCTTCCTCATTTAGCATTTATGCACTTGATGTTGCTTTCCAAATGCTTTTTAGAGAAGTGCTCAAGTGCAGCCTAGTGTCTTTCAGTTGTCTCTACTAAGTTTTGTCTTACTTGTTTTGGTCCATTTTTCACTGGTGTCAGAATCTAATCCTGTCCTACAAAGTGCTGGCAGTTCTTTCCTGTTGGTGTCATCTACAATTTTTAGTCTGATTTCCTAAGGAAATGGGACTTACATGTTTATTTTTTTATCTACCTGACTCATAAGTTTTTAATGCTTTGGCCAGTCTCAGGCAGATGTGACAGAGCTCCAATGGCCCTAAGATATACATTTCCATATACATTTCATTTAAGAAAATGTGTTAGGAGGGAGAAGAGACAACTTATTAATTTCCTCACCAGTGAAAGGCTGCAGTGCAATAAAACGCTTACTAGACCCCAAGGCATCCCCATGGCAGAGAGGCACTGAATGCTCAAACACAACAAATTCCTTCTACAATTTGGAAGTAACTGGATTGTTTTACACCGGTGGAATGATTTGTTTTCAGTGTATACCTGAATAGGCTAGCTCCCTGCAAGACACCTTCTGATATTTATGACAGAGGTTTTCCAACCAGTTGGACTTTGATCAAGACCTCTTTATCTAGTTGGCTTAGGAAAGCACCCAGTCTTGTGCACAGTCTAATGACATAATACAGTACAAATATTGTATTAATATTGATTGCATTGATAGTATTGATCTCACAATTCTGCCTATCCACAGAGGAAATTATCTGGTAAAAAAAAAGGAAAAAAGGAAAAGAAGTTTCACACAACTTATTCAGAATTGTTCCATTGTATAGATTTAAAAAATCTTTCTTGATTATCCTTGATATTTTTACAAACCTGCTGTAAATAAGCTAAATATGTCTAGTACCTTCCTAGGCTTTGGGATTAGCCTGTAAGCTCTAGAATTTCTTGGGTCCTCCTGTTCACCTTTTTAAAAATAAATAAACGGTACATTTTCTTTTCACTTGTTATCTCTCGGTTATCCATGACTTTTCGGAGATAACTGTTAGTGGTTTCCCATTTGATACATAGGGCAAAATTTTCACTGATACATAGGCCAAATAACTTGCACTGTAAAGTATTGTTTTGCTTTTCTTATTATTCTGGTCTCTTTTCCATAACTCATCTTAATTGGGATTATTCATCTGGTCATTATTAATTTTTGAGAGAGAGAAAGGGATTTCTTTCATGCTTTATTCCACTCCTACTTTAGTATCATTTGAGAATGTGGAGTGCCCAGCTTCAGGCCAATACTTAAATATTCACAGGTATAGGGTCCAGAATCCTACAGAACTCTATTTTTGAGCAAAGTCATGTTTGCTCGCTTGCACTCTTTTTCCTTCAGTGAATATTAAGGAGATCAGCATAACAATGTAGCGATGTTGACAGAGCAGCAAAGGATACTGTTCTCCATTCCTGCATCATGGAGGTGAGGATAGTTTTGTGCAATGCAAATCTCTTCACAGAAGGGGACGCAGTGAGAGTGCCCTGAACCTGTGAGCTATTGAAAAAACAAAACAAAACAAAACAAAACAAAAGTCTTTTTCCTTCTCTAGTAGGTTTCAGACTTTTTTTTTTCACACACCTACTGACTTTGGGGCACCCCCTGCCAAACAGAAAAGGTAAAAAAAAGTGCAGGCCACTTACCCCAATATAAGAACCAGTTCCCCCATCCATTAACCTGACTGACCAACTTCCAGGGGCCCAGACACTGAATTACCTAATTGCCTTCCTGTTGCTTCCTGCTCAGAGTTGGGCTTCAGAGCTGCTTCCTGCGCCAAGTGCAAGAGAGATTACCAGGGACTACAAGGCTAAAAAAGTCATGCAAGACTAAAGGTACTTGTCTTTCCCCATAAAGTTACAGAGTTGTGTGTAAAGTTGTGTGTATAGTGGGTAGCCCAGCCTGGTGAGGGAAAAAAAATGAGTGGATGGTGTGTAGAACCTGACAAATGAAGGGCTAATGTTCTAGCATGAACAGTTATCACGGCTCAGAAAATGGAGATGGAAGTTTAGGAGGTGAAGGGAGCAAGCAAATAAACAGAGGAAGAAATGAATTTTTCAAAGGTGTATTCCTAAAATTCCATGGACCTCCAACTACAATTAGGCATGTAGGAATGAAGCAATATATCTAAGGCAAGTTACACTGATCCGGGCCTTGACAGCATGAAACCTGCTCCTCCAATTTTGTTATCTATATGAAAAGCATTATCTATAGTTATAAAGTTATCTATATGAATAAAGTTATCTATATAAAGTTATCTATATGAAAATCTATATGAAAAGCGATGATGGCACTCGATATGAAATGCCTGCCATCCTGTTTTCTTCCTGGTGCAGGCTCTCCGGTGTACTTTCATGTGTACCCTGGCAGTGTTTATCAGCCTAGGGGGACCAGTAAAGCACGCTCAATGAGAACTATAATGAGGCCAAACTGCCTGGCTCCAGGGGCTGCAGTGGTATCTGCAGCGGGTAGCTTCCACACTAGGTAGATGGCATAAAATTATAATGGGTACAAATGGTGTTAAACTGCACAAAATGCTCCTTGAGGCAGGTAATCTTATTTTTTTAGCTTCCCCAAGAATTCTCACAGCTACTATTCACATGCATAACATGCTTCCACCCTTTTATTAGGTGCCTGAGGCCCTTGCTGCGCTGGCTGTTGCATGCGAGCGTGCCCGCCAACTGCCCGCAGCACCCACTGGCTGCTGCGTCCCAGATGTGTTCTGCCAGGCACTTGCAGCCTACCCGTCTGGCTTTCGCGAGGTCTCATCCCGCATTAATTCAGCAGCTGTATCTCAGTGATCCAGCAAGGCTTTTTCATCCTCTGTAAATATGGAGGTATTTTGCTCAGGGGGAAAGTTGATTTTCACGGCAGCTGTGTTTCCCCACAACCAGCCCTCACTCCTGCGAGTGAATTTGCTTCTTTCCTCTCCATGCAGTGAACATGTGTGTGTGTTTATGCATGGTAGGAGCAAGCAGCTTTCCTCTCTGCTGCTCCTGCTGGTACTAGCACAGGAGAAAACAGGAATAGTATTAAAGGTAGTGGTGCTCTCAGTGCTCCCTTCCAAATGAAGGGCCTTCACAGAAGAGTCGCGCACCTTTGGCTGCCAGGGACCATTTACAAACCTGCCCAACTGCAGCAGCAGGGAAGAACATAATCAATGTTTCCAGTGCAGCCCTTATCTCCCGCCAGGTTGTTATTTAAATAATTAAGTTAGCGAAGGGCCACCTTCGCTAGAACTGCTGCTGCAGTTGTCCTGGCTGGCCTTCCCAGGCAGCCGGGAGGTGCTACTGGAGAGAGCGAGTGTGGAGGAGTCGTGACAAGCGGGAGAGGGGAGGGAAGGGGGAGTGACGGGAGCTGCCAGCCTCTTGTCCGGTTTCTCTGCTGCTTCTTTGTGTCTTGTTTTTAATGAGCTTTTGGCGACCGGGGGAGCAGATGCATAAACAAAAGTTTGCTGTCCCTGTTTGGCCGAGGCACGACTTCGTGCCTCCTCCTGCCGTACAGATCGTTCCCCGTGACTGTGTCACGGAAACGGCTTCTCTCCTTTGGAGGCTGCAGGAAGGAGGCTAACAAACCAGGCTGAAAACAAACTCCAAGGAGGTTTGTTGTGAGCCTCCATCTGAAGGGCTAGGCAGGGGGGTTAAGGACTAAGCCTCTCAGGGGCTTTAGAAGATGCTGTATTAGCAGGGAACTGATCTGACTGAAGACTCGGGAATCACGCAGGCTAAGCGTGTCCGGTGCTAGTTCTCCTGCAGATCTCCAGGTGCAGCGCCGAGCCGGACCAAGACCCACGCACTGCAGCAGGAAGGCTGGTGGTACCGTGGTAGGTAGGGAGGTCCAGGGAGCTCATGCCAGCCCTGCACTCATCACTGGTATCATCTGGCCAAGGCAGTGTCGGGCTTTTCTGAACTAAGTCGGTCTTTAGAAGTCTTGATGGCATTTTCGGTCGTGTAAGGCTGAGCCTGAGGGTAGGTGTAGCCCCAGAAGTCGTTTCACGTTGTCTAGGTGATCGCAGGAAGAAACAGATTCTCAAATCGAAGTCTCCACGCAGAGAGGAAATCTCACCCTCTTATTCACTCAGTTATCTGGATTATGATTCTCATGCTTGGATTCCTTCACTAGCTCCACACTAGTCACAGCAAGGGACAGGTGTTCAATAGTCATAGCTGAGGTTTTCAAAATTACTGAGAAATCCCACTGAGCCAAGCAACAGTATGATGGAGGGAGGTGAGGGCTACAGTTTGCTGGTTTAAGAGCTCATCAGACCAGCAACAACACGTTTCATCTGCACGATGCCCACTTGCCACTTCTTCAACTGTACGACGCTTCTTTGACTTTCATGGATCTTATTGGATCTCTGGAAAAAAACAAGTAGAGAAATTTAACTTCTCTCCTTGTCCTTGTATTTTTCTGTGAGCAGCAGGGATGTTTCAAAGGAAACTACACCAATTCCCAAGTACAGTAAAACAGCTGGAATGGCACAGCATGCAGAGTAAAGTCACTGCTTCATTAACTTACTCATTTGTGGACAGGCTCACTTACAGTTTTGCAGGTAAAGAGAAAACTGTAGCATATGCAAGTATGTGTTTCTGTCCATTTGCCTACTAGATATCTGCTTATCCATCCACTGCTTTGTCTATCTACCCAGCCACTTTATCTGTCTACCTGCTATTCAATCGATCAGCTACTGCAGATGTTTTTGTTTTGCCCCGAGGTTGTATATTTATGTGTGTGGATAAAGCATTCATGCACACAGATTTATTTTCCTCGAAGGGCTGCTCCATGAGCTTGTCTTTCTACTGTGACTTTTGATTAAAGTCAGTTCTGGTTGGGTTAATTTGGAGGAAAAATCAAACCATTGGGGTGAAAGGACAGTCACTAGCTGCGTAAGGAGTGCTGGATTTGGCTGTTAAGAGGGAAGGGGGAATCCTTGGGGAAGTTGTGGGACTTGTTCAGGCCCGTTTGGTCAGGTAACCTGAGGGCGGTGTATTGCGTACGCAGAGCGGGCCCCCCTGACAGGGCGCTTGCGAGCGGCACGGCGAAGGTGGCTGCCCACACGCTAGGCGCACGCCTGGGTAAGCTCCTGAGCTCCCTGCCTCCAGAAACCTCCTGGTGCCCCCTGCACCACGGCGAGCGCCCGCGGGAGGCCGCGCTTCGCCCGAGGCGCCCTGAGAGGCCAGTCCGCACGCGGCCCCACACCCTCGCCCCGCCGGGCGCCCAACGGCCCAACGGCCGCTCACGCACGGCCCAACGGCCGCCGGCGGGGCGGGGCGGGCGGCCTTCCTCCCTGTCTCCGCCGACGCCCCCGAGCTCGCTCCCCAGCTTCTTCACAACGTCTCGTCTTTTCGCAGGCAAGAAAA
>JAWLRI010000344.1:4959329-5005488 GCA_034781795.1 Crypturellus tataupa | reverse complement strand
CAATCGCCATGGGGGGTGCGGCGTGCCTTGTGGAGGACCATTTGCATTCCAATCGCGCTAGATGTTCGCGCCATGCGCTGGCACTGGCAGTGGCAAGCAAACCTCGCTCCTTCAAAAAAAAAATGCCGCATTTCGCTGCTACGAACAACGGACATGGCTGGCCCAGCGGGCCTTGTGCCTCCTTCCTCCGGTAACCACCCAACCAACCTCAATAAAACAGCACCCCCGATCTCCATCCGTGCGCAGGTGTCTTGAAAAGAAAGAAGCTTCTCCGTTCGCACGCAGACGCAGCGACTCGCAGGCAGATAGATGCGGCCAGGCCAGGCGCCCGGCACAGCTGGAGCGCTTTGCTGCGCCTGCACGGCTCGGCTCGGCTGGCCCTGGCCTGCCTCTGCTCTGCCTGCCTCCCGGTAAGCGGTAGCGGGGCGCGCTGTCCGGGAGGGAGCCGGGCGGGCGGCGGCGAGACCTGTCAACGGCGGGAGCCCTGTCGGGGGGTGGGAGACGGCGGCACCCCGAGCGCGGAGCTGCGCGGGCAGGCAGGCAGGGAGGGCGCTGGGGAGACGCCGCGGACCAAAGCAGCACTGGGATCTTGGCACCTCGAATTTGTGGTGGACACGGACACCTAATTCTCCTCAGGGCTCTTTAATCTGCAGGCTCGGAGCATATAAATATATTCCGTTTGCTGCAAGAAAAGCCGGTGCTGCCTTTCCCCAGGGGGTGAGATCATCACATGAAGGTTTTGCTGTATTTCAATGTCCCACATCCTCTCGGTAGACCTTGAAGTTGGCCATGCAAAAAAACAGGAACTCCACCCTGGCTCAGTGAATTGTGCTCCACAGCTAGGTCCCGACCATCTGCCTCGTCTTCCTGTTATGACAGAGTTTTTGAACTTTCTGGGATGTGTGAAAAGCCATTATTTACCTCTACACTGTTAAGCAGATGATGTTAAAAGTGTCCACTTAAAACTTAAAAACTATTGTGTTTTGCTGATTAAATAGCATTTATTTTTGTTGTCTTATTGCCTTGATTTGAGATTTGTCATATATATATTTTTGCAGGCTTATGTATTTCTCTGGATCAGCCAAGCCTTAGCATCCAAAAAGATGTCCTCACAATAACTGCAAATGCTACTCTAAATATTACTTGCAGGTAAGAGCAAACCTGGCCAGCATGATTTCGATGTGGGTGACTTATGCAGTGAGTTTTTGTACAGAAGTAAAGATGAATCTCTATCTCTCTCCTTTCATCCCTTCCTTTGTGGTAAAACTTCCCCGAGTTTTGCCAGCTTGGCAATAGTACCGATGCTATGTGCTAATGCTTCTCTCTGACGTTTGCTTTCCTAGTGGTCAGCGAGCCCTGGACTGGTTCTGGCCGAACAACCAGAGCAGCACTGAGAAGCGAATCACTGTGACAAACTGTAGCGATGGTCCCTACTGTAAGACACTAACTCTTCTAAAAGTAATAGGCAATGATACAGGAGTCTACAGGTGCCTTTACAGGGATAACCAGGCAGCTACAACCATTTATGTCTATGTTCAAGGTAAGTGCTTGCACAGTTCTTATCCGCAAAATGATAGAGGGTATCAAGCATCTCAAAAAGATTAAAATTTCTAAATACTAGAATTTTTAGTTCTGTAAAACTATTGTTTTTCCTACTCATTTTCATGTTGAGTAGTTATATGCCAATATAGTCACTGCTATCAATAGAAAAATCTCCATGTTTGCAATTTTAAATTAGCCTTCCATATACAGTACTTTTGGTCTGCTTTTCTCTTCAGCCCAGAGCTTAACCTGCTTCTCTCAGCTGTGCTCTGAGCCTGTCCTCATGATTGCATAGCTATTAATGACTTTACTATGAGTTTCATACAAGTGGGGATTATAGAGATTGTATATATTTGTTGAAACGGACATACCCCCCTTCCTTTTACCAAGTTCCAAGCTTCCAGTTCTGCTAGAAATGCAGATGTGTGTGGTAGTCCCTGCAAAGCCTTCAGTTCTACACTCTGCTAAGAAGACACATACACTGAGACATCTGCCTTTTTTGCATACATCTTGATACCAATATTCTCATGTGTCCTGTTTCCTCTTTATCCTAACTTATGGCTAGCATTTTTGAAAATGGAAAATTATTAAATACATGCATTAGCCTGTTCTATAAGACCCCGGACTTACTTTATTTCCAACTCACTTTGAAAAGGACCATGCTATTTTGGGGGCTATGTAGCATGTCACTACTTTAACTGATATTTCCTGTAATACTTATGTAAGCAAAGCCATCCTGGGATAAATCAGAGTTTTGCCAGCCCAATGTGTGCTGTGGTAGGAAGCTGTTCTCTGAAGTGCACACTCCTACTGATAACTGCTTTGAGAATAACAGTATTATAAAACTGTGTGCCTCTCAAAACATAGTCCCCTCGCTATTTGGTCTCATCATTTAGGTGGTTTACGAAATAAAAAGTAGTAGTGAATAATGAGGACAAGAAAAAATGGAAAAATTTTGCTTCCAAATCACTTGACAAATAATACCTACTTTGCCAACCAAATGTTTTTTTAGATTACAGATCTCCGTTTGTGACTTCAGTGAGTGATCAACTTGGCATTGTATACATTACTAAGAATAAAACTGTGGTAGTACCATGCCTTGGAACTGTATCAAATCTCAATGTATCTCTACATGCGGTAAGGAAAAAGCCTATTATTGTTTTATTAGTTAAAGTCAATATGATTAAATACATCATTTCTCTCCCTGGGAATTTTACAGCGTAAGATTTGAAAGTGCATGTTGTAACTATACTCATCCATGCTCCTGTGCTATGAAAATGCAGTCTATGAAAGGAAGATCACCTGAGATAAGGTGTTAAAACTAGGATCATCCTGTATGGGAAATATTGGACTTAAAACTTTGATTTCTTGGTTTTTCTTTCTTTGAATTTGCTTATATATTTTATCAATATTTCAAACAGAGATATCCTGAGAAGATATTTGTTCCTGATGGTAAATCAATTTCATGGAATAATAAAAAAGGCTTCACTATACCCAGTCATTTAATCAACTATGCAGGCATGGTCTTCTGTGAGGCTAAAATAAATGATGAAAGCTACCAGTCTGTGATATACATAGTTGCAGTCGTAGGTAAGCCAAATTTTTGTCTCAATAGCTTACGTTATTTTTCTTGATACAACATACTGAACCAATTACGTTTTCTTAGACTGTAGGTTATTCAGCACTGATAATGCAGCTAATACAGAATGGGTATTGTGATATATATTACTTTTCTTTTAAATGCAGTGTATTGTGTTCTTTCTGCTTGACTGTTGCAATAAGTGCTTCTATTTTTAGTATTTTATGTAGATGTTGAGGATTTTTTTTCTTTTCTAACAATGCAAGCCTTTTTTTTTCCTAAAGTCGCTCTCTTCTGTACTTTATTTACTTATCTAGTAAGGCAAGACTGAAGGGAACTAGAGGCAGGCATCCCTTGGCAGGAGATGGAAGGCGGGGTTCTGAAGGGATGCCGGGGAATGGGAGATATGCAGAGGGAGTGTCACGCTAGGACTTTGGTTGTCTTGTCTGCCTTCATACTTAATGTTTCTTAGCCCCATTGGGGAGCATTCTGATCAAACATCTATGTCCTGTTTCGCTGCTGTCCGATGCAGCTCACGCTTCTCAAATCAGAAGTGGTCAGTGCAGACACAGCCCTTCTCTCAAGGCTTCTCTGGACAATCATCACACAGTGCCAGAGCTTTGAGAGGACTGGGAAAGTGCCTGTTAAACACTGTGAAAAAGACTTTCCTTCCGTCATTTTTTGTGCTTTTTTCTCCTTTTAGGATACCGAATTTATGACTTAACTATGAGCCCACATTACCAAGTAGAACTGGCAGTGGGAGAAAAGCTGGTTCTAAATTGTACTGTAAGGACGGAGCTGAATGTGGGGATTGATTTTAAATGGGACTACCCTTCTATCAAGGTAAAACCATAACTTAAGGGTGCTGACATCACAGAAAAAGATTTAGTTAGAATGTTGTTTCCTCCTTTGTGATATTAGCAAAACATCTGATAATACCCAAAGTCTAGTCTGTTGTATATACAGTTTTGCAAAGCTTGAGAGGAAGAATAAGCATAAACCATTTCCGAAATGATTCTATCCTTTGTCTGTTACAGGAAAAGCATGCAACCATAAGGGATTTAAAAACCACTGCAGGAGAAGTGAAGAAGTTTGTAAGCACTCTTACCATTGACAGTGTTTCCTTAAGTGATAAAGGTCGATACACTTGTGCAGCATCCAGTGGACGTATGAACATGAAAAACAGTAGTTACTTCATTATCCATGGTATGGGATGTTCACATTCAATTCTGTTGGTTGTTTTAGAGTTGGGATTGATTACTAGGATGCAGAATCTGCATGATATACATGAGCCACTTGTTTGATAAAGAACTTCAATATACAGCAATTAACTACATTATTTCATTCATTAACCCATTCTTCAATAGTTATATTTATTTCACAATCTGTTAAGGATAGTGAATGTGGTTATTATTGTGAGGTATAAAATCCTATAGGAAAATGGACAGTAAAATAAACTTCTTCTGTGGTGTCTTGTACTGTACTATAAAAGTAGTTTCTGTGGATAACTGTATAAAGGTTGGCTTTTCTCACACCAAGTGAGCCTATGCTAGATTCTGGTGGCTCTCTGAGGCAGTGGCTCTGTGAGCCAGGAGACAGTCTCCCAGCGCAGGAGAATAATCCTTTTGGTCTTTATGTTGTGTGTATCTGACTCCATTTCTGGTCATACGGAAACAATGCAAAGGAAATGACTTTGGTTAAGTGCATAGATAAGTATGGGGCCACATCCTACAGTCTTTTTTCTCAAGGTCCTCATGGGTAGAGCCCCAGCAGTTTCCACTGGATTATTTCTTGAAAACTTTTGACAGCATGAGAATGACCATTTCTTAATGACTGTCAGGCAAAGGTTTTTCTATATTATGGAGGATACTAATTTTCCTGAGGTCTGATTTAAGAAGGCTTCCTATTTTGCCTTCAAACTTATTACGTGATACAGTGATTCAAGATAGAAGGGACCCAGGAGCCAGATCCAGATCATGTGCTATACTGAGTGTATAGTGAGAAATTAATCAATGCAGTCTTAAACCTCAGCCAGTGGGCTCTTAGTCTGAATGCTGGTTATGAAATGCAGTGTACAGCTTTTAAGAGTATTCTGTAACTGCAAATAGAGTGTTCAAATAAATATTTTTCAAACTCTTCTCAATTAAGTAACTTGCAGTTTTGAATACTCTTATTTCTTTAAATGGATCAAGCCTTTTTTATGATACATATATGTATGTGGAAATACGGGGATGCTGTACCAAGCCCTTTCTCTGTTGCACTTGAGAACTTCCCAGTGAAGGAACTGGTCTGTTCCTCTGTGTGAGTGAAAGGGCTGTGGGCAGGTGGGTCCATCTCTGCAGAGCTCAACTTGGGGTTTAGGACTCAGGCTTGTTTGAAGCTGCCTGTGCTGTTTCATGGCATCACATCATATGCCTTTCTCTGTCATCTGCTGTTAAATGCAAACCCAAATGGAGACAATTTACATTTCTGTCAATGACAAAAGACTATGTTTTTATTTATTTATTTATTTTGCAGAAAGACCTTTTATCAATCTGGAGAAAATGGAGAATGTAGTTGAGACGAAGATAGGCGATACAGTAAAAATTCCTGTTAGGTATAAAGGATATCCTCCACCAGAGGCAAAATGGTAAGAATTAGGGCAGAAAACATTAGAAAAACTGAACTTTTCTTAGTCGAGGTAAATTCTAGAAATATTGAAAGCACCATATGTTTTCTTTAGGTATAAAAATGGAAAAGCCATGAATGCAAATCACACAGTTAAACTTGGGTACACGTTAATAATCAATGACGCAACTGAGAAGGACTCTGGGAATTACACTGTTGTACTTACAAACCCCACTAACAAGATGCAAAAGATGCATACATTCAGCCTCCTTGTGAATGGTAAGTGATATGTGAGGGGTACATTTCTTTTGCATGTAGGCAAAGTATATTACCATTTCCAGGATTTAATTTGTCTCAGTGCTGTGAAGATTTAAGTGCTGGGAGGGGAAAAAGGGCCTGAAGGAGATCACTTAAAACTTTAGCCATGGGAATGCAGAGGTGGCTCATTCTTGCTGTAACCAGCCCTGTCCATGATTTACGTCTTGAGAGACTGCAGGCGCTTGTTGTGATGACGTGTGTGTGTGTGTTCCTTTTTATTTTCTGTATATTATTTCTTAGACTCTGTGTCCTGCTCTCTTCCTGCCCTTGCGCTCTCTCCCGCTTGCTTCACTCCTGGAGCCCTCCCCACCCTGGCCCATCCTGGCCTGCCTCGCCCATCCTTCCTGCCCCTTCTCTTCTGCCCTGCTGGGGAGCCCTCCTCCTCCTCTCTGCTCCCCAGGAAACAGCCTAGCCTGAGCGCTTTGCAAACCACAGGTCCTGAAAAGGGCAGCAAACCTAAATGCAGTGGGGTCAAAGCTGGGAAGTAATAAGCTTTTAATGGCTGCAAATAGTGGTGCAAATGTGAATGCTACATTTTAAAACTAACAGATAGTACAAAAGGTTTTTGTTAGCGCTGTTAAGCATTGTGTCTTGAGGGCCAGATCCTGCAAGGTGTTCGGCTTGTTCACCTCTTCCTCATGTGCACTTTTTTAATTGGAGTTGCTCTCTGTTGAGGTCGGATGTCATTGAGGACAACCAGATTCTTAAAGGATGAAACAGTAGGGGACAGTAAGTGAGTTAGTTGCCATGAGAGGTTCTTTATACCATGTAGTCCAAGGATATCTCTCCTTTCTCGCAGAAGAGAGGCTGTCCCCTCAGGAAGGGTAATACGCTGCTTCTCTCCTCTAGTCCCTCCTCAGATTGGCGAGAACGCGTTGCTGGCGCCTGTCGACTCCTACAAGTTCGGTTCCACTCAGACACTCACCTGCACTGTCTATGCAGTCCCGCCTCCCACGACCATCCTGTGGTACTGGCAGCTGGAGGAGGAATGCACTTTCAGCCCCCAGTAAGTGATAAGTGATATGGCAGCTTTTATTCTATTTTCTGGAACTCTTCAGGGATTTTGGCGGGGGGATTGTCCTTTTTTTTTTTTGGTGTCCATTTGCTTATCACCATCATGACCAGACTCTTTACTGAGCACAAATATAAGCCATATGCAGATAGAATTTCTGATATGGGGCATAAGTCAGGAACACTAACTTCCCTGAGATGCCCTCCCAGAGGACATGGAGCTTCCTTGGAGGAAATGAACATAGCTGGAAAACTTCTCTGCTTTCATGGCTGCTTGTTTCTGAGATGTTCTCTTAAGCCTGCTCTCAGCTAGAGACAGAGTTAGCATAGCTAGATAAAGTTTTAAACTGGCATTTGATGAGAACTGCGGGGTTGAAACGTAAGCATAATGTCTTCCTCCATCTGAATTTCAGACTCGGCTGAGCTGGACTGGGAAGCTAGGGCTACCCTGTACAAGTATCAGTGGCTTGGCAGAGTTGGACACAGCAAACTTCAGGCCCAGGAACTGCTGTCACCAGATAGATCTCTCTCTATGGCTTTTGGCTGTGAAAACTGTAGGCTCAAAGTAGCTTAGTGTTGTAGGACATGGTTAAAACTAACCCAGTAACTGCTCAAGAAAGGACTGCATTGCATAACAGGCAGGCTGCCCCACGCAGACTCTG
Source organism: Crypturellus tataupa (assembly GCA_034781795.1). Classification (NCBI taxonomy): domain Eukaryota; kingdom Metazoa; phylum Chordata; class Aves; order Tinamiformes; family Tinamidae; genus Crypturellus; species Crypturellus tataupa. Next base: position 4,997,769 of record JAWLRI010000344.1, on the reverse strand, counting down.
CTGAGGGTGTAGGTGATGAGCTGTAAAGCTAAGGGCCTCACTCAGCGAGAAGCCAGCAGTTCTTGCTTGCTGTCTTCATGCCTTCCCGAAGGTATCCTGGTTTGTGTTGGATTTTGAAGACAACTCTGTCCCATCAGATCTCTCACTGGACAGCTGCAGGCCCAAAACTCAATCCCAAACACAGGAAATTTGCTCTTTCTGCTAATTGCAGATCTTACTGTTTTGTTGTTGTTATTTTTTCTTTCTTGCCCTGGTCAAGCACAGAGTATATGGGTGCTCTTTTTCTGTGTGAAAGTGTATCTCAGAGGAAGTACACTGCTTGATGCTGGGGAATGATAGAGAGAGTGCCTGACCGAGATTCACGCAGCCTTCCTTATCTGCGCCTGCCATAAACCCAGATTTCCTTTTTTTAAAAAAAAAAAAAAAAAGTTCTTCTTTCCTGTTGTTGTTTTTAAAATGACTTCCACTAGTTTCTTCCTTTGGTGCCTGGTTGCTTCCTACACAAGGGCTACTGTCCTCAAGAAATTCTTTTAGGGACTTCAGTGATTTCTGTGTGTCTCTGTATTCCTTTGAACTAAATTAACTTGAATCCTCCATTTATGAATGGAGATTTGTTCCCAGAATAGCTGCTTTCCTCCAAGCATCTTTATTGAGCTGACATAGGCAGATTAATTAGGAGATTCACCTTTAGACTCGAGGAATTCTTATTTTACAGAGCACAAAGGTCTCAGAAGCTTATAGGGTGCAATTTAACAGAAATGTTTCCAGAAGGTACTCTTCTTCTCAGATGTAGAGTGTGGCCACTTAGATAAATGATGTATGGATAAGTATCTGTATATTATAAAGAGAACAAGAACAACCCACACTCCTGAAGAGCTAATATTCTCCCTTATCTAATGCATATGTCTCTACCTATCTCTCAGAAAAGTTCGCTCAGGAGCCAATCCATATTCATGCAGGAAATGGAAAGTGATCTCAGAGAGAAAGGGTGGGAATCAAATTGAAATTAAACATCGAGTTGTTACTATTGCTGGGAAAACGAAGGTGAGCAGATTTTTTTTTCTCTTACTTGGAAATGTTTAACACCGTTTAGTAGTCCAAGGTTCTGGAAATATGTCATTAAAGATCAGACTCTTTTTGTCTAATATTAGCCTCTTAAAACTTAAGGATCTGCTCTAGCCTAGTCATTTAAACTCCTGCTGAAAGTAAGAGAGATACATGTTGCAAATATTTTAGACACTGACCCAAAGTTCCTCTGTTGAGGAACCTGATTTACTTATATGTCAGTGCTTGCTCTTTATGGATCTGGAGTTAGGTGAATTAATGTCACTATTTAACTGCATCAGGTGGAGTTTGGAGAGTCTGGAGAGGAGAGAGAAAAATATTAGTGTGTACACTGAAGTGTGCATTCTGGAAGGTTACTTTTTGTTGTCTTCTCTTATTGTTACACATTTAAGCAAAAAAAATTGAAAGTAACAGTAATGAACTGCGCACGACATCTTGCATTTTTGGGGAGGCATTTTCAGTTTTGCAGATACCTACACAACACTTTGCTGAGCTATTGCACTAACACTCAAATGTTCTTCTGTAGACTGTGAGCACCCTTGTGATTCAAGCAGCAAATGTGTCTGCTTTGTACAGATGTACAGCTACAAACAGAGCTGGGTCAAGTGAGAGAGTTATCTCCTTTCATGTGACTAGTAAGTATACCTTGTTGAAAAATTACTCTTATTTCTTCTGCTTTACTAATGACATGAGCTTCAACACTGTTTTTTGATTTCTGTCTTTTATAATTCATATGTCCAACTGAATATTTTCCTAATGCAGTCTTTAAAATAACTAATTACCTTTTACTGAATGCTCAGTTCTGTTGATATCAATGGAGTGACAGGCCCATGAAAATAATGTAGACCGGGCACTATTGTGCTGACAGTGATTGCTATTGGGCTATTGTAGTCACTGGGGAAAAAAAAAGAAAGGGAGAAATTGTGTTAGTGTCACAAAATGACTGAAGTTGTACTATACTGTAAAAGCTAAGAGTAACATTTTCCAAACTGCAAAAAAGAGCTTCTCTCTTCTTGATAATCAGCCTCCATATTTATATTTCAAAATAATATTTTAAATCAAAATTAATTTAAATAAAATATAATTCAAATCTAAAAATCCACCACAAGGTTTACTTTAATCCATCTAAACCATAAAATAATGCTAAGAATCACCTTAGGCTGCTAGGAATCTTTATAAAAGAGGAACTCTATTCATTTTGCAGGCCAATCGTTGACTTATATCAAGTATATTGCTTAATGGCGTTATTTTCTTTATAAAAATAATTGCTGTGATTTGTAAGTAAAAGTGCTTTATTTCCTCATCTATGTCTGGGTAAAATGAGAATAAGACTATATTTGCAGGTTTCCCAGGAAACTTTCTCAAGTTAACATTAGTAACAAAATGTACAACCTAATAGAAATTTTAATTTGCAGGGGGTCTTGAAATTAATCTGCAGCCTCGGAATCAACTCACAGAGAAGGATAACATGTCCTTGCAATGCACAGCAGACAAATTCACCTTTGAGAATCTATCGTGGTACAAACTCAGTGCTCACCCCTCACAGACTCCCTTTGGAGGGCTACCCATGCCTGTTTGCAAGAACCTTGATGCTCTTCAGAAGCTGAATGCAACGGTTTCAAATACCAATGGTGAAAATGTCACCTTGGAACTTATCCTCCATAACATCTCTATCCAGGATGGAGGGGACTATGTTTGTATTGCTCAGGACAAAAAGGCTAAAACACAGCACTGCCTGGTCAAACATCTCACTGTTCAAGGTGTGTATCTCTGTGGACTGAAGAGTTGTTGCATGTGAAAACTACTGTGATAGTATCAACCCTGGATAAGTTCAGCACCTGCATGTGATGCTTAATAGTGTCCTCATTTTGTTAAATAGATTTGGACTGTTATAGACAAGGGGATATTGACTGCTGCTGATTGTGGCTCTGGGAGCTATCAAGGGATTTACCATTTCATCAGTACCAGCGAGGAAACACTGACAGTGCAATTGTGCTATGCAAGCAGTCAAGTTTGGCTTTTGACCAAATAATAGCACGTTTGTAGCTCAATAATGTTGCAGTTTTACATTTCAAAACACTTTTTGAACTTTAACTATAAACATTTCTTTATATTGGTAGCATCAGTGTTACTGCATTATGTCCTTGCTTCTTGATGATTATACATATCATGTAAAACTGTTATCAAATAATGCTGAAATTTAGACAAAAGCAAAACAAACTTTAATGCATTAGCTGTTGGTGAACATATAGATGATTTTGTTTTGGAGCCTAGAGGATTAGGCTGATAAGGAACTGTGGTGCCACTTCAGAAAAAAATGCTATTTGTGCTCATGGGCTATCCTGAACCAGTTCCGAAGGACTGACAATATACGGCTTCTTATAACAGACCTGAAAATACAAATGTGAGAGAAGCAATTTCCTACCTATTCCCTCTTCTCTTAGCAGCCTATTTTATAGTCCAAAGTGGGTTACCTCAACACTGTTAAATATTTTCTTCGATGTTCAGACTTTCTCATAAAATGTACAAAGTTAACTATGATCTTTACATGAACCTTAGGACTGTTGATGTTATAAAAGGATTTGAGACTTCTTTACTGTGTCAAATGTGTTACCAGGTAAGTGCTAGTACTGCAAAAGTAAATGTTTCTTAAATTTTCAGAGGTTTTATCTTATTTTCACACCAACAGAGCCCATGGCACCCACACTCATAGGAAATCTGGAAAATCAAACAACAAATGTTGGTGAAACTATAGAAGTATCATGCACAGCGAATGGCATTCCTCCTCCCAACATTGTGTGGTTTAAAAATAATGAATCACTTGTGGAAGATTCTGGTGAGGCATTGCTCCTTTGTTATGAATTTTATAGCTCCTCAGGGCTTCCTTTCATGAACACACTGCTAACTTCCATCATGAAAAGTGTCATTTTGAATTTCTAAGAAAGATTTTTTTCCCCTTCTCTATGGTGCTAATATTACATTTCAATATATTACCTGCTGTTACTTTTTAGAAAGTTTAAAAGTGGCCTGAAACTTGAAGCCAACCTTTTTAGTATGAATCAAGTTTAAATGTTCATTTGATATGATATAAAATTATCAGACATTTGCTTGTCACAAATCTGATAAAAAACATTTTAGGTAGTATTTGCCTCTACCTTTTATTTTTCTTTTTTTCTTATTATTATGTTTCTTATTCTTCTTACTGTACTGTAACATATTTGTTAAGATTATGTGGACGGTTATAAAGTTATAAAGTTTAATTCTTAACACAACCTGTCAAAAAGTCAATAGAAATAAAAATGATTATTTTTCCAGGTATTGTTTTGAAAGATGGAAATAAAACATTAACCATACGTCGAGTGAGAAAAGAAGATGGTGGGCTATACACCTGCCTTGCTTGCAATGTTCTTGGATGCAAAAAAGCAGTGGCTTTCTTTGCAGTAGAAGGTTAGTGCCAGTTTGTTTCTAGAGTGTGCATGAAACTGTTATGAACACTAAAAGGAAAATTTACTGCTATCCTGAAAATTGTATCGTGAAGCTTGTTAAAAGTCAATAATGATTTCAAAAAAACCTCAGACTGAGTCCTGTCATAAACAACTGGCAGCATCATAATTCCAGCTGTTGAGGCTGCTACTTGCTTCTACTGAAGGTTTATTGTGTTTCAACAAAAACCATATCTATTGCACAGAACACTGTCAGTTTGAACAGTTTAAAACTGTCAGTATATATGCAGTCAGGTGCATGTATACCTATACCTACCTGCATAACCTACCTACATGTGCAGAAGTCTTGGGACATCGCTATTGTCTTGGTAACTCAGCTGTCAAATGATGATTTTTAAAGATGAATTTTAAAACTGAATCTAACTGCCATCACAGCATCTACAAAAAGCAGAGTGAAGACTTTGTGCAGTCTGTTGTAATGCTGCCTGACTTCAGTGACAGCCACAGATAATGTTTGGTGTAAGGGACGCCAGACTTAATCGACTCCAGGCTCTGTAGTGATTGTCCATTCTGCTGCATTAAGCTATTTAAAGCAGTTTTCTCTTATTCATAGATCATTAGAATATCAAGATTTGCTATGTTTATATGAGGTAGAACTTGTCTGCAGATACTGTTAATGTAAATTTCAGCTGATGGCAGTAAGTAGAGTTGGCTCATGATCTTCAAATCTGTAAAAATCATAAATGTTTACTTGGCATGTTGTTTCACAGTCAGGAATTTCAAATGCTGAACTAAAAAAATTCTAAACTTTTCAACACATACGTGGTGTGTTGTTATAAAGAAGGAACTACATGGTGCAATATAACATAATATGGAGAATGGAAGCTGAAGAAGAGAACTGCTCTTGTGCATCATTAGATGTTCAAGTGGTATTTGCTGGTGACTTTTGAAGTAGAAAGGGGATGCTGTAAATAAGTCTTTATATTCAAATGTTGTTGCAGACCCACATTTTTTCATAGCCTCATTGGAGACAAGGGAGAAATTGTTCTCTGGATCATTCTCACAGCACTTCATTTACTACGAGATATATATGTATGCATGTGTGCGTGTGTGTGTGTATGCACACACACATATATATATATCTGTATTTTCTGGAGAAAGAGTCATTGATTTGGAATATTCCGAAACAATGATTTCTGTTTAAAATACAATACTTTCTATTTGTTGTCAAAGGTCCAGATTCTGTCCTTCATTATCCTCATTTAGCGTCCAACAAACAAAGCTGACACTAAGCAGCCGCGTGGTGTAAAACAACACAGAACTAAGTAATATTCCAACATAAAAAGCAAACTTTTGTTTTGCTTTGCTTTCGTTTTCTTGCTACAAGTTGCACTTTTAAAAAGAACCTTTAGAACAAGGAACTCTATTCTGTGCTTTAATGAATGAACAAAACCAATGTGTTTCCAACTATCACTCAGATATTCATTTATTTCTTCCCAGGCGCTGAAGAGAAAACAAACCTGGAGCTCATTATCCTCGTTGGCACTGCAGTGATTGCCATGTTCTTCTGGTTGCTTCTTGTAATTATCCTCCGGACCGTTAAGCGGGTAATGAAATAATTCTCTTACTGTCCTATCAGCACTGGTCTTGCATGACAAATGAAAGCTGACTTGAATTCTTTTGTGTTGTTTCTTTCCATTGTTCTTAAATCAACATACACATTTTTTCTCTCCATGCCATAACATTCTTGCCTGCGACTGAAGGCACAGAAATTTGTTTTTAATTGAACCAACGCTCAGAAGAGAAAAAGTGTTTTAATTGTTTCTGTTTATTAAAAATACAAGTAATTAATTATGATCAGACTCACAATGACATTGTGTAGGGGAATGGTAGTTTGGCATTTCTGGGAAGTAGTAGAACACTACAGAGTGAGAAACTGGCACTTTGTCTGCATGTCTCCACTGAAAAATCTGTGCAACTACAACTAATATAATTTTCCAGGCCAGTGGAGGGGACATGAAGACTGGCTACTTGTCAATCGTAATGGATCCTGATGAAGTCCCTATAGACGAGCACTGTGAACGGCTCCCGTATGATGCCAGCAAATGGGAGTTTCCCAGAGACCGTCTGAAGCTAGGTGCGTTCCCACTATGTAAACCAGTTAGTACGGAGCAGCCCTGGGCCAGCAGCTGTCGTAGGGATGTGGCCTGTTTGCTTGGGACTACCCTGTTGCTGAAGGCCCTGGGGGAGTGCTCTGGGGCTGTTGCATGCAGAACTGGCACTGTCAGAGAGCAGAGAGTAGATGACAGAATGCCCTTTCTCCATACTGCCAGACAAAGGTGTAGAAGGCTTCTGGATCGCAGCCCCATCCGAATCCACCATGGAGAAAAAGTTAATGATTATATTTAACTTCTCCTCTCCCTCTTTTTATTTCCAATACATAATTTGAATTTACAGCTATTGTTTATTCTGCATCTTCTACCCTCTGTGTCAGGCAAATAAAGCACAGTCTATTCTTTTCCCCTCAAGGAAAACCTCTTGGACGTGGAGCTTTTGGCCAGGTGATAGAAGCAGATGCATTTGGGATTGACAAAACTGCAACCTGCAGAACGGTGGCAGTTAAAATGCTTAAAGGTAAAAATGACTGCTAACATTTCGCCTTGAAGACACACTATGTGGATATTGCCAGTTTCATAACTAGCAGATGGAAAAGGCCTCTGCTTTCCAACAACAGGCAACAACAACAAAAGCACAATGTATTTGTACCAATGATATATACCAGTGTAGTTTAACAGCAGGTGTAATGAGGCAACGACTAGACTAAGTACAGACCTTAACCTCTACAGCAACTGCATCAATGGCATTGCAATGTCTTGGCCTTTGCGTTATAAGTCTAGCAGCATTCAGAAAGTGAGCCTGCTTCTGAAAGCAGTTTGCACGTGACCATTTTTGTTATATGCTGCATTATATTTCTGCCAAGTCTCAAACAATGACTTAACCATACTCCAGAATGAGGAGTAGTTTTCTACTCACTTCAGAACATATTATACTGCCTCACACTTGCCACAGGAACGTTCAAAGCTACAGTTCCCAGAAGCAGAGTTCCTGAATTGGACTTAGCTGGAACAGTGAAGTGGGACTCTCTATCACCAGGACATGTATCCCAGCCACATGCTGTACCAGAGGAAGGGTGGGAGAGGCCTGGGGGATTTCTTATGGGACAAAGCTTAGGCACTGTTATGAACACCGCTGTTCTATACTGCCAAAATTCATTCCCCATGGGACGACGTATGGTGTAGTGGTGGGGTGTGCCCTGTCCCTCCACTTTCCTGTTGTTCAAGCAACCTGCAGAGACTTCTCATTAGACAAGACTTCTCATTAGATGGGCTGAAAAAGAAAAGGAAGGAGAGTTGGAGGAGGGAGAGTCCTTTGTGTCGATGATACTTGTCATCTGTGTTGTGTTATCTTTACAGAGGGTGCAACCCACAGTGAGCACAGGGCACTCATGTCAGAGCTGAAGATTCTCATTCATATTGGCCATCATCTAAATGTTGTCAATCTACTTGGAGCTTGCACAAAACCAGGAGGTAAGTAATGGGGTTTTCCTGTAGGTTGTCAGTGAGCAGGAAAGTGCCAATGAAAACCCTCTGGAGAGATGAGTTTCATCACCAAGAATCGGAAGAAAGTGTCTTTTCTATATAATGGCACCAGTGTGATTCCTGACAAGAGTGAGCAGTTTCAGCAACAGGGACAAAAGTTCTCAAGCCCTGAGTTCTACATCTAGTTCTGTCCCTGGGTTGTTCTGTCTCTCTGTACCTCAGATGAGTTTTTAAAATGGGCACCCCTTGCATATGGGGCTTGGAGTCTACATCTAATACCAGATTTTAAAAGTCTGTCTTATTTTCCACACTGGCTATCATGCAACTGCAGCTTGTGACTCCTCTCCTTGGCTCTGGATGGGCTGGGTGTATATGTATATTTACGTGTGTGTGCACATTTCTGTATGTGTGTAGGAGGGGCTACTGCAAATTGCGTTCCAGCTCTGGGAGAATGAACCTATTTTACTTTATAATCTGGGATGGATATTTAGTTTAACAAACCATCACTGAATGCTGATTTGGAAGAAATTCAGCATAAAGTAACTGCAATGATTTTTCAGGGAAGCTGACTTGTTGGTTTACTCTGGAATCAGAATTTAGTTTGTAAGGCTCCATGAAAGTTGTTGAAAACATAATCTATAAATATTTCTTTTTGTGAGAAGAGAAAAAGGAGTAATTTTCCTGCTTTGAATATTATTTACTAGTAGTAGTATTTTTAAATCTTTGGGAAAGCAGTATAATGCTTTTAGAAATGTGTACATTTCTAATCATAGACCATGCTTAAGAGAAGTTGGGATATAAATTATCTTTCTAATTTCTATCTTTCTAAAATAATTATTTTGTGTGTTATCAGGGCCACTCATGGTGATTGTGGAATATTGCAAGTTTGGAAATTTGTCAGCTTACCTGCGGAGCAAGAGGGGTGAATTTGTTCCATACAAGGTATTTGAGACAAGCTTGCTTGAATAATGTTTGATACACTTCTTTTTTTTTTTTTTTTTTTTTCCTGAACACACAGTTTTTCTGCTTCTCCTAGGGAGAGCAGTGACAATTCTTGAGGTTGTTTAATAAGAATATCTAGTACTCCTCACAGGAATGAGAGATGGCAGAGACATCAGAAGTCATCCAGTCTTTCCCCTGACCCCTGTGTTGTAGCTGTTTTGTTATTGTTAGCTTAAAATGTGCAAAGAAACTGAACTTCCACTGTTTCCTTTGACTGATTATTCTACACTTGGCTATATCTGTCAGGAAGTTTTTTTCTGATTATCAGCTTGAATTTTTTCCTTTCTCAGTTAAGCTCCATAACAACTTAAATAAATGCCCTCTCTGCTTAGTGTATATATACATCAGACATCCTTAGATTTTTTTCAGCATGTCACGATCTTTTTCAGTTTCCACTTGGCTCATGGTTGAGCTAGCCTATGCATATTATGTCCAGTTAATCTTTTTGTCTGATGTTGAGTTTGGTAGGCTTTACTGCTTGAAGGTTCTTTACCAAGAAGGGCTTGCATCCCAACAGCTCACGTTTACATTCCTGTTTTAAAGGAAGGACAGAGGTTGTCATTTTCAAGTTCTTTTTGTTTTCTTTCCGATATATATATGAGGGGGGTTGATTTCCAGAGAGGGTTGGGTGGATTCATCAGAATCGCATGCCTGATAGTTTTGGGTGCTCTGTAACGAATGCCATGATCAAGAGGCCTAATCCTCTTCACTAAAACCCAGGGGGAGGCTCTTGTGCTGTGTTGGGAGCTTCCCTGCAGTTGCTGTATTTAGATAGAGCTTCTTCAAAAATGTTTGTCAGTTCTCCAGGGGGTTATTTTTTCTTTATTCTTGGAGCCATTGTTTAATATTTTATATTGGCAAAGGTAACTTGCTTTTATGAGGTAAAAAGGGGATAAACAAGTATCTGAAAGGCTGTAAAGAACGAGGCAAAGTTTCCGATGGACGTTGACCTTTGCTTATACAAGCAATGGCAGTGGGAATCAGTAACGGAAAAAAATAGTGCTGCCATGGGAAGCAAGTAACAAAACTGAAGCCAGAGAGAGTGGAAAGGAGTAGAGGAAGTCTTTGGACCTGGGATTCTCTCCAAAGGCATTCAGTGACTTAGGAGAAGAAGGAAATAAATCATATTCTGAGAGTTCTTCAGGGTTTGGCCAAGGTTAAGGTTTAGCAGAATGATCTCTGCAGCAGAAGATGAAGCAATAGTAGTAGAGAGATATTCAGCAGTATGAAAGGGGATTCACTACCTTCATGCTTAGCAAGTTGTAGGGACCAGGAATGCAACCAAAGACAAGCCACAGGCTGTGAGAGGCAGACAGCCTGGCATGGCCTGTGAGCATGGCCTTTTTCTTAAAGACAGAAACCTTGCGCTGGGGGCAGCGGGAAGGACGTGGGAGCAGCCTACTTTACTCTCAAGCTCAAGCCAGTGGCCACTGGAGCTGGGAGCCCATGTCATGACAGGCTGCTGCTGCCAGTGCAGTCACTGCAGCAGCCCTGGTAGGCAAGGCAGCACCAGGCTGGGGCCACCCCGCAGCCGAGACCTATGTTGGGCTGCCTGCACTGCGAACTCTGACGTTTGGGTGAGCAGCCTGGACGCAGAGGCTCAGGCAGGCTGTTGTCTCGACATGCGTTCAGCAATGCCCCTGTTGCAAAGCGGGTACAGCATCGTTTCCTCTGCTGGAAAAGCTTCTGATGTGCTTTTTATTTTTTTCCTTCCTTCTCTCCTCTTTTGCTTTCTAGACTAAGAGTGCCAGGCTTAGGCAGGGGAAAGAGAATTACGTCGGTGATATCTCCACAGACCTGAAGCAGCGATTGGACAGCATCACAAGCAGTCAGAGCTCAGCAAGCTCTGGGTTTGTGGAAGAGCGGTCCCTGAGTGATGTGGAAGAAGAGGATGGTAGGATATGTCTTCTTTGGTTTCCGAACAGCTTTCCTTGGCAGGGGTTGAAGTCAGGAGTGGGAGTCTGAGTGATTTTCAGTACTCCCTAGAAATTTTGCAGAATATTCCATGGATGATCGAAGTTCCTCACTCTAGTGTAGCATTCCAATTCCCTTGATCCAATCTCAAATAATTTACAATCCAGAAGGAATATATATATGTGTGGGGCACATACCATCTGAAATTCAGTCTTTTAAACACTCCAGTGTCTTCAGGATAAATCAGGGGGCAATCACTCTGAAGGCAGTGCAGACAGATTTACCAGGGTTTTCCTTGATGTTTGCCCGGAAGTTAAATGTCATGAAATGCTGTCTGCTTCACTGCTTATTAGCAGAGAAGTTGATTTGCCTTCTTTCTCTGCAAATGGTATGTCAGGAACAGGAACCCTGATTGATATTCTCGTTTAAAGACACCCCTGGATATGCATATTCTGCAGTGGTTTCACTGGTGCATTTGCCATGTTATGCTTTGGCAGTGGTAGACCTAAGTGCTCAGTGGAACCAAAGTGTTTGCGAGAGAGATGATTTCAACAAGTGGTAGGATCAGGCTGGTCAGGATGGAGACCGTAGCAAAACTGTCTGTGTCTGGGCTTCTGCTAAAAATTACTAGTATAAAGAAAAACATAAAAATTACTAGTATAAAGAAAAAACATAAAGAAAAGCTTAACAAAGAGAGTGGTCTTCTGTTTTGATGTGATCCAATAGATGAGTCCTGGCATGCATTTGCTCATGCATTTTTACATCATTTTCGTCCTTTTCAGACCTCTCTGGTATCACCACTGACTGTCTGAGTTGGGATAATGTAAGAAATGGTCATCAGGCCTAAAGCCTTAAGATGAGACCTTATCCATCAATGTTGTAAACGTTGATAGATTTATTAAAATCATGAGCTGAACAGAGACCCTTTCTTATTTTGTGTGAGTTTTTTTTTTGTTTTGTTTTGTGTGTTTTTTTTCCAGCAGGAACCAAATGCCTAGGCAACTTTTTTAGTACTTGAATACATTTCTCCCCTACATTACTTGGTTAGGATGAGGTTAGGCTTCTTCTTCCTTAAATTAACAGGGATTTTTGCCAAATTCAGGTCTTTCTCTCTAGGGCATGTTGTAAACTAGGTGGACCTCCCTCTCATTGGTCTCCGAAGTTATCTGGTGAAATGAAAGCCTCTCTTGCCCTAGGAACCTGCAAGCTGGATTTTTGGACATTTTTCTTTTGTGAGTGTTTTGTACTCTTTCCACTGGTGAGACCAGTGGAAAGAAGCTAGGAGTTGTGGGTATAAGCCATGAACTTGGAGTTTATTCTGCACAAGATTAGTTTACTGTGAAATGGGTTTCTGGTGCTAATGCTTATGGTCAAAAAAGGGATTGGCATCCTGTAGCATAAGTTCAGCACTGGCATCTACCTAAGAAGCAATCTTAGTCAAAACCAGTGACACAGGGCAGGCTTGACTATCATCTGATTCTTTGCAGGTGGTCCCGAAGATCTTTGCAAGAACCCTTTGACCATGGAGGACCTCATCTGTTACAGCTTCCAGGTGGCGAGGGGAATGGAGTTTTTGGCTTCACGCAAAGTAAGGAACTTCTTAGGAAAAGTAGCATGTTATTCATTTGAGTGTAGGAAACAGTGCATTCATCTTTAGGCTAATAGTCATCTCCAATGTTTTCTTTTTGCCCGAAGACATATCTGAGTCATAATTTTGCAGAGTGAAACAGGTCATGCACTTATTGACCCAAATGTTAGTGATCTATATATGATTTGTGGGTCAGTGATTTGCAAAAGAATGATTAAGTAGTTGGAGGAGGGGAACTGACTTCTGAGGATGATTAAAGGGATTATAGATAGATCGCTAGTAAGTGGAGCTAAAGTAGAGTAAAGTTTGCTCCGAAGAAGTTGCCTATAGCTTGTGTGGTGGGGTTAGAAGGACACTGTGATGAGGGATGCTGCTTGCATGTGGAACTCCATGACTCTCTCCTTCGAGAATCTTTTGCAAAAAAACTAATACTCAACTTAAGCACTTGATAACATCTCCACTGCATTTTGGCCTTCTTCTGTAGGATTTGATCCTAAATACATATTGTGCATGTTTCAAAGAAGTGCCAGTAAGGGAGAGAAGTACCTGCAGTCGTTAAAAAAACGAAGTGTACTTACACATGGGAAAAGGAAATAGAAGCTGGGAGTATAATGTGCTCTAGAATGTACATTAGGTGTAAAAGGGCAGACTGCAGAGCCTTTGCTGTTAACATGCATTTGTCTACATTTTATGTGTCCTGGTTGTTGTATATGTCTTTCCAAGATCTGTATTTCTTGCATATTGGAAGCAAATCTGCAGCCTCTTACAGAGCCTATTTTTTTTTTTTACTTCAAGTAAATGAAGCTTAAGCTTTAAGCTTTTCTGGCTTGTTAGCTAAGATATAGATATGGACTTTGCTAGTTCCTCAAGTCCAGATTATTTTGTGTTGGAATTGAATTCAGCGTGGTATTTTTTTTTCAGAGGAAAAGTAGAGCATACAGATTTGAGTGAACCTACGTAATTCTAAAGATAATCAGATCTGAACCTGTTTTGTGTCAGCTTCTTAGGATAATTAATTAGCTAACTTCAAAGATCCTGCCTCCATAGTGAATAAACAGATGTATGTTTAGACTTGGGAATACAAGTCTTTCTGAGCCAAATCAGTTGTGACCATCAAAAAAGCACTTAAAATCTCTAACACTTGATGCTGAGATTTCTTTTGCTTAGAAGGGTTTTAAGAACTATCTGGCCTTTGAGGGTGGGAGAGCACATATGTGAAAGAGATCAGCTCTGTGGATAGAGCTGTGACAACAGGCAGCATATCAGGTTGTTTACTTCTCTTTGCAGTGCATCCACAGGGACTTGGCTGCTCGTAATATCCTCTTGTCAGACAATAATGTGGTCAAAATCTGTGATTTTGGCTTGGCTCGAGACATCTACAAAGACCCAGATTACGTCAGGAAAGGAGATGTAAGTTTCAGACGCTCTGCTTGAGAAAGATTTGATTTAAAGTCATGACTCCATTTTCACCAAAAGTGCATTTGGGGAAACTCAGTGTTTTACTAATAAACAAAATGTTTTCTTTCTTTTTTTAATGCTTTCAGGCAAGACTACCCTTAAAATGGATGGCGCCAGAAACCATTTTTGATAGAGTATATACCATTCAGAGTGATGTATGGTCTTTTGGAGTTCTGCTCTGGGAAATATTCTCATTAGGTGAGTAACTTCAATTTCATTACTGAGCTATCTTGAAATGTAAATGCCTGTTAAAAAGAGTAAAATTGTTCTTGGATAATCTTTAACACTTTATTTCTTTAAAAATTCAAAGTTATTAAAACCCTTTCTTTGTTGTTTGATGTTTATTTTCTCCATCAAAGAAGGAATACTCAAATTTCCTCAAAGTACAAATAAAAGAATGGGTACTTGAAATGCATCTTCGTACAATTTCAGTGCATGATTATGTGCCTCATCAATCAATTGCCATTGTCATCATAAATATAAACCGTTTGCACATCCCAATATACTGAACTGCCTTATTAGCTCAGACCATAGTGAATTATTTGTTTGAAAATTAAAGGCAGAACGCAAGTGTCTGATACACATTTGCTCTCATTTTAGGTGCTTCACCCTATCCTGGAGTGAAAATTGATGAGGAGTTTTGCAGAAGACTGAAAGAAGGAACAAGAATGAGAGCACCAGACTATACAACACCAGAAATGTGAGAAAGTATTCTTCTTACTGTCCCTATATACCTCAGAGATATATGTGATGCGGATATTTGTAGCATGTAATAGCAGATGTTTGAATAAGCAATGTGCTCTTTTTTTCTTTATGCTAATATTGTAATGGCCTTATCCTTCTAGGTACCAAACGATGCTGGATTGCTGGCATGGAGATCCTAAGCAAAGGCCAACTTTTTCTGAGCTAGTTGAACACTTGGGAAATTTACTGCAAGCAAATGTCCGCCAGGTACAGGAAACATATTCGGAGCTTAATAATACCATCAGCTGAACCCACCTGCCCCCTAGCCATGGTGAAATCCTGTGCCTAGGTACTGCCTGCTAGAGCCGTGCTGGAGCTCCGTTTTTTACTATTGCTCCCATCACCTATCAGCAGTTGGTGCAACTCTCAGAAAATGGCTCTAGAGGGAAAAGATCACAGAGGTCTGTTGTGGTGACCAAAAGTCACCTCACCATGCCAACACAGGTTGCCCAAAACACCACTGCTTTGGCTATGTACCTTTGAGTAACTGAGTTCCTAGTAAGTTACCAGCTCAGGCTCACTTCCCTGCTCTGTTTCCATTTTCCATGTATTTGTCTAACTGCAGAGACATTTCAACAGGCTATTCCTACTGATATTTCCACTATAGCCATGTGTTTATACTATCTAGAAGATAACATGCATATGGATATAGGCCCCAATGTCGTAATGACACCCCAGAAAATTAGGGCACAGGCATTTCTCTGCTTATGAGCAGCGCCATGAATATAACAATATTAAAACTGTCAAGTGTTGCAGTCAGTGAGCCTTCTACTTAGCATAAATGGACATCCTTCCTGGCTCTCTGTCTTGTAGCTCTCTCTTCATGTACTGCAAATGTGGACTAGGCCTGAGAAATAGATGCAGATCCTTTAGACTGAGGCTGGGTTTTGCCTCCTGCTCTCTCTTTAGATTTGTTCTCCCTATCCAACCTCTTGCTAGTGATGGGAATTCCCTGTTCCTTAAAATCACCACATCTTCTGGGCAGACCAAAGCTGAGAAAGGATAGTTTGTCTGCTTTTCCTAGAGAACCTCTTAAATCTTACATATGATCAGAGTACATTTTATGCATATTTCACCATAACCAGTATAGTTAGATTACTAATGATTTAGGTCATCTTGCCATGAACAGTAATATAATGAAAGACAGGAGTGATTTATACTCTGATAGCTAATACTTAATTATATGTGTATCATATTATAATCCAAAAGCAAAAAAAAAAATCAAGGCTTCATAAGATCAGCTAAAGGATTTCCTATGGGACTATAAATGCATTACCAAAAAATGCGTAATCCATTTTCCTCTTCATACCTTAAAGGGAAATTTAAATGAGTGTAAGAACATTTTAAGAATATAGTTATTGTGATTCATATCAAGTTAAATGCCAAAGTATTTTTAGAAAACTTCCTTATTTGCTGTCTGCTTCTTTTTTTTTATCTGCCTTTTATGCTTAGTTTAGTGTTTGTAAATCATATGCTGTAGTCCAATTAAATCTCATTTTTAAAGTTATTTTTTCCTTCATTTTCATGTTCTTTATGTTACTGCGAATCAAACATTATTAAAAATTGCACTTTTATCTTCAAAGACATCAAGAAAAATGCTGATTCTGCATTATATTACAGTATATCATTTAAAGATCATAATTTTGCATGAAAACTAGCTGTCAATGGCTCTTTTGATAGAGCTGCTCCTGTAAAGATATATGTTCATATAATGCTCATGTGCATGCACATGTATTTGTGTGCAAATGTGTATGTCTACATATTCGTATAGCATATTTGATTTTTATATATTTCACTGTATTTTGCAGGATGGTAAAGACTACATTGTCCTTCCTTTGTCAGTATCACTGAATATGGAAGAGGATTCAGGTCTCTCTCTCCCAACTTCACCTGCTTCCTGTAGGGAGGAAGAGGAAGTCTGTGATCCTAAATTCCATTATGACAACACAGCAGGAATTAGGTATTTTATATAGTGGACATCCTATTGGGGCCTCTCAGCAGTTTTGTTCATGATGGGGGCAGGGAAAAGGAAAGGAAGAGAGTTCAGCTGCTCTGGTCCATATTTAACCTTGTCCATAGGGATATAAATGAATATTTAGTGTTTCTATAGGCAAAAGCTGGTTTCTTACCTCTCCAGATGTCTCCAGAACCTTTAACATTTTTTTTCACTGTCCTTCTAAGATATGGTATCCTTATTCAGGAAAACACAAGAGTGTTGTTATTTATTTTTAAGAAACAGAACAAGTACTTTTTTTTTTTTAAATCCAACTGTATTGATATTCTTATATTGCGGCTCCCTAGAATACTAACGGTAACAGAAAGATTGTCAGGTGATGGTGAGGTAAAAAGAATTTGGAGAAGGGTAAGCATAATCCCTCTCTTTAGAAAGAAAGAAAAAGGAGCCATCTGGGAATAAGGTTAACTTGGTTCCTGGGAACTATCCTGGAATAAGGTTTCCTTCTTTGAAAGAATTATAGGTCTGGTAGATAGCAGGGAAAAATGGTTCTGATTTTATGTAAGGCTTTTTGGATCTTTATGTGCGTTATGTGATAATCTAATTCAAAACGCACACGTGTCTCAAGAAATACTGTTAGGACGTCAGCTGCGAACCCAGCCATGAGGCTGGAGCCAGATTCCTCGTTACTCCCTCTCTCTGGCTCCAGGGGTGTTTCTGATTCTGCTTGCACAGTAGTCTAGCCTAGCGAGGAGGATCTCATTCATTTTAGCCATTGTGGAAGATATAGATGAGCTCTTGTTTGGGCTGAGCAGAAGCAGGACTTGCATATCCTGAATGGTCATTCAGAACATAAAGTTAATGTGCAAAAAGGATTCCTAGTCCTTACTGTCCCAGGTAACAACAGTCTATTGTGTTCCCCAGCAATGGGATAAGTTTTATTTGCAACAAGAACAACCTGGGTTAATATTTCAAAAATATTCCAAATTGTAGCTGAGCATCTGAACAGGCCACAAAGGGGCCTTGTAAAATCTCTTCCAGATTAAATGATTATCTGTTGGAGATGGACAGGCCTCGACTCAGAGCTAGGAAATGGGATGAATAATGCTTTATTGCTATTTCCACGAAAGGCCACTATTTTTTTCTTTTCGTTGGATTACAGACATCAGCCAGGCAAGAGGGCTTCTCTAGGAGAAGAGAGAGGCAGAGATCTCCTGCCCCCACGGTGCTGGACGGCCGACTGCAGAGTCCGCAGTTGTTGTCCTGTGTCCAGCCAGGGGTCTCAGAAGTGCAGTCCAAAAAGAGACATGTGTCTGTTCTCCAGGCTCCTCTGTTTATTGTACTTCTAGGCTAAGCTTGCAGGAAATGAAGCCCTCCAGCATTACTAAGGAAAGGAACTGTTTTCTCAAATCCATTTCTTAGAATTTGCTTGGGGATCGAGGTTGTCAGGAGCAGAAGGTTAGAAGCATGCCATTTTCTAGGCAGCTCATCCTTTGCAATAAGTGGATATTTTGAGGTTTGCATAATATGTTTTGACAAAAGGATTACCTTCACTGTAGAGAGATAAAAGGCTTCTGATAGCATTGTGCCATTAGCAGCCAAATTGCAGATAGTGGAAACAATTTTTTTTCTTTTTTTCTTTTCAGTCAGTATCGACAAGGTAGCAAAAGAAAAAGCCGACCTGTGAGTGTGAAAACTTTTGAAGATGTCCCATTGGTAACCACTGTAAAGGTTGTTCAGGAGGTAAGGCTCTCCTTTGTATATCTCTTCATTTTATTAATACAGCTTTTTATTTTTTATCTCTCTGGATTTAATACATTTCTAACATATTTACAGGAAAATCAGACAGACAGTGGGATGGTTCTTGCATCTGAAGAGTTGAAGACATTGGAAGAAAGAGATAAACAAGTGAAAATACCCTTTAGGTAAGACTCGAGCTGCAAGTAGGATTGAATTTGACCTTTTATTTGCAGTAATTCAGAAGATTCATATCTTTTAAGAAAACTCACACAGATAGATAAACTCTTTTCTTACTATACCATCAAAAGCAGGCAATGTGAAACAGTGCAGTGTGTGTCCCGTCACTTGTGGTTGGTATTATTAAGACTCCTCTGTGCACAGAGATGAGAGGTAATGCAGCTGCTGAGAGCGTCAGACAGCACCACAGAAAGGGTTATATTTCTCCGCTGCAAAAGCAGCAATAACCCCAGGGCCAGTGCCACACAATTGGGCAGTTTTGTAAATTTATTTTTTTAAGCTGACTCTCAAGTTTTCAGGATGTACCTGGGTGTATTTTCAGAGCATTGTACAGGGCTTTAATTGTGCTACTTACAGGAAACACAGCAGCATTCATGTAGCTGGTATCTCATGCATATTTTCAGAGAGCTTCTCAGAGGAATTTTTTTTCCAGGACAGCTTTAGTGCCAACAGCGGTACAGTGTAGCTACAGTTGCAGCATGGCTGGAAGGTGGGAAGCCGCTCAAAGTTTTCTCTCTCTGTTTCATTTGTGGTCACAACCTACCCCCCACAGCATCCTGTCACATCCCCACAGCATACTGTCATAAACTTAACTTTACATGTATTATTGAAACTGCGGTGAATGGAAACATCTCTCCTTGTGATCTGGCATATGTTTAAAAGGGCTTAGAGCTATTTTGGTTAAATGTACCATTTCACTGTTGTTTTTTTAATTGCTGTGATGAGAAACAGCTGTCTGCAGGGATGGCTTACCTGCCCTCCAGGAGAAAGTCTCTGCAGGTATTTGAGGTCTGTGTGTGTTTGGCTTTTGCAGCATGCTGGTGCCCAGCAAGAGCAACGAGTCCGTGATGTCTGAAGCTTCCAACCAGACGAGCGGCTACCAGTCCGGGTACCACTCAGATGACATGGACACGGCCGTGTACTCCAGCGAGGAGACTGAACTCTTGTGCGCGCGGGAGGCTGCGCCACCGCTTTGCCATGCACAGGCGCTCGCGTACGACAGCGCCGTGGCCCTCCCCTCCCCGCCACTCTAGGGCAGCGTGAGCAGCCGCGGCTTCCCTGGGATGTGCGTTCCTTGCTTGGACTGGTGCTCATCAGGTCTTATGCATAGAGAGACTGCGTTCATGAGGTTAAGGAGAGAGGCTTATTTTTTGTGAAGAAGATACAGGAGCATCTTGCAGCAAAACGGCGCCGCGACAGGCTGTGGGACGCCTTCCTCAAGAGATTATGGCAGCTGAGGACGCAAAGCCCTCACTGTGGCTCACGTGGGCCATGTTGCCCCGATAGCAGAGGCTGTGGTGGCCTTTGGGACCCTGGTAAAACACACAGCAACGCGGTGTGCCCAAAAAGGCAGCGGGATGGTGCCCAACCTGCCGTTTCTAGTTGTACGAGCTAAAGATACAGCCGTGCTTTTTTGTTTTTCCTCTTGCGGCTGGACTCCAGGAAGGAAACAACACGGTTCTGGCTTCTTGTTTCTCAGCGTTATCCCTTGCCTGCACCTCCACAAACAAAAAAAGGAACCTCCAGCTCAAGGCTCTGGCACATACCGACCGTTTGTGACTAAACATAGGCTGGGCTAAATATAAATGGGGTTGATGGTCCCTGTCCTTGGCAGGAGAAAAAAAATGCTGTACAAGTCCTCGTAAGCTGCACTACCTTGAGGTAGACTTGCCCCGGTCAGATTGGTTAATATGATCCAAATGATGGCCCACGTGCCTAGGGCATGCGTGCCCTGCAGGGCTGGCTTTGGAGGTAGCTTTTCCCCTCGGGTGCCCTCTTAGCTCCTGCCAGTTACGTACCTGTTTCCAAGCTAGACTGAAATGACTGCAAAAAATGCCCACAGCTGGGTCAGCCTAGAGACCAGGTGGAAGAGGCAATGTAATTTGTGTTAGAACTGCAGGCATCCGTGTCCTATGAGGTATCCTCAGCGTGACTCACCTTTGCATCTCACCCTCCCTCCCCTGGCCATGGGTCAGACTCTTTCACTTGCAAAATCGGAATTTGTTTGCAGCAGCAGAGATTTTGGCTTGTGCAGTCTTGCGAATCCGTGACAGGTTTCATGGCAGCTCAAATCTTCTCCAAGAGATCATGTTGTGATTAATTACTGGACAACTTTTTGCCTGTGTTCTTGTAGTCTCAAAGCTCTGTTGATAGATACAATGCAGACTGCAAGATTTTAAAATGTAAAGCTATTTCTACTGAGTTCTTTTTTGTATTTTTGTAGTGTTTGGGTTATTTTTTGTTTATATACTGTCAAATGCTGGGAAGCAGGAATATAAGGCATATACAGTATTTATAGCCTCTTTATGTAGAAATAAATGTAATATATTAAAATATAAATATATATTATATAGTAGGTATTGTACTATTCACATTTTGTATCTGTGTTCTGTAGCATTACAAAGGTCACAATTTTTAATAGCTAAGACTTTTCTTTTTATTAAAAGGGATTGGAAATTTAAAGGCAGGGACTATGAGTAGATCTGTTCACTCTTCTTCCATATATTTTCTTAATTTCCTTCTGTTGACAGGGAAGCTTTTCATCTGCTCTGTACTTCAAGCACCATCTAATGAATTAGTTATTTATCTGGTTATTTATACCATCATGCAGGACTAGGAATGCTTCTACCGGTGCCTTCAGCTGTTTTGGCTAATAGAAATAGCTGTGTTCAGAGAAGTGGTCTGAGGACTAGATTATTTGTGTAGACTGAATCTCTTCTGAACATGTTTATGATCTTCAGGTAGGGAATGGCTGATGACCTAATTGTACCACGGCTTTTGCCTGGGTAGAAGCTGTTTCGTTTAAAGTCCTACCTGTCTTTTTATATATATGTTCCTTCAACCTACATTCTTAGTGCTGAAGTATTAGCTCCCACCTTTGTGCAGAAACTTTTGCTTTTATTTTAAATCTATGCTTAAACTGCCCCTTTCAACCT
Source organism: Crypturellus tataupa (assembly GCA_034781795.1). Taxonomy (NCBI): domain Eukaryota; kingdom Metazoa; phylum Chordata; class Aves; order Tinamiformes; family Tinamidae; genus Crypturellus; species Crypturellus tataupa. The sequence continues at coordinate 4,976,089 of JAWLRI010000344.1, read as the reverse complement.
CCTTGTCTGTACTGTGTATTCCTTCCATCTCAGCGCAAGGCCGACTACCATAAGCCATTCCTTGTCAGAAATCAAAGAATTCATAAAAACCTATTAAGTGACGACAAACTTCAAATTTTAATTCAGCTTCTATTTACTGCAATTGGAAATGTTTCTGTATTTATGACATATCTTGCTTCACAGGCAAGACTTTAGCCAGTAGACCCTGAAGAGCCATGAGCTGCAGAGCCCTGGCAGAAAGGTGAGGATGAAGACTCATCGTTGATGTCTATCTTCCCTAGAGGCAGAATTTCCCAAGACTTGGGATGTAAATTCTGTATTTTTGCTTCCTCTGCAGGCTGGTGTAACAGACAGTATGTGCTGCACACATAATCAGATGTGCAAGTTAGTAGTGTTTGCATTACTCAAACACCATCATCCGTGCAATTCAGTGAAACTGCAAAATAGCTATTTCAGCTAGTGAGGTTTGACTTGAAATCCTTGACAAACTATGAAATGGTCTTGTTTTTAAACCTACCTGGAAAATTGTGAAGTAGCCCACCTGCTTTAGGAAAGGAAATCAGATTAAAGAAAAAAAAAGAAAAAAGAAAAAAAAAACACAGTTCAAGAACAAGAAATGCTTCTATAAATATGACCATTGATTTGGCAGCCGGTTCCACATTTCTTTTCTTAGACCATAACTATTACATCCTTTAAAACACCTGGACTTTTTGTTTTATTCTGAATACAGAATCAAGCTCCATCTGTCTTGGTAGGTGTTTCAAAGACTAAAATGGCTATTTTCAGTGACACAGCAGGCACCACATACAGATTTGCAAATGCTTCACAAACCACATTCCCATGCATCCATTCCCATCCTATTCCAACGTCCCTAGCCATGAAGTTCATAGGAGGTTCCAGCCTGAGTTTGAGTCCAAGGAAGTGCAAGCAGAAGGGCTGTTCGCAACATTTGGGATCAGAACAGATCCCCAGGTTGTGTAGGGTGAGGAGAAGCAGTGATTGCATTGGCCCCTCCAGCTGGAGCTGGGCTTGTTGGTGGGTCGGGAAGTGGGGAATCAAGCCTGGAACGGGCTGCCTGGGGGCTGGAGTGTGGCTGCGGAGCTGGCTCTGCCCGTGTGGGCACTGAGCAGCTGAAGAGCTTTCAGTATGTGTTGTATCCCATTCTTTGCATAGAAATGTCTTGAGAAACTCAATTCATGCCTTGATTTTTCTTGTTAACATACCTCCACTCACAAGCAACTCCCTTTCACGCAGGTGTAAAAAACCTCAGCAGGGAATATTGTTATGATCCTCCCCATCTTGTTCTGATGGAAATGTTCCCAAGCTCATTCCCAGCTCTTGAGGCCTAGTACTCATTTATCCTAAAAGTAGTGTGTGACTAATATGACAAAGACTGTACAATTCCAGAACCACTGAAATCAGGGACAAATTTCCTGCCTATTACAGCTCTTTTTGGTGGTTCTGCGTCTGGAAAGCATAGATAGCATGGGCAGCCTCCTTACATAAAGCTGGAATTTGCTATTTTTATGCGAAACGTTCCCAAACTATGAATCATCTGAGATTTCCCCTCATCCCTGACACTTGAGTACACACCCTGCGCCACCTCGCAGTGTGGGACCCAGCAAAGCCACAGCAAGGGCAAGGAAAACAGAGCTAACGTTTGTTCTTGCTAATTGACATATTTATTAGGGACAGAAGTTGAGCAGCAGAGACCCTTTCCTTGGATTTCAGCCCTGGATTTTCAGTCGGCCTGGCTGCATGTTGCTTTCTGTGTCATAATATATGTGCTCGGCTCCTGGACCCCTGACATTCCTGCTGATTAAGTCCCAGAAGGTCACTGGGGAACATAGCAGGAGTCCTTAACATATGGTGCTGATAAACATCGCCGCGGCGGAGATAAGGAGCTGTTCAGTGTAATCTTAGGAAGCTTGGGGTTTGTTGCCATAAAACTATACAATGTAAAGCCTAATCCCTACACGGATTTAATTAGCTGTTAAACGTATCAGGTTCATGACGAAGGCTGCTCTGCTTGCCTACATGTTATTCACTGACTGCCGCCAGTTGGTTCAGACGTGAGGTATCTCTGCCTTGCAGCTTGTTAGGGTGACACGCTGCCGTGAGCAATGGCTACTGAGTTCGAAGGAAAAAAGGGGAAGGCGAACGGATTCCATTTCCAGGCCCAGTGTCAGACACAGCCTTTGGTGCCAGGAAGAATGTCAGTGCCGTGTGATTTCCTGAGTCCGGACCGAAAAAGGCTTTCTTTGGAAGGTGGGAGATACGAGCTGGGGTTTTTGAGGCTTGACTCGGCCTCGCAGGGCGAGCTGAGCTGTTCAGCGTCCCACGGGGCTCTTTCCCTGCACTCGGTGCTTCCCTCCCGCTCCAGGTGATTTTGCTAAGTGGTCTCCCAGCTCTAATAGTGATTTCACAGAGGCAACTGGAAGTTGCTCCTTCCAGTTTTACTTCTATTGGGCCGATTTCACCCTATAATCAGAAGCGTGACTGCAGCGCGTTACGGGGGGTACAGAGGGTATTTTAAGCCTGCCAGGCTAAGCACGAGGATCAGGGAAGCTTAAGCAGCCCTTGCGGAGCAGCCCACATGGGCGCAGGGCCAGGCAGGCGATGCCGAGCCCGGCGGCGCGCGGGGCAGCGCGAGCTGGGGGGCAAACCCTGGCTCGGGGCCCTCTGCAGCGCTGCAGCTGGCAGCGCCCGGGCTCAGCAGCGTCTCGGGCTCAGCAGCAGAAAAGAGGAAAAGGTTGAAAGAAAATTTTAATAATTGCATGTGTCCTTCTCCAGTGTGCGCATGTCCTCGTCCTGGAGAATTTTTTCCTGAGAAAAAATTTTCCTGAGAAACAGGATTATGCTCATTACAGCCTGCCACATTGCATGGCAGGACTGGAAGGCTCTGTCTGCCTCTTGCTAGTCATCTCGAGGCTGCTTTGCAGTGTGTATTTCATGCAGATACAGGATTCCCTTTTTCCTAAAGTTTTCTAGCAATTCACTTGCAAACTTGCATGAAGAGCATTGTTGAGTGTCTTTCTTAAGAGCTGATCATCTAAACCATCATCATCATCATCATGATCAAGCTGAAACATCTAAACAAGCAATGGGCCCTTGTATTTTGGTATCCTTGGATGGATTTCTCTTCTATGGATTTCCCAGTTGCTCTCTGCATCTATATAAACTCTTGGCATCTGCTGTGCTCTACAGCAAGATCTTCTGCTCCTTTCTCAGGAAAAGCCACTTTTCTGTTTTTTTTTTTTTGTTTGTTTGTTTTTTTGTGTGTATCTATTTTCCAGTGCATGGACCAGTTTTCCTTACGCATATTCTCCATGTTATTTAGAATTTTATGGAGCAGGCATTCCCTTTCCAGCCAAAATTCGCAGGGTCTAGTAGAATCTGAGAGTGCCTCTTCTTGGTGAGGAGGTGACATCTGCTTGGCCCAAGTCCCAAAGCAGGGCTCCGCAAGACACGCCGTTTCCCGCCGGTGGAAGGAGAGTGAGGGACACTCATCAAAGGCTGGAGCAGATCGGCTGATTTGCGTGACAGATGTACCACACTCTTTGCAAACATTAGTTAGTGTCAAGATCCAGTTTGTTGGCATCTTCTCAGTTTTGCTATTTTTGGCTGGGGAAATGTTTCCAAGGGCTGGGCTGAACTTGTCTCCTGTGTGTCCAGCGCAGCCCCATTCCCAGACTGTTTGAACTGGCTCCTGGCTGGCTCCGGGGCAGGATAAGACACAGAAAGCGGTGACTCTGTTGCCTGAATGCGACACAAGCAGGGGCATCGTTTACTCCTGCAAACTTGCAGAACGGAGTGAAAGTAGGGTCTATCTTATCAGTTACTTAGGGGGTTAAGGCTTGGGGTATAAAAAGTCTCTTTAAATTCTGGGTATTACTCACAAACAGAGCCCTCCGGAGATAACTTCACAAGTGGAACATCTTGGGTGCACTTACTTGTAGTTTTAAATTACAATCACAAAGACATCGTTATATTTTCTGATAAAGTTTGTAAACTGGCAACAACTATTTAACATTACAGTTCAGTTAAGTACTAAAACAGTGGGGAGGGTGCAGAAAAAACAATGCGATTATTAATGTATGGCTTGGTAATGCTGTTGAAACAATGGCTTTAGGCATTTCAAGCCTGTTTTCAGGCTAATGTTGCTAATTTTTCATGAGGATTATTAAGTTTTATTAGCAATTTGCATCTTAGTATAATTATATGGATATTAGAGAAATCAATATTTTATGATGTAGAGTCCCTTAATGGCTATACAGATTGTTGGGTCTGTTATGAGACCAGTCTGAGAGTCAATTTAAGAGGAATCTTTACAATTCTGCTGGAATTGGATTTTGCATAATGAGCTAAATGCCTTAGATGTCGAAGAGAGCATTGCAAAATCTGTCCTCAGCCTTGCATCTTTGGATACAAGTGACAGTTTTGCAAGTGAACTAAAGAAAATCATTCCTGTACATTTAACTGTCTTTCCCACACTCTGATTGCTAAAATTCCCTGAAGTTCCTCACCAGTACACAGCTTTGGAAAAAAAAAAAAAAAAACACACATATATATGTGTGTATATATATAGAAATATATATATATATATGTAGACATCTATACAGATCAGCAAGCTACGAAAGCGCTGCTTTTTCACTCATTGCGAATATTCACTGATCTAAGATACAAAGCTATGTGTAGCACTGGTGTCTGTGACAGATTTATTGTTTGATTTTTGATGAAAAACTTTTCATTTTCCATGATCTCATGGTAAAGTCGGGCTTTCTCCTTTTTAAGGACTTTTACTTTAAGCATGGGTGGATGACCAGAGCTTTAACACGGTGACTTCCTTTTGTCACAGCCAGAACCATGGGATAACCAGAATTCCAAGACCGTCCCGTCCCAGAGCAGGAGGGGAGCTCACAGCGTCTCTCACTGCCCTGTGTGCCTTGCTCTCTCTGCAACTGTGGCCTTTTATTGCTTCCTTTTCCTTTCTTCTTCCTCACATCAGCAAGAAGAATCGAATGGAAGGAGAAAAAGGAAAAAGCTGTTTTCTTTGCCTCCTCCAGCATGTCACCCCAGAGCAGCAGGGAGCAAGTCCAGAGCAAGCACAAGGCCATGCTGCTTCGCCTGTGCTCAGGGAACCCATGAAACTCCTTGTAACAGGGCCCGAACATTTATATTGACTTGTAGAACCACTGGGCAAATTCATGGAAGAAAATTCCCAGTTACTAAATGTAAGGCCACCATCTCTAATTCAATAAGTGTCTTGGCTGCAAATCTTGGGAAAGTGGGGGAGCATAACTAGGAGGAGTTCAGCTATATGCTTTTTGCTCCTCCTTAGGTCCCCACTGTCAACTGCTAAAAGCTCTGGGAATGGTGTTTGAGGGTACTGTAGTGTATATATACACTTGAGTACCTGTAAGTTAGCTTGTAACTTCCTGTAGTTAACTAGAACTTTGACTTGGTAAAGTAATTCTCCACAAGTGCTACAGTTCTCAGGCTGCATATAGAAACTTAGAGTGGCATTTTCAACAACCACTAAAACAGCAACTCTGGCTGAAGCGGTCTGAAGAGGTTAGTACAGGGAACGCTGCTAACGTTGCTTTAAGCTGTCCAGAGCCCTTGATAAAACAATGTGCCTCCAGAAAGATCCCAGATCTGACACTTCACCTAGAGAGAGCAGCTTTGATGCTGCTTCAGTGCCGTCGTGTACAGCTGCACACGGTATATTGAATGTCAGCAGCCTGTTTGAGCCATGCAACCTTTGGATGAGAGACTTTAGGCCCTGATTTTCAGCCTTTTGGCTGTAAGTAAACAACACATTCCTGACATTTCAAGTACACAGCGAGAACATCACCAGCCAGAGCAGGCTGGTGACAAGTCGTGCAGAGGAAATCTCCTTCGGCCTCAGGAACTGATGGGCTTCCTACATCTTCTAAACAGATTGACTCGTGCTAAATATATATATCCTGCATTTCCTCACACTCTTGGCAGAGAAGTCAACCTATTTACTCTTCTTTTTATTATTATTAAGATGGAGGAAAGCAGAAGATAAATGTGAAGTAGTAATTAAGACAGCAAAAGCACATTTTTTTTAATCACTCCATCCTCGTACCTGCAAGTTTGCTAGGCACTAAACCAGACCCTGCTCAGCAATGCCCAGAGAGTGAAAATTCACTGACATCACTGGGAAATGCGCATAAAATGTAAGGTTATGGGGAGAAATTTCCTGGACACCAAAGCACAGAGGTGCAGAACAACTCCAGAAAGTCAGTGAGATGTGAATGCTGTTCGCATTGAAGGATTCATGACCACACAAACCTTTCTGAGATACCCACTTTGCTCCCTCTTTAAAAGGACTCTATCTTGAGAGTTTAAGATTAGCCTGTAAGTCTTAAGTATTTAAATAGTTTTTTTTACCTGTACTTTCTTGCTTTCCACACATATATGCACTGACACCTTCACATTTTAGTTGTCCTTCCCAGTGTCCTTCAAACAAGTCTGTGCAAATCTGGTCAAGCTTTTCATAGTTACCTCTGGGGAAAGATGGAGATAGAAGCCAGGCTGTGATAGGCATTGCAAAAGCAAGAGATCATTGGCCCCTGATAGCTGATGCTTATGAAGGTTCTCAAAAGTAGTAGGGAAAACCAGGGAAAGCTCACAGACAGCTGGATGGCTACACAAGATCATTTCCTCACTTAAATGAACTTCGAAAAAGTTACAAAGCAGGACTTCAATGCATGCCATGAAATAACAATTTAATATTTTTGCAGTGTTTAGGGCAAACAAACATTTTCTTATCAGGTTCTTTGGATTTTGGCCCTCCTATGAACCTCCTTCTAGCAATGAATGCCATCTTACAAAGGGGACAAGCAAAACTCTGTCCTTGCTAAAATTTGGAAGTGTTTGCAATGTCGGTTTTAACATAGATATAATGCATTATTTTTTGGGGGCAGTAGGGGATATATGTTTTAGTCATTGCTCTTTCTGCAAACCATGTACAGAAAACTCACCTTTCACTGGTCTCATAGTATTCAAAGCCCTGGGGACATTATCTGTGGAAAAAAACAAGCCGGCCCAGGCAATAACAATGCGGCGACTTCTCCCTGCAGAACTGCGATCCGCTCCCAGCGCGGCGGGAGGAAGCAACAAGGCAGCGGAGGAAGGCAAGCGCGGGAGCTGAAAGGAAAGACTTGCTGGTATTTATAAAAATCAGAGGTTCACACGGAAACCAGGCTACGGCGCGGAGCCTCGCTGCTCTATTTCAGGACACACAGCCCTTCCCTGGCTATCTCGTTTGACTCCTCACCAGTTTTCGAGTTTTTTTCCTCTTTTTTAACTCTTTGTGGGGGCAGCCCTGCACTGGGTTTGCGCCCATTCACCCACCCTGCAGGTGCCCTCCCCGTTCGTGCAGCCCGGGAGGCGTTGCTGAAGACAGTGTTGGAAGCCTAACTGGAGTGACAGTAAATGAGATCCAGTGTTCCCCCCTCATCCACAAATCCAGCCATTTTGCAACAGAAAAGAAGTAAGACATGACTTACCCTTGATAAATCCATGCTAACTGTACCCAGTCATCTTTTTCTCCCTCACGAACCCAGAAATCGCTTCATGACTTCCTCATGGATTCAAGTGAGGATGACTAGTCCATAGTTCCCTGTGTTGTCCCTTTGGCCAGGCTGGATGATACATGCAGCATCTATTTTTCTTCAGTCCTCGCAGGCCTCTCCTGATCGCCACATCCTTTCCAAGGAGAAGGCCTTTCGGGGCCGTGGCCACTTCCTTCAGCACCTTCAGGTACAGCTGACCCGCTCTCTTGCTGTGGATATTTTTATCAGTCCAACACGTGGGTGGATTCTCTTTGTATTGCTTATTAGTCCTAGCAACGTGGAGCAATTGCAGTACTAGCCCAGAGGAGCTGTCACATTGGAAGCTCAAACTGTAAAGTGATGTGCAAACAGATTTGTGCTGAGGCAACAGCTGACCAAGGGAAGTTTCCACTGTAACATACAGGGAAACCCAACTAAAGCAAAGACTGCTTCAGCATCTGGCTATTCACACTAAGAAAGAATCCACCACCAAGGCTTCACATTGGCATAAATCTGTAGTAGCTCCACATTTTAATGAAAACCTCCTTCAGAGGTTTTCACGTGGCTCTGGAAGCGTTCATAGAAAATCACTGCAGAAATGCACTTCTAAATGCAACAGAAATATTTTAGGTGCAGCCTTAGTTACCTAGCATGAACATTGCTCTTGGTGTAGGGCTTCCTCTACCTCTCTAAGTCCAGGCACGTCTCCTTGCCAGGGTCCTTTCTGAGACTTGTCAATGTAAGTCCTTAGCTTTTCTCAACAAATTGCTTTGACTTTTTAACCTCAAAGGTTAAGCCTACTACTCAGTAAGTATCTTATACTATCTGCCTTCATAAACTAGAACAGGGTTGGTGTCATCCCAGCGATAGATACTCGCTCCACTCCTGGCAGGATTTTTAAGACTGCAGGTTACACCTGCTTATCATCTGGAATAAGAAAAGCAACGTGAATCCCTCTGTAACAGCACTGTGTTTATCTGAGGGCTCAAGCTCAGGATCGCAAGATCCTCAAGGGACCACATTTCAACTTGATATCCTGATTTGTGGCCTCTAATTGTTTGTTTTGAAAACAGAACTGTCACCAGTGTCCCTTGAAAGCAGAGCTCTGGGCTTTAACTATGTTGGAGCAGTTACTTGATATTACTGCTAAGATGAGCGTGCGTGTCGGTGTTAATTGAGGTCAGCGTCAGATGTGTTTTATTGGCTTCTGATTGCTACCATTACAGTCATTATTACTACTGCTTACCTTTCCATAACCTTCTTGGTCATCCATTAAGTAGTATATCTGTTAAGTGAGTTTCTTCTCATCATAATAAATAGCAAATGAAAGATAAGAAGGAAGTTGGCTCTTGCTCTGTGAAATTAATGGAAGCATTACCATTCCACCAGCATATCAAGTCAACGTGCAAGAAGAGAGATTATAGTATCCCCCTTGGGGAAAAAAGGTAGATAGATGAGTCCTATGGAATTCAATCACTTGTAAAGCTTTAAATCAGAATTCAAAAAGAAAAAAATACAGAAAGTATCCCTGTCAGCACCATCTAGTCTAATGACAGGCACTTTCCCCTGCTTTCACTTTGTGAAGACCCCCTCGTACCTGGATGCCTGATACCAGTCGCAGGGCACGTACATTCTCTCGTGCATTCAGGTATGGCTGGCACCAAGGAAACACCCAAGCACAGGCTAAGCACACTGGCCTCTCATGGCTGTAAGGGGTCTGATGTGTGTGTAGGATGATGTGCGGACAGAAATGTAGGGGACTTATCTTATTACAGGGCATTCAGAAACACCTGGAGGTGGTGAAGGAATGGGCTGATGTGAGCTGAGGGGAACCTTGCTAAGTTCAACCAGATCTGCAAAACACTGCAACGTCCCGTGTCAAGGGAAATGATTATTTCCCCCTGCTTGGCCTTGGTGAGGCCATATCTGAAACATACAAAGTTTGCAAAAACACTTGAACCTTGCTTCTCTTCCCTTGGCAAGCAAGGGTTAGGACCACACCATAGGTACAGAGAAGGAGACAACAAGTCTGGGAGACCAACATCCTTCACTTCCACAGGTAGGTGAAGACTCTACTGTGTCCAGTTACCTTTATTTATTGGTTTTGTCTGAACTGAAAATATTTGATTACTTTTTCAGTTGTTTTGTAGTCTCTAAGCCTAAGAATGTGTCTTGTTTAAAATGCCTTTCTCTGCAGGAAGGAGAATATGGCCATCATAGCAAGCTGCAACTTGAAGCTCTACAGAGTTGAAGCTGGCATTTTGTTTTGGCTTTCACTTAGAAACCATTTCTCCATAGAAACCAGATCTTCTTTTGAATCAGCTTTCAGGGCCCCAGGAGGCCACCCTCAAGGGAAAGGTGAACTCACCCACTCTGAGAGCTGAGCAGTTTGACCAGCCGCAGGTCCTGCGTACGGAGTGGGACAGTGACCTCCCAGCCTCCTGCCCACCCAGTGTCCCACACTTAACACTCTTCATTCGCTAAAACCGGCCATTCCTTCTCTTTCTGCTCCTGCCACTTTGCACCCCACCTGATCAACTGCTTTGGCTTCTAAGTCCTGCTGTGTTTTTATTCCTAGCAGAAACATGTCCAAATTAGTATTAGGCACTGCTACCTTCTGGCACCCTTCGTTTCTGAACACTTTCTTCTAAACCCATACGAATTTCCTCTGGGTAATGAATGCAAAGAAGTTTGCAAAGAGTCCAGTGAGGAGGGGCAATGTCAGAAGTTTTGATCTATTTGATCTATCTTTCAAGATTTTAAAAGGGAGTGTAAGAGGAGACAAGTTTTGCAAGAACCCAACTCTCATTTGCATGAGGAGTTTAAAGAAGTGCTCAAACATTTGTGTCTCTCCAGCTGTAAGCAAGGCTGGAGTCACCCACGGCAGAGGCAGGGAAGGAGACCCATGTCCTCCACCTCTGGGATGAGGCGAGGGCAGGTGAAGGCAACCTGGCAGAGCAGCAGGTTTGTTTTTTCCTGGCTGCTAAACAGGCTGACTAGAGCCCGGAAGAGTGCCGTAAAAACAGACCAGAAGGGGAAGAGGAGCTGAGCTTATCACTTTGGCCAAGCTGAGCACTATGTCTCCAAATGGTTCCTCCAGTCTAATGGGCTGGTTGGAAATCTCCTGTGTTTTTGTGTTTCTGGTCTTTTCCATATCGCTCGAGTGGTTCTGGTACCCAGGGCTTTCTAATTAGCCACTGAGGACGAGTCCTAGGGGCTGTGGGGGTGCCAAGTGATATGTGCTCAGAGGGATAAGGTTTTAACAGTGGCAGTTCAGGGATAATAGCTGCCCATTTCAATGTTCCTGTGCTTGCACACGGACAAACTGACTTTCCCATCACTGCCTGCATGTTATTAGCACTTCTTGTTCAGGAATTGTCATAAACTTTAAAATAAAACTTTTAATCTAGTTAATAAAAAATGCTAGACAGTTTAATATTTTCACAGAAAAAAAAAAGTTTGACCAATAAAAACTTATAATTAACTGCAAAAGACAAGTGATTCATTTATGGCAATTAGGCATAACTTATGAATGGCACTTGAAACCGATCTGTTGAAAGACCTTGGAAAAAGAAAATCATCATTCATCTTTGCACTTCTGCAGATTGAAGTTACTTCAGGGATCATCTTTCAGAAGGAAAACAACCTTCCTGTATAAGCCACTTTGGTCAGTGTTTTTCCTAGCTAAAACATGAGGACACAACTTAGGTGCATATAAACACCTAATTTCATGGGGAATTAGACTGTGTTCCAGGGATCAATAGGGCAATAAGGTTCAATGTGCTTCAAGCTGCCAGTGAAACTCAGAAATGCACGCGGCCAAAGATTTAGACAGATATGCAATACTCATCTATTTCTATAGGTATTTTTTCCACTGTCATGCAGGATTTTATTTGCAATGACACCCTGGTCACTCTGGTGACAAACATGCATTTATGGAGGTTTGTGTGAAGTTGTTCACGTGAAGGTTTGGAAATGTATCGCATGTATTGAGTTGGAAGATGGGAAAGTGGAGGGCAGAGATTTGAAAGGGCAGCCTGAGCCTGTGTTGCCTTTGTGATGGATCTAGAGTAAGGCGTATTTCAATAATCAAATGAGACAACTCCTACACACAAAAATATGCAGCATCTTCAAGGATGTTTGCAGATTGCTGGACTCCTTTGCCTGAAGCACACTAGGAACTGCCATTGTCTTCAGCACTGAAAAAAACAGCATTGCAGAAAAGGCTGCGTGAGCGACGTCTTCCTGTTTCCTCAAGGGTCATCTGTGCCCGAAGCCGCCCTGGGAGCCAGAGACCCCTCCAGTGCCCAGCAGAAAACTCAGGCTGCGCTTTCCTCTTGCCTTGAAAAAACCGAGAGCAGGACTCGAGCAGAAACGGAAAGAGGAAAAACATACCAGTCATACTAGAATGACTTTGCAAAAGGAAATAAATAATTTTAAAAACTTATTACAGCTGTGACTCTTCTAGGGAAAAAATGCTACATTTTAATGCTTCCCAAGTGGAAGACTGCAAAAGCATTAACAACATCTACATTTATTTTTAGACAAAAGGTGTTCTTATGATATAATTAATAATCATGATTATGTCCCAAGGGATCGTCGGTTTGGAAAGTGTGTTTTCTATCAATACATTTTCAGGGTAACATAATTTGTTAATGAGAAAAAAATCAAAAAACACTTGCAGGTTTTACCTCTACTTTTTTTTTTTTTTTTTTTAACATAGAAAAGTAGGAAAAAAAAGAGTAAAGTATTGGCAATGCATTTTGGATGGAGCCTCCTCTGTGTCTGGCCTCTGCAGAGCTTCTTGCGCTGGAGCTGCTTGGACATGAAAACCACACATGAGACACAAAACTTGTCTCTTACTGGTAGGGAGCTCAGAGTGGCAGCCCTGGGCTGCTGTGGTCTTCGCAAGCTCTGCGAGCCAGCGTGCCACTCTGCACGGCTATAATGAGCAGCAAAGTAGCTGCATTTCTTTGAATGCCTGTCCAATATGCGTGTTGTGGATCGGAGTGTAACAATAAATATTTTTATTAAAGAAACTTCTTATTTTGAAGCCCCTGCTTCTTGAGGGGATTCAACTGGAAAGGCCCAGCTTTTCTGAATAACACTTATTTTCTTTGGGCATTCACTATTGAGGGGAATATTTATCTTGCTCTCACTCACAGCATCTATCACTTTTAATACTAAGATACTTCTCTGTGGGCTTTGAAGTCAGTCTTTCACATGAGTCTATAACTGCTTATTTTTCTAAACCTTCTACAAAGAATTATATATGTTATATATATATATAATCTGTCTATCATCTATCTATGTATACATATGTATAAATGAAAGCAAATTAAAAAAGAAACCATATAAATTTTGTTTTTCAGAGAAAGACCATATCAAGTCAAGAACTCGCTGGCTGTGCTTCTCTATGATACAGCATTTGACATGAAAAAAAGCAAGTCAAAAAGATCATCAGGGTTCTTACTTCCAGGAAGCAATCTATTTTTAATATCACAAATGCTTTCCTGTTTTCTTTTCTCCAAGATTTCTTCTGTACCTATGAAATCCAAAGGTTTATTTATTTATTTTTCCCCTTGGACTTGGCATGAAAACAGGGAAAGAGCTGAACATTCACCCTGTGTTTTAGGAAGGCCTCTGTGCCGCATCAGCTGTTCAGGGTAACACTGGTAGCCTCTAGATTCCCCCAAAGTTGCCCCTGTCCTGGGTGAGAAGTTCCTGCTGCTGGGGAGCTTATGGGTTTCTTGTGTGTCTGGTGTACGTGGGACACATGTTCTGAGGCAGAGGGTGGCCAGGATATCTACTGATCAGCAATCAGATTGTCCATAATATTATTTTTAGCTCATATTGAATTGTAAATGAAGTGAGCTCAGAAAGTTCAGTGAGATCAGTGATAAACAAATTTTTCCACACAGCAGCGAGCGGTGTAAACACACCCGAGGTTTGTCATGGTAAAAACGTTTGTTGTACAGCAAGAACATCCTTTTCAAAACCTTGTCCAGACTATTGCAAGAAGAGTGCACGTGGGGAGCAGAGCACAGTATGACATGCACAGCCACACGGGAAGCCGATCCTTTTCTCATATAAATGGTTGACCAATGAGTGGGGTCTTGTAGATTGCAAGGAAAACTCAAAAACGGATCGGATTGTCTTTCATGGATATGTGTATCTACAAGAAAATGAAATTCCTTGTTTTGATCCCACTGGACCTTCAGCAGCTCGTACCAGCTCAGCTATTGATCTCAAGGTGTAGCTTGATCATTCCCCGTTTTTAATTTTCAAGATAGCTTTCACAGTGAGTGACTGCTAGAACAGTCTCTTAAAACAGTTTAACTAGTTTTGGCAAAAATCAATTGCCAAAACACTGTATAAAACATGTTTTTAAAATATTTTTTTATATTTGGATTTCCCAGTGTATTAAACTATTCCTGACTAGGAAGTCAGAAGCCTTAAGGCTGCCCATATGGATTTCTGAGTTCACCTCTCACCTGAGCAGCAAGATGTCTATTTTTCAGCCCCAGTTTTTGACGTTTTTGCAACAGGACACATTTCCCACCAATTTTAAATGCAGAAGACAGCTCAGTTTTGCAATCCTTTACTTTCCAGACTATCTTGCCTGCTTTATCTTCCAACTACAGTGTTTGCTATTCTTACATACTGTGTTCTTGGTAGCTAAACTCCCACAATTGTTCTTTTGTCATCCAGACTCAGAAATAAAACTCACCTTTATACCTTACCCTATTTCCCCTTCTACTTAATGTCTCTTCCTTTATTCACCCTGGTGAGTGATTTCCATGTGTGATGCTCTGTCCTCTTCTATTTTGTATCTGTTTTTATGACCATTTCTTTATCTTTTAATATACCAGTGTTCAGCTGAATGGCTGTCCTAGTCCAGACAGTTTTGACTGATTTCACTATTTTTACAAACTGAATTTCATTTCAGGATTTGTCATGATTTGTACCAGAACCACTGTTTCTCAGCAAGAAATCGGTCTGGAATTACTAGGCTTACAGTGATCTGCACCCATCTTCCTTTCTAGCACCTGCTTCCTCTTCTGGTGTGCTACTACAACAAAAAATTCAAGCAACATGGCAAATTCCACAACTATTCGCAGTCATTTGGCTTCCATCCACTGACCTTGATCCACAAACTGAAGTCCAGCTGAATGCCTGTAAATTGGTTCATTGCCAACTTATCCTGGAAGTCCTTGGTAGCGTTCTTGTTGGCTGAGAATACCTAACTTTGCGGATCCTCTAGTGGCTCAGATAGTCATCTGGTCCCCTCTGAACCCCAAGCCCCTAAGCCATCCTCTTCACTCTCAGCTGTCTCCAGATTGCACACTGATGATCTGTACAAGAACTGCATAATTCAATTTGTCTTCTAGGAGTCTGTCCTGCAACACCATGAGAGGCACCACTCACACCTGGACATTGATGGGTGCTCCATCTCTGTTCATCTTCCAACAGTTTACAATGAGCAGAGCTTAGTAGCCCTACCAAGGATCACTTCTCTCAGATGACAGATTTAATATTTCCATTAATAAACTGACTGATAGGATGGGCGATAGGGCAGATGTACCTTCAGCCAATTTGCAGATGATACAAAATCAGGAGGCATGTCTGATACATCATGAGTGTGCTGCCATTCAGAAGGACTTTGGCAGGTTGGAGAGATGGACCAACAGGAACCTTATAAATGGAGTGGAGTGTACATTTCTGCATCTGAGGAGGAATAATCCCAAGTACCAGTAAGGTCTGGGGGCTGACCAGATGGAAAGCAGCTTTGCAGAAAAGACCCTGCTGTTCCAGTGGATGCTAGGATGAACATTATGCAGCAATGTGTCCTTGAGGCAAAGAAAGCAAAGACTCAAAGAAAGCCAGTGGTATCTGGGCTGCCTTAGGAAGAGTTCTACCAGTGGGCTGAGGGAGGTGATCCTTCCCTTCCATTCAGCACCAGTGTGGCCACATATGGAGTGCTATGGAGTGCTGTGTCCTCTTCTGAGCTTCCCAGTACAAGAAAGTCATGGACTTACAAGAAGAAGTCCAGTGAAGGGCCATGAGGATGATTAAGGGGTGGGAATATCTCTTGTACAAGGGGAGGTAAGAGAAATGGGACTGTTTAGCCTGGAGACAAACAGACACAAGGGGAAGGAGAGATCAACGTATATAAGGACACAAGGGGACCAGCAAAGAACATGGAGTTGGATACTTCTCAGGAATGCTTCTCAGTTGGATGCTACTGTAAGAATGAGAGGCAGTTAGTACAAACTGAAATTCCATTTAAACATAGAGAAAAAGAAGTTAACTGTGATGGTGGTCAAATGCTATAATGCGTTGCCCAGAGAAGCTGTTAAATCTCTCTGGAGATATTCAAAAATTAGCTGGATTCAGCCCTGAGCAGCCTGCTTTGAGCAGGAGAGTGGGACCAGATGAGCTCCAGAAGTCCCTTCACACCTCAAAATTTCTCTGAGGGAAAGATTTTTGCAGTACCTGAGGAGGGATGTTTCAGTCTCTCCCTTTTCCATAGTTATAGGTACTGTGACGCAGTCATAACTCATAGAGTTGATTCGATTTTTACTCTTGTATTTGTCTTCTACAACAGCCTGTAAAACCACTGGATTATTTCTGAGGCTATTTCTCTGGTGTTTCTTAGGTCCTTGTGGGAGCTTATTGGCCCTTATGGAGGCCAAGCTTGCCAGAATCTTCCCAGGCTGCTGTCCTTACTTTTCCAAGAAGGGAACATTATTGGAGTTCCCATTTCTCCAAGACTTAATTAAATTAATCTCAGGCCAAATACCTTCCCTGCACTATTTTTATAAAGCCTATAGATCATGTTGGAAACCCTTCTGCTAAACATCCTGCACTTATTTGGTTTGATCCCCTCCCTCGACCTGCTGGCATCGCTCCTCCTAATGCAACCAGGACCCCATTGGCCTTCTTGGCCACGAGGGCACATTGCTGCCTCATGGTTGTCAACCAGGGCTCCCAAATCCCTCTCTGTGGAGCTGCTTTCCAGGAGATCATCCCCTAATCTGTGCTGGTGCCTGCGGTTGTTTCTCCCCAGGTGCAGGACTCTGCACTTGTCCCTGTTGAACCTCATGAGGTTCCTCTCTGCCCAACTCTCCATCCTGTCCAGGTCTCTCTGAATGGCAGCACAGCCCTTGGGAG